>JZKD02S0113494.1:72553-93931 GCA_000966675.3 Picea glauca | reverse complement strand
TTAGTTACTAGTTTCCCTAGTATAATGCATTATACATATAATTTTAATTATTGAAATGTTTTCATTTATTGCTTGAACAAAGAGTCACAACTTATATTAATAAAGGAGGTTTATCTTCTATGTGAACTCACAAAATCAAAGTAGGTTTCAAAATTAATTAAGGTTTCAAAATCATGTCTAGACTTGACATGTGGTTGCAGGATTTGAATAAAAAAACTATTGTTTATATTTTTAGCCCGAAGGTTTAACCCTGTGTCTTGAAGGTGAGGTTTTTCTTAGTTACTAGTTTCCCTAGTATAATGCATTATACACATAATTTTAATTATTGAAATGTTTTCATTGATTGCTTGAACAAAGAGTCGCAACTTATATTAATAAAGGAGGTTTATCTTCTATGTGAACTCACAAAATCAAAGTAGGTTTCAAAATTAATTTTTTTACTACATGGATAAGTAGTTTGGCATGCACTTTGACATATGTTTTGAACTTATCATCCTCTTCTTCTTCTTCTTATTATTATTATTATTATTGTCTAGAGGTATTATATTTTGGAGATACATATAAATATTTGGGCCACTACGAAGGGTGCATCCCTTCTTTTGCTACTCCGGAGAAGGAAGGTGCTCCTGTTTACTAAAAAAACTTCCATTAAGGCTCTCCAGTTTGCTACAACAACTTCCAATGTAAGGAGGATGCTCCATAATGTTAGTATGCTAGTTAACATGAGCCATTTATTTGGAAAAAACCCTCTCCAGTCCAGTCGAGCAGAATGTTCCATAATAAATGTTAGTGCATAGTCAACGCCAATCAATTATATTTTAAAAAACCTTGGCTATTGTGGTTGAGGATGTATTTGAATAATAAATTGTTGGTAGTTAAATTATGCAATAGTAATTTCCATTGTAACCACTAATAACACTAAGGAAAAATTTTCCTTACATAGTAAAGGACCCTCCACTCTTACTGAATAATCTAATGGTTATTTTCTATTCTAATTATTCTTCTCATTTTCATGTATACTCTTTTTGTCTGCTATGCACTATCTCATTTTATGTTTTTCACTGCACATGTCAGTTTATTGCGCATGTGTTTTTCAGATCTGAATTGTAGATCAATTGGTATTAGAGAAGGGATCTTGACACACTTCTGTTGGACATCAAGAATTAGATGGAAGCCATCCATCAGTTTAATTTTTTTTCATGTGTGTTCATGTCTCAATATTTCTCTACACACCCTTCTTAGGGTGTTCTTGTACAACATTCTTAGGGATTTTCCAATGCCCCCTCTTCACAGGGTCTTAGTACACCCTTTTAAGGGATTTTCCAGTGTGCCCACTTCATAGGTTCTAGTCTTCCCTTCTCAGGGATTTATAGTGCATCCTTTTCTTCACGTCTCAGTGTTCCCTCTGCTTAGAGTTGTCCATCCACTGAGGTCTCAACGTAAAATGTGACTACCCCAATTCATTATTTATCTCTCGCCCTTCATGTGTTACTTTGTCTAAAGTACAAACGGTCTCCAACACCCATGCAACTTGGTGCACATTTTCAATTTCCCAATTTTTTCAGGCCACATGAGTGGTGAGACTATCGATTCTTGGATCCACAACCTCTCCACCTACTTCAAGACATGAACTAAGATTAAGGAGGACATGAAGCTTTATATCACCAAATTGCAATTGGAGGGAATTGAGAAATCTTTGTGGGATACTCGGATTGAGAATCATACATTGGTGATTGATATTGGAGAGACAACCACTACAACACCTGCATGCCTCACGTATTGTGATGAATTTTTCGAAGCATTAAGAGAATGCTTCTATCCCCTGAGATATCACTACAATCTCCTTTATAAATGCTTGCAACTTCGATAACTCTCCAAATAGTCAGTATATATCTACAACAAGGTCTTCTATAAGTTACACATCTAACTACACATTTCCGATCTAGAAGAGGTACTAATTGTTAAATTGAATTCTTGTTTTTTATTGGTTTTCCACTGTGAATTTTATTTATTTGAAAGTCCTTCCTTGGAAAATCCCTTTGTTTGGGTATTGGTTATGGAATTAAAAGTGGCTCCTCAAATATGCTATCCTCTAACCTAATTTGATCCTTCTATTGATCATCCTTCAGATACATGTTTTCCCATGTTTTCCCTACTTCCCCATCCACACCCAGAAATCCCTCCTAGTGTACCTTTCATAAGACCATCTCATGTTCATTTCCATATTTTTGTGAACTTAAGAACATTCACACCAAAAATAATCTATTTGTAGAGGTCACTTATTTGTTATTGAAGAAAATTATGACCCGGACTTTCATGGCCTTTAGAATAAACACCATGTCTATGTCAAGACATGATATCCATATTACATTGCTTAATAGAATATCATTAATCATATATTATTTAATTCTGCATAACTCCCTTAGCTCTAATAAACAATATAGACTATAACTATAGATTGTCATATAGACTATTGGCAACAATAACACTCACCATAACGATATATATCATTTACCATATAGGCTATCATATGGATACCATAACAATAACACTATCCATAACAACATATATATCATTTACCATATAGACTATTGTTAGCAACCCTATCTGACAGGTAACGTAACTCAACAATAAAGGGGTTCAAACCAAGAGAAACCCACGAGCTTCCTTCCTAACCCCTTTTCCCTTCTTTAACATAGTTTTTGAGAACTAACCCTTTTTCTTCATCCCTCAATTTTATGTGACCATGGGATGTGTCCTAGTGCTATCAGATAGGTGCTTATCTGGAGCCTTGAGAGCTTTAGGGCCCCAAAACATCGGCTTCAAAATCTCATGCTACTTCATGCATTATTTCTCCCTAACACCGAATTGGTGAACTTCGTGAAGTGGGGTGGATAAACGGTCCACAACTTCCTCAACAACCGACGGTTAGGATTTATTATCAAACTCTGAGATTTAGAAGTTATGGGTTGTCCATACTCTCCAACCTTCCAGAGTGCTCAGTCCCCATACTATGGTATGTGTTTCCACATACCTTATCTCAATCAATGGTCGAGATTAACTCTGGGCTTCGGGAGTTCTCAACTCAATCCAACTGCAACACAATTCCTCTGGTGTACAAAGTCTCCGGACCTTGGAATCAGGTGCCACGCATCCACTAGGGCCCACGGTCTCTATGATTGAACTAATAAATACTGAAAACATCACATCAATTTCACTACTTTTCAAATTGCGGGGACACGGGTTGTCGAATTTGGAGTAGCCCGTCGATCGTTCTGCAATTGTCCCCATGCTGACATGTACCCCTTCTAGGAAACTGTGGTTTGGATTGCGGGACTGCTCTATAGAATTATCTGTCGTGCAACTTCTATCTTCGCAATGCCTCTCATCCATCGATATTGATAGATTGTGATCAAATTTAATGTAGCCCAGATCTAGCTAACTTCTTTGCTAAGTTTAACTACTTCGTGCCATCACTCGGAGCGCCACATGGAAGGACACACGAAGCCCAATCAGGAGGGTGACATATGTCATGTTCTAACTGCATTTCTATCTTACAAAGGTTCTTAACTCATTGACACATGGTGCACATCCCATGTGTCCACGTCATCCCTAGTGATGTCAGCAGGCCATGTCACTTTGGGACTTCAGACTTCAAGGGATTTCACCTTAGCATACCCTGTTTCTCCCAAACTCCGAACTCCTGAACTTTCTTACCTTCCACTCTTGGCTTAACCCTATGGTTCTGATCAATCCTTGGTCAAATCCAATGGTAAACATTTCCCTCCACATATCTATGACATAGATCCTCTTCAAGACTTCAGAACTTTGGGCTTCAACCCTTCCTTCTCTATCACACATAAACTTCACCGAAGTTGCGAAGTCTGAAGTACTTATGGGTTAATCTTCATTAACTTTTATCCATATCTAATGGTTTTTAAGGATCCTCCTTCTCCCAAAAAGATCCTACGGACCAAATTCAAACCTTGCGGTTCCAAAACCACAGTTACTACAGTCTCTTTTCTCTACAATCGTTCTTGAACCGCTATACCTCCTCATCTTTCAAACACAACCAATTCCAAGTCAACAATGACTTCAACAAGTTATGTCACTTCGAGAGTCTATACTTCAGGGAAAACCATCTTCTAACATAAAAAATCACCCGAAGCGTTGAAGGTCGAAGTTAACACTAACCATTGATCTAATTTAGAACTCAAGCTAAGATTTTTCCTTGGCTTATTCTATTTTTTGTTTTCCACATAATTAAAATTCTAGCACAGTTACTAAACCCTCATTTTACTTCCTTTGTAGGTTATGCAAGTTGGTGTAATCAGATGAAGGAAGCATCTTACCTTGAAATGTATTCGAGTTCCATGTCCTTCCTTGACTGATCTATGTACACATTAATCTTCAGCTACATACATAATTTTGTAGAGACTTTCCTAGGGTTTTGTTTACAATATAGAAGGATGTGTAATTCTTGATATGTGGTACTCTAAATGTAAAGTTTGAACAAGATAGATTGAATACAATGGTTTCTTTTTCAGGATACTTTGAATTCATCACCATATTTATGTGGAAATGAAGAATGTATTCAGATTGTTAATTGTTCTATCTATTCTATGTGGTAATTGTGTATGCAAATATTTAAATGGAAATTCAATATATATGTACCACCATTACATTTTGAATAAACAATATATTCAGTATCCTTTAACTATACTAAACCATCATATTCCTAACAAATAAAAATCATAAACATAACATTGACAAGGAATGCAAGCCAAGATACATATCTGAAACTTGATGTTGGAATACAAATGGAACAACCACATTCCACCCAATAGTAGAAAAGAACCACGATCACTTGTCCTAACCACCCACTAGCCTGACCATGAGTCCATAAGGGCGAACTGAATTATCCTCCTTAGCTATTGTCACCATCAAATGATCAGAAAATGATTTTCCTCACACCATATGTGCTCATAACAACAAAAAATTCTTAATCCCCAACATACATCCACAGATCAGAAATTCATTTGCCTCGCACTAAGAGTGCTCATAACAACAAATAGTTTATTTTACACAACATACTAAGCAGTGTCCTTCTTCCTTCATATGTTGTTTTTATATGCATCCTTGTTCCTAGGTCATTCCTTCCCTCCTTGGGAAATTCACATCTTTACAAATCCCTAATTTTTAGGGGATGCCAGTTTCCAAATTCCACTTTTTCAACCTGTAAGAATCAGCCTTGAGGTAACTCAAACCTGTTCCCCACTCATGGAGTCATGCTCAGTTATTTTTAACCTCGTTGTTCCATTTGTCTTCCAACAATTAATTTATTAAAAGTTAGTCTTACACATGTGTCAAAATAAAAGAGGATAGTTGGGAAAGTAAAATCTTTTCCCAATACTCATCAAATAATTAGTTACAAAAATCAAAATTCTAGATTGGGATTTTCCATAAATGGCAAATAATTTCCAAATCTGAATTTTCCAAAAATGGAAATTTATTTCAAAGTTCACTTAGAATTTAATATTCTAAAATTTGAGGATATTACATCCTATCCCCCTTAAGTACAACATTGTCCTCGGTTTTCATTCCTCTCTCAAAATAGGATTGGATAATATTTCATCAAATCTTCCTCCAATTCCCAAGTGGCCTCCTCAGGGCTAAAGTGCTTCCATTACACTTTTACCTGGGCAATGGCTCTATTCCGTAGTATTGTTTATTTCCTACCCAGAATGCGCATAGGTTTATCTTGGAACTCGCTCTTTGGTTCTACCTGCACCATGTTCCAATCAATGATGTGAGTAGGATCGTGAATATACTTTTTTAATAAGGAAACATGAAAAACATTAGGAACTTTTAAGTTTGCATGAAGTGCTAGTTGATATTCTGCGGGTCCGATTCGAGTTAAAATATCGAAGGGGCCAAAAAGCTTGGGTGCAAACTTTCAACAATTTCCTACATTTAGAGAGCTCCTCCTTAATTTGAATTTTAGATATACATGGTCCCCAATTTGAAATTCCTAGTGTCTCCTTTTTAAATATGCGTAGCTTTTCTGTTAGTCTTGGGCCTCCTTTAAATTATGTTGTACGCTTTCTACCAGTTTCTCCATTTCCTGGAGCATTTCTGGTCCCATCATAATCTTGTCAACTGGATTATCCCAACTAATCAGGGTTGTGCATTTCCTTTAATATAATGCTTCGAAGGGACTCATCTTGGCTGATGTCTGATAGCCATTATTGTAAGAAAATTCAACTAAGTGTAGGTACTCTTCCCACTTAGTTGGTTTCTTTCTCACGTACACTCGTAACATGTCTTCCACAATATGATTCATTTGTTCAGTTTTCCCATACGTTTGTGGATGGTAGCTTGTGCTGAAATTTAGGTTAGTATCCAATCCTGCAAACAATTCCTTCCAAAACTCTGACATAAATTTGACATCTCTATCGGAGATCACCATCTTAGGAATTCCATGCAATCTAAATATTTCTTTCATAAAATTTCAGCAATATTAATTGATTTATAAGTAGATTTCACAGGTAAAAATTGTGCAGATTTGCAAAGTTTATCAATCACTACCATAATCGAGTCATTTTTCTTTTGAGTCTTATGAAAACCTGTGATGAAGTCCAATGAGATGATATCCCACTTCCATTCTGGTATAGGTAGAGACTATAGCAGACTGGCTGGATGTTGATGTTCAACCTTTATCTTTGGACAATCTAAGCATTTAAATAAATATTCAATTGTTTCACTCTTCATCTTAGGCCAATAATACAATATTTTTAAGGCTGTTATCATTTTTTGCTATCCTCGATGACCAAAAAACAACCTTTTGTGCAATTCGTCAAGAATTGTTTATTTTAAATCAGTAGAATTAGGTACATAAAACCTGTTTTTGAACCTTACCATTCCATTTTTATCTAAACTCGGATATGTTTTTTTCTGTTTTCCTACATTTTCTTGTGATTATGTTGTTGTTTTGATGTACTTTTTCGTCATTACTGCTTGCATATTTTATTCTTTGTTCGATGTCGTTTTCTTCTTTGCTAACACTTATCTCATAAAGTTTGTTAGTCCTCCGACTTAGAGCATCTGCAAATTTCTTTTCTTCACCTTTGATGTGTCGTACTTCAAAATCAAATTCACTTAAAAAGGATAGCTATCTCCCTTCGCTTCCATTGAGATCTAGTTGACTGAATAAAAACTTTACACCACTGTTGTCGGTTAGTAACATAAACCTTCTCCCCATTAAATAATGTCAGAACATTTTCAGAGCATGAATTATGGTTGCTAATACCAAATCATCTGTAACATGATTATGTTCATGTTCTTTGAGTTTACGTGATTTGTAATAGATGATGTGCCCATCTTGTGTTAGGAACCCTCCCAAGCCTTCTTTGCTTGCATCAACGCAAATTGTAAAATATTTATCGGGATCCTCTACCCTTAGGATAGGTGTTGTAGTTAAGAGTCCTTTTAATTTATCAAATTTTTCCAGACACTTTTTTGTCTAAGTAAATCTTATTCCCTTTTTCTGTAGGGATGTAATTGGATGCGTGATATTAGAAAATCCTTCAATAAATCTTCGGTAATAATCGGTAATTCCCATGCATGATCTGATGTCTGCTACATCCTTAGGGATAGGCCATTCCATAATGGCTTTTAAATTTTCTAGATCAACTGCAATACCATGTTTGGATATGATTGTCCTAGGTACTGTATCTTTGTTTGGTAGAAGTCACACTTATCAAACTTTTTATACAACTTGTGTTTCCTTAAGGTCTTCAATACTATTTTAAGATTTTTTTCATGTTCTTCATCTGTTTTTGAGTAAACTAAAATATTATCGATAAACACCAACACAAATTTATCCAGATATTGACTGGATATACTATTCATCAAACACATAAAGGTTGTTGGTCCATTGGTAAGACCAAACAAAATTACAACAAAATCATAGTGTTTGTAACATGTTCTAAATGGTGTTTTATTTATATCTTTGTATTTTATTCTGACTCGGTGATAACGAGACCTTAAATCTAACTTAGAGAAGATCCTTGCTCCTCCAACCTGGTCAAACAGGTCGTTAATTCTAGGTAAATGATACTTATTCTTGATCGTCATATTATTTAGTTGACGATACTCAATGGATAGTCTCAAGGTCCCATCTTTCTTTTTAACGAAGAGAATCTATGTTCCCCAAGGTGAGACACCTGGTCTAATATATTCTTTATCTAACAGTTCTTGCAACTAAATTTTCAGTTTCGTTAATTTGGGTAGACTCATTCTATAAGTTTCCCTAGATATCGGGGCAGATCTAGGTAATAGATTGATAAAGAAATACATCTCTCTTCTTGGAGGTAGTTATGGTATTTCGTCCACAAATACATCTCTAAACCCATGTAGGACTAAAAAGTCCTCTAAATTGGTTTTTTTTTCCTTTTCTAACAGGTTAGTTTCCTGAACAACACAAACTTGGCAACCTTTGTTCATACATTTCTTAAACTGCATGGTTGATATCTACCTAACTGAAATTGGTTTTATGATGCCTTGTATCATCTTAACTGTGTTGTTTTTGTCTCTGTAAATAAGTGAATTTTCATAACAGTTTAATATTACTTTATGTTTCTCTAACCAATACATTCCAAAGATTAAATAGTAAGATCTGAAAGGTAAAATTTTCAGATCTAACTTTTTACTTTGACCGTCTATGCTAAGTTCACATTTAGGAATAAAATTTCTTACCTTTCTCTTGGTCCCTATTCCTAAGTGTACTAACCAGGACTTAGCATGATTTACTTTCTTGATCTTGTTTAATTCGACTAAACCAAGAGTAACATAACTCATACTAGCTCTTGGGTCAATTAATATGGAAATGCGGTTATCATGAATTTTACCTTCAACCTCCATGATAGTGGATTGATGATCATCTTGCCTACCATCCATAGATGCATTAATTTTGTGCATGCTTCTACCCATATCTCCTACTGTTGAAGCTCCTTGCAGGTTATGGGCTGTAGTTCTTACCATAAAAATTAAGCATGGACAATTTCTCCTCAAGTGAGGTTCTCCACACTCCCAACACTTCAATGGTTCTCTAGGGTTTTCCCAACTTTATTGACTCCCAGGTTAACTAGTCTACCTCCCCCTTGGGCACTCTGGGTGTTGGAATGATAGTCCTTGTTTTGGAAACCTTTTTCCATATTCCAAAAAGGAGTTGGTTTGAACCCTTTCTTTCGGTGATTCATTATGTCTTTTTTCTTGTCCTTCCATGCCTTGGGAATTTTAGACCTTTGTTTGTATTGATCATAGCACATCCGAGCCTTTCTAAACACTTAATTTAAATTCCCAGAATTGTCAAATTCAACTATGTCCTTGTACGAATGTGGTAGACAACTTAAGAATCGTTGTATCTTTACATTGTATTCCTTGGTGTATGGTACAAATCTCAATAGTTCTATAAATTAATTTATCAAATCGTCTCTGATATCCTAAAATTTTAGAATATTAAAATATAAGTGAACTTTGAAATAAATTTTTGTTTTTGGAAAATTCTGACTTTGAAATTATTTGCCATTTATGGGAAATCTGAATTTGAAATTTTGATTGTTGTAATTAATTATTTAATGACTGTTGGGAAAATATTTGACATTCCCAACTATCCTCTTTTATTTTTACACATGTGTAAGACATACTTTTAATAAATTAAATGTTGGAAGATAAATGGAGCAACAATTTTGAGTTCCCTCAAGGTTGATTTTTACAAGTGGAAAATGTGGAATTTGGCCACTAGCAGCCCCTAAAAATCATGGATTTGTAAAGCTGCAAATTTCCCAATGAGGGAAGGAAATACCTAGGCACAAGGATGCATATAAAAACAAGATATGGAGGAGGCAGGATGTTTCTTAGTATGTTGGAAAAGAAAATATTTTTTTTTATGAGCATTGTTAGTGTGAGGGAAAGGATTTTCTGATCTGTGGATGTTGGAAAATAAACTATTTTCTTTTATGAGCACTGTTAGTGTGAGGCAAAGGGTTTTCTGATCTATGGATGTTGGAAAATAAACTGTTTGTTGTTATGAGAAATGTTAGTGTGGGAAAAGGATTTTATGATCTGTGGATGGAGACTATAGCTAAGGAGGATCATTCAATTTTACCTTATGGACTCATGGTCAGGCTAGGGGGTGAACATGGAAAGTGAACTTGGATGTTTTGTTCTATGGTTGGGTGGAACGTGGTTGTTCCATTTTTATTCCAGCATTATGTTTCAGATATGTATCTTGGCTTGCATTCCTTGTCAATGTTATGACTATGATTTTTAATTGTTAGGAATATGATGGCTTAGTATAGTTAAAGGATAGTGAATATATAATTTATTTGAAATGGTATGGTGGTACATATATATTGAATTTCTATTTAAATATGTACATACACAATTACCACAAAGAATAATTAGAATGAATAAAAATCCGAATACATTCATTATTACCACAAAAATATAGTGATGAATTCAAAGTATATTGCAAAAGAAACCATTGTATTCAATCAATCATTGTCCAAATATTACAGTTGGATTACCATAAATAAAAGACTCCACAACCTCTTGTATTGTAAACAAAGTGTTAAGAAGTATACACAAAATTATGTATGTAACTGAAGTAATGCGCACATAGAAATGTAGTTAGAACGTGACATATGTTACCCGCCTGATTGGGCCGCATGTCAAATTTGTGTGTCCTACCACGTGGCTCTCTGGACGGTGGCACAAGGTAGTTAAACTTGGCGAATAAGTTAGCTAGATCGGGGCTACATTAACATTGATCACAATCTATGAAGATCTATGGTCGGGAGGCATTGTAGAGATCGAAGTTGTGCAGAAGATAATTCTATAGGGAAGTCCCACAATCCAAACCATGGTTTCCCAGAAGGGGTACATGTCAGCGTGGGGTCAATTATGGAACGATCGGTGGGTTACTCCAAAACTGCCAACCAATGTCCATGCAATTTTAAAATTACTAAAGTTGATGTGATTTTTTCAATATTTATTAGTTCAACCACAAAGACCATGGGCTGCAGTGGACGCGTGGCGCCTAATCCAAAGGTTTGAAGACTTGGTACTCAGGACGATTTGTGTTGCAGTTGTAATGAGTCAAGAACTCTCGAAGCATGGAGTTAATATTGACCATTGATCGAGAGAAGGTAAGTGCCAACTAATACCATAGTCCATAGACTGAGCACTCCAAAAGGATAGAGAGTATGTACAACCTAGAACTTGTGAAGCTTGGAGTTCTAAAATAAATCCCAATCGTCAGTTGTTGAGGAAGTTATGGGCCTTTTATCCACCCTAGTTCATGAAGTTCACCAATTCAGTGTTGGGGAGAAATAAAGCACAAAGTAGCAAGAGCTTCTGAAGGTAAAGTTTCAAATCCCCAAAGCTCTCAAGGCTCCGAATAAGCACCTATTTGAAAACATCGGGTCACAGACTGTGGTCACATGCAATTGAGGGATGAATAAAAAGGACTACTTCCCAAAAAATATGTTAAATAAGGGAAGAGGGGTTAGGAAGGAAGCCCGTGGGTTTCGTCTGGTTCGAACCCCTTTATTGTTGAGTTATGTTACCAATCGGGTAGGGTTGCTAACAATGTTATTATAGTATCCATATGATAGCCTATATGATAAATGATGTATATTATTATGGTTAGTATTATTTTTGCAGATAGTCTATATGATAGTCTATAGTTATAGTCTATATTGTTTATCAGAGCTAGGCGAGTTATGTAGAAGTAGGACATATATGATCAATGATAGTCTATTACACAATGTAATATGGATAACATGTCTTGACATAAACATGGTGGTTATTCTAAGGGCCATGACACTCTTGGTCACAATTTTCATCAATAACAAATAAGTGTATGATTCCAATCCAATAATGATGGTAAATCTGCTATGCATACGATAAAAGAATAAATATGTATTTAATTAGATTATCTCTATGCTGCAATCAATGTTGGAGAGTCAAGGAACTTTAATGTCCCCTAACAATATTTTTTTTTTTTCAGAAATTTAGGGTACATTACATATGGTATGAGAGATAAAGGTTACATCACTTGGACCTCAAGGCAAGGCCAAAATTATTTTAATTCTTTTATTTCTGTTGAATAAAATCTAACAAATATGTTTACTATTACAAACAGAAAAATTGTTGGTTTTTTGTGATAATGTCAGCAAAAAATGAAGAAGAAATCAGACCCATGGAGAATCCAAATCAAGGAATTCCTAAATAACTACAACATAACAGGGAAGGAATTTCAGCCACCCAGGTTTTGGAAACAGTGAATAACCTCAGTGTGGAATTACAAGTGTTTAAAGTAGATAACGAAAAGTTGGAAAAGCTACACGAAGACTAGTTAGAAATAAATGAAATGATGTTGTGCAGTATAGTAACCAAGAGGACACCAAAGAATAACTCCAAAGAGGAATAAGTCAACAAAAGGTCCTAAAAAAACTCTGGTCATGAAACCAAAAATGAGGATAGTTCTTTCGAAGATACACACATGACAAGAAACAAAAAAATTACGGGAAGAAAAAGAATCCAAGTAGATCACCTGGAAGGTGAACTCAAGAAAATAAAACCATCCACCTTTGATAGAGAATCAAGGACAGGTGAAGAGGTTGAAACATGTCTACTAGATATAAAGAAATAGCTTTAGATTTACAACTACTATAGTAATATGAAAATTAGAATGGCCATTTACAACTTGAAGGGAAAATTAATTATATGGTGGAAAAACCTGAAATTGGCTAAGGTATTGAAAGAGAAACAAATGGAATGGTCATATTTTAAGAAATATTTCAAGAAACAATATTTGTCAGAAAACTATTATGAAAGAAAGACTAAGGAATTCTATGAGCTAAGACTCAGACAAATGACCATAGATGAACTGATAAATAAATTTCTAGAACTATTGATATTTGTACCATACATCCAGGAAGACAAAGTAAATATACAAAGATTCTTAAGTTTTCTACCACAGTTATACAAAGACATAATTGAATTTGAAAATCCCAAGGATTTAAATGAAGTGTTTAGAAAGGACCAGATGTGACATGATCAGTACAAACAGAGGTCTGAAATTCACAGGGCATGGAAGGAAAAGAAGCAAGACATAATGAATCAGTGAAAGAAAGGGTTCCCAAAAGCCCCTTTTCGTAATATGTAAAAAAATTTCCAAAATAAGGAATATCATTCAAATGCCCATAGCACTCAAGGGGGAGGTAGGACAATTAACCTTAGAGTCATGAATGTTGGGGACAACCCCAAAGAACCATTGAAGTGTTGGGAGTGTGGAGAACCTCACTTGAGGAGAAATTGTCCACGCTTAATTTCCACGTCAAGAACTTCAGTCCATAACCTGCAAGAAGCTTCGACAATAGGATATATGGGTAGAAGCGTGCACATAATTAATGTAGCTATGAATGGCATGTAATCTAATCATCAATCCACTATTGTGGAGGTTGAAGGTAAAATTCATGATAACCACATTTCCATATTATTTGACACTGTAGCTAGTCTGAGTTATGTCACTTCTGGTTTAGTTGAATTAAATAAGCTCAAGAAAGTAAAGCATGCTATGTCTTGATTAGTACAGTTAGCAACACAGACCAAGAGAAAGGTAACATATTTTATTCCTGAATGTGAACTCAGCATAGACGATCAAAGTACAAAGATAGATATGAACACTTTACCTTTGGGATATTATGATTTAATCATTGGAATGGGCTGGTTAGAGAAACATAAAGTAATATTAAACTATTACGAAAAGTCACTTATTTACAGAGACAAAAACAACATAGTTAGGATGATACAAGGGATCAAAAAACCAGTTTCAGTTAGGATGATATCAACCATGCAGTTTAAGAAATGTATGAACAAAGGTTGCCAAGTTTATGATGTTGAGGTAACTAATCTGTTAAAAAAGGAAAACAACCCCAGTTTAGAGGAATTTGTAGTCCTACATGGGTTTAGAAATGTATTTGTGGATGAAATACAAGAACTACCTCCAAGAAGATTGATATGTTTCTCGATCGATCTACTACCTAGATATTCCTCAATATCTAAGGCATATTATAGAATGAGCCTACCCAAATTAATGGAACTGAAAATTTAGCTGCAAAAACTGTTAGATAAAGAATATATCAGACCAAGTGTCTCACCTTGGGGATCACCAGTTATCTTCGTTGAAAAGAAATATGGGACCTTGATATCATGCCTTGACTATCGACAACTAAATAAGATGACGATCAAGAATAAGTGTCCTTTACCCAGAATTAATGACCTGTTTGACCAAGTCAGAGGAGCAAGGACATTCTCTAAGTTAGATTTAAGGTCTGGTTATCACCAAGTCAGAATAAAATATGAAGATATAAATAAAACAACATTTAGAACACATTGCATACACTGTGAGTTTGTCGTAATTCCATTTGGTCTTACTAATGCACCAACAACCTTTATGTGTTTGATCGCGTATCCAAATGAAGGTTTATTGAAGGATTTTCTAAGATCACGTATCCAATTACATCCCTATAGAAAAAGGGAATAAGATTTACTTGGTCACAAAATGTCAGGACAATTTTGATAAATTAAAAGGTCTCTTAACTACAACACCTATCCTAAGGGTAGCTTATCCCGATAAAGATTTTATAGTTTGTGTGGATGCAAGCAAAGAAGGCTTGGGAGGTATCCTAACATAATATGGACATGCCATATGTTACGAATAACATAAACTGAAAGAACCTAAATGGAATTACGTTACACATGATTTGGAATTAGTAGCCATAATTCATGCTCTGAAAATGTGGCAATAGTATTTAATGGGGAGAAGGTTTATGCTACTAACCAACAACAATGGTGTAAAGTTTTTATTTAGTCAACCAGATCTCAATGCAAGGCAAGCGATATGGATATCCCTTTTAGTTGAATTTTATTTCGAAGTATGACACATCAAAGGTAAAGAAAACAAAGTTGCAGATGCTCTAAGTCGAAGGACTAACAGACTTTATGAGATAAGTGTTAGCAAAGAAAAAAATGACATCGAACAAAGAATAAAATATGCAAGTAGTAATGATGAAATGTACATCAAAACAACAAAAAAATTGTAAGAAAATGGAGAAGAACTGAACAAAACAGATCTGAGTTTAGATAAAAATGGACTGCTAAGGTTCAAAAATAGGTTGTATGTACCTAATTCTACTGATTTAAAAACAACAATTCTTGACGAATTGCACAAAAGGCCATATTCTGGTCATCCAGGATACTAGAAAATGATAACAACCTTAAGAAAATTGTTTTATTGGCCTAACATGAAGAGTGAAACAAATGAATATTTATTTAAATTCTTATATTGTCAACAGGTAAAGGCTTAACATCATCATCTAGTTGGTCTGCTACAACCCCTACCTACACCAAAATGGAAGTGGGAGATTATCTCGTTGGAATTCATCATAGGTTTTCCTAGGAATCAAAAGAAAAATGACTAGATTATGGGAGTGATTGATAAACTTAGCAAATATGCACATTTTGTAACTTTGAAATCTACTTATAAGGAGTTAATATTGTTGAAACTATTATGAAAGAAATATTTAGATTGCATGGAATTCCTAAGATGGTGATATCCGATAGAGATGTCAAATTTACGTCAAATTTTTGGAAGGAATTGTTTGCAGGATTGGATACTAACCTGAATTTCAGCACAAGCTACCATCCACAAACAGATGGGAAAACCGAATGAACAATTCAAATTCTAGAAGACATGTTGTGAATGTACGTGAGAACGAAACCAACTAAGTGAGAGGAGTACCTAAACTTAGTTGAATTTGTTTACAATAATGGCTATCAAACATGAGCCAAGATGAGTCTCTTCGAAGCATTATATGGAAGGAAATGCACAACCCCTATTAGTTGGGATACTCCAGTTGATAGGATTATGATGGGACTAGAAATGCTCTAGGAAATGGAGAAAATGGTAAAAGGGTACAACAAAATTTAAAGGAGGCCCAAGATCGATAGAAAATCTACGCATATTTAAAAAGAAGACACCAAGATATTCAAATTGGGCACCATATAGATCTGAAATTCAAAGCAAGGAGGAGATCTCTAAAGCTAGGAAATTGTTCAAAGTTGACACCCAGATTTTGTGGCCCCTTCGATATTTTAACTCGAATCATACCTGTGGCATATCAACTAGCACTTCCTGCAAACTTAAAAGTTCATAATGTTTTTCATGTTTCCTTATTATAGAAGTATATTCATGATCCTACTCATATCATTGATTGCGACATGGTGCAAGTTGAACCAGAAGGCGAGTTCCAAGCGGAACCTCTACACATTCTGGACAGGAAAGAAACAATACTATGGAACAGAGCCATCGCCCAAGTAAAAGTGTAATGGAATCACTTTATCCCTGAGGAGGCCACTTGGGAATTGGATTAATATTTTCGAAAATATTATCCTTGTATAGAACTTTCCAATGGTCTATCATGCACCTAAAACAGAGATCATATGAAAAAGTTACGACCCCGGGAAGTTGATTTACTAACTTACCCAAACAGGGCCCACATGACTTTTGGCCCTTCATCTCCTAGGTTTAGAACTTTTAGATGTCTAGGTATTTTGACATTCATGTTTATTGTTTAAAGGCCTTCAGAGCCTCATTGTAATAATATTCCTGCAAATGAGAGCAGTTGTAACATCTCTTCTCAGAGATTACCCGCCACCATTCTAGTAAGCTTATTTCCACTACATTTTATAGTTTCAGATTATTTCCTTCTAGAATAGAAACCAATTTTACTATATATTTGTTATTCTATGTTAAGCATCTTTTGATAATAATTTATATTTGTTTCATTCTTCAAATATATTACATATTATTGGTATCAGAGCGATATTCTTCTTGGCATTCTTAATGCATGTCCCCAACGAGGTGAGGGTATAAAGAATTGGGTCTCAAGATTGTTTCTCTTGAGGAAAAAATCTCTTGCATGCCCAAATGACCTCTCATGGTAGAAGAAAATAAAGACGACATGATAAGATATCCCATAAATCCTTCGGCAACTACCAACACGTGACTCATCTTCCTCAAACGGAGGTGTCGACCCCTTCAAGGTACAAATAAACTTCGATATTCCAATATTTGAAGGTCATATAGATGTAGATACGGTAGAAAAAATGGTTGAATCATCTAGAAGGGTATTTCTTCATCCATAACTTCTCGAATAGAGAAAATATTAATTTTTTTGTCCTCAAAGTCATCCCCCATGTCAATCATTGGCGGGAAACTTTATGTGAACAAAAGGAAATAGAGGAACCCTCATTATTTATAGTTGGATTCACTTAGAAGTTGTTCAGGGATGGTATTAAGGAACAATGCTACCATATTGGAAGTTATGATGACCTGTACACAAAATGGACCATGTTACGATAGGAACAAGACCAAGAAGTGCCCGAGTTCACAAATACCTTCCATACCTTGCGCACCAAGTTGGGTATCAAATATTTTGAGCTACATCTAGTGCTAAAGTATCGGGATGGTTTGCATAGATACATCTAGGACAAAATGGAGTTCTGGACATATCATCCTTGGGAGTGACTTACCGATATGCCATCAAAATCGAGTAGAATATCAAACAAAAGACGCGACAATTTGGGCCTGGGAACTCCTCACAACAAAACCCAGGAAAGGGCAGCCCCAACCCATAGAACAAAGGACAAAGAAAATATGGGCAACCTCAAGACAACCAGTCTAGGCCCCAAGAAAGGAAGGATACCGAAAGAAAAATAAAGATACCAGGAAATGGTGTGACTTCCATAAGAGCCCTTGGCATAACACTGTTGATTTCTGCTCGAAACAATCGCTGGTGGTTGAGGTGAAATCCAGTGCTATCCAGGGGGAGAGAGATCATAAACACATAACCCAGTGCTACCATGGCTACCACCAAGCTCCAGCCCAGTGAACCAAATGAGACAGAGGAAGGTGATCTCCTTTTTCATTCATAGATGTGGTTGAAGGGTACCTTGTTGCACTTCATCATTGATAGCGGTATCCAGAAGAACCTCATCTCAAAAAAGGTTGTCAAGAGACTATCCTTATAGACAATGTCACACCCGCAACCCTACACCATTGGATGGATCAACAAAGGAAGTGACATACACATCAACCAACAATGTCGCCTATCATATGGAATCAATCCCTTCAAAGACGAGGTATTGTGTGACGTTTTCCCTCTTGAAGTTTGTGACGTTCTTTTGGGCCAACCATATTTACAAAAATGTCATGTTTTATATGAGTTTAGTCCTCATAGTGTGATTATTACTTTGAACAATAAATTGTACAGGATACCTGAGGCAATCCTACCCAATGTTATTTAATTGATCTCTGCCAAGCAATGTAGTAAGGTCATCTCTCATACATGGAAGTTTGTCTTCTTCGTGATTCGCTCTCAGAATGAGTGAAATATTGCAGCCACATCCAAGGTCTCCGTAACCAACCTCTCCACACAGTAGAAGTAAGTGGATAAGGTCATGGAAGAATACTAAGATATCTTGTCCTTGCCTACCTGGGTACCTCTGCACTGTTAGGTCAAGCACCCCATCGATCTAACCCCAAGCTCACTGCTACCCAATGGGCCAGTCTACCGTCGCTCTTTGTTAGAGAATTAGGAGATCAAGCCATAGATCCAAGAACTACTCCACAAGGGGGCACATCTGTCCCAGTTCATCACCTTGTGTGAGCCCAATCGTGCTGGTACAGAAGAAAGATGGAACTTGGAAAATTTGCATTAATTAGTGGGCCCTAAATAAAATCAAAGTTAGAAACTGTACCTGATTCCTCGAATTGATGACCTCCTTGATTAGCTCATGAGGACCAAATACTTCAATAAGATTGATCTCAAGACTGGATACCACCAGGCCCTAATAGAACAGAAAGATGTATCGAAGACCGCCTTCAAGTCAAAGGAAGGTATTTTTGAATGGTTGGTCATGCCCTTTGGTTTGAAAAATGCTCCAACAACTTTCATGAGGACGATGGATGATATCTTGCGACCATTCACCAATACTTTAGTAGTGGTGTATATGGATGACATCATCATTTACAAAAAGAGTTTGATGATTTGAAGTAGAGCACATGCTCATCCCCAGTAATTTCACTACTGGACCTGCAACAACACTTTGAGACCGAGACAAATGGTTCAGACTATGCAATGGGCACCGTTCTCACTCAACACAACCACTACATGGACTATAATAGTGAGACACTATCATATGTTGTCTGTAAGTACCCTACCTACGATAAATAAATGTACTCCATTGTGCAAGCCTACTGCCAGTGGAGACATTACATTCTTGGGAGGGAGATAGTCATCCACACTGATCATAATCCACTGCAGTTAATCTAGACATAAGGAAAATTGCAGAATGACCGCTATCAGAATTGGTCCATGTACTTGCAACAATTCCACCTCAACATCAAGTATAAAACGAGAATCACCAACTGCATCGTTGATTGCCTAAAAAAACCACCTGCGCAACACTCACCACGGTGCTAGAATATTGCATCCATGAGACCTTTGGATGGCCCCAACTCTATGAGATAGACCTAGACTTTGCCACCGCCTACCAAATGTTGGGCACAAACGTAGTTGTCTCTAATTTCCATCTTCAGGATGCATTGTTATGTCCTTTGGGCCATATCTACGTTCCATCAAGAAATCAAGAGAAGATGATCACGAAAGACCACTACAGTTAGGTGTCAGGACACTTTGGCATCTAAAATAAAGTGACAATGTTGCAGAAACATTTCTACTGGCCAAAACTTCGATCGGAGGTCAACAAGTATATCATGTCCCACGCTACCTTCGTGATTGCCAAACCGACCACTAATAAACAAGGGTTGTACACCCCCTCTGCCTACTCCTGGCATGCCATGGGAATCCATCTCAATGGACTACATGTCGGTCCTCCCATCCAACAAGCAGGGCAATGACTATGTTTTTGTGGTTGTGGATCACTTTTCTAAGATGGTGATTATGACCGCCTGGAAGAAGAGCATCACAACAGAGGCCACTGCCAAGCTCTTATTTCAATGAGTCTGGGTACATTTTGGAATCCCACAAACCATTGTCTTAGATCGAGACAGTCAATTTCTTAACAAATTTTGTTCAAGCCTCTGGTCCCTACTGGTCACCAAGATCCCAAAATCCACGACCTTCCACCCCCACATAGATGGAAAAACCGAGGTTGTAAATCGAATGATCGTGCATATCCTGCACATGTATAATTCCAAGCACCCTCAAAGATGGGATGAGAGTCTCCCCTATTTTATCATAGCTACAACCGAACCCTGCATAACTCAACCGACCAGATCCCCTTTCAAGTGGGGTTGGGATTCCAACCATTGGGTACCATAGATGTTGCACTACCCCTTGCAGTCACGTCGACCGACTCATCTACTGCTCCAACTGAAGTTGACAAAGCCACCTAGTTCATTGAGAAAATCCAACACATCTACCAACAGGTTCAGGATATCCTACATAAGTCCAATGACAAGTACAGGAAATGCCATGATCGACACCAGGCGCCACATAATTTTCAAGTGGGCGACAAAGTTTGGTTGCACTTGCAGAAAGAGTGCCTTACAATACCCCATCAAAATCTTCACCCACTCCTTTATGGGTCATACACCATCACAAAGGTTGTCCGTAATAATGCTTTCGAGCTCAACATTCCTCCTTTCCTTGGCTTGCACCCAGTGTTCAACGTGGATATCCTCCTACCATATTTCCCACCATTATTGGACACCTCAGAGATAGAAGAACAACTAACACCAACAAAAATCAACCCTGACTACATACAACAATAATCCAATGATCATATCGTGGACAAACAAATCAAGGGCACTCACCTGCAAAGTATCCAACTTTATCGAGTTGTCAAAGCAAGGAAGCTCCTGCACCAAGGCAAGTGGCTCACCAAGGGCCAAATTTAGCAAATATTTACTCATATGATGGGGGAAATAAACATAATGGATATCATTGCTTCCTAAGGGCTGAGGATTGATCCATATGGATTTCGGTGGCCTCCGACCTATTCCAATTGGCTCGTTTTGGCAATTTTTCAGTCTAGCAATTTTTTCCCTACTTTCTGGGTCCCTGACTTGCGAGGCCATTTGATCCGGATTTATGTAGGAACACAACGAAATACATAAATACACATAAACGTAGAGATGCAGTGGAAATAAGACTTCATTTCATTAATAACAAATGACTGAAATATGCTTACAGACAGAATGGAAATAAACTAGCTAGGGCG
>JZKD02S0113494.1:54385-69489 GCA_000966675.3 Picea glauca | reverse complement strand
CCGAGAACAAAGAGGGTTCTCCCTCGCCCTCTTGCTCCGAGTAGGTTTCCCACCAGTCCTTGACATGGGGGGCGGCTTTGAGGAGTGCGAAAATAATCTTTTCTCGATTGAAAAAGTCATGAACCGAGAAATATCATTCTAACATATTCAACCATCTATCTACAACATCTGCATCTATTTTTCCATCAAATATGGGAATGTCAAAGTTTACTTGTACCTTAAAAGGAGTGGCACCTCCAGAGTGACTTCTGGATGTTGATGCACTGCCAGTCGGAATCCGTTGAAGAATCTGGGCAAAGTTGTCCATTATCGCATTCCTTTGTTTCTCGAGGGCCTCCTCCGTCAACATTTTGATAGGATCTCCTGCTCCCTCATCTTTCTTTTCTTCCCCCATGGGCGGTCATCACGGTCTGCGAGGATGATCTTGCAAAGGTTCAACCAGATCGAGCCCCAACTCCTTATACCCCGATCTCATTGGGGACATGCAAAGAAGGATCGAGAATGAGCAGACCGCTCTGATACTACTGATCCAGATTTATGTAGGAACACAATGAAATACATAAATACACATAAACGCAGAGATGCAATGGAAATAAGACTTCATTTCATTAATAACAAATGACTGAAATATGCTTACAGGCAGAATGGAAATAAACTAACTAGGACACTGGTAGCTTATCTCTGAGAAGAGATGTGGCTGCTACTCGCATCCGTGAGAAGATGATTACAATGAGGCTCTAGAGGCCTTTTTACAATAGACGAGCATGCCAAAATTCATAGACATCCAAAAACCTAACCATAGGAGATGAAGCGCCAAAAGTCATGTGGGCCCCGTTTGGGTAAGTTAGTACATCAACTTCCCGAGGTCGTAACTTTTGCATACAATATCTGTTTTAGGTGTGTGATAGCTCATTGGAAAGGTATCGTCAAGGATATTCATTTTGGGGGCTCAATCATGCCTTCAGCTATCATTGAGAACCTTGATCTAAAAAAACCTTCATTTAGGCCCTCAGAATGGCCCCAGAAGTTAAAACCTGCTAAAAATAGTAAATTGCCAAAATTGCCAGAAAATTGTTTTGAGCCAGTCGGAAAAGGTGGGTGGCCACCGATATCCACCTGGATCACCATTTTGAGGCCCTAAACAATGTTTTTTGTGGCTCTCTACATTTAGTATGATGCTTGATAGATAGAAACAAAATTTGTAGTCCTCTGATAGACCTTTCCAATGAGCTACTGTGTGTCTAAAACGAATTTTGTATGCAAAAGTTATGACCCAAGGAAGTTGAGGTGCTAACTTACCCAAACGGGGCCCACATAACTTTTAGCCCTTCATCGCCTAGGATTAGGGTTTTGGAATATCTAGGGTTTTTGACATTTCTATTTATTGTAAAAAGGCCTTCAGATCCTCATTGTAATTATCTTCTTGCAAATGAGGACAACCGTCACATCTCTTCTCAGAGATAAGGTGCCACCATTCTAGTAATATTGATTCCACTGCATTTTACAGCTTCAATGTATTTCCTTATTAAATAGAAACCAATTTTATTGTGTATATCATATTATGTGTAAAGCATATTTTGGTAATAATTTGTATTCATTTCATTCTGCAAATATATTCTGGATCAACGCTAAACCCTCAAGGAGTGTCCAAGGACCAATATTTTGCAAGTCACATACATTGTCAAATAGGTTCTTGAAACTTGCAAACTAAAATATTTCATGTAAAAATACTTTTTCTGATTTTAGTGTGCATAACCATTGTTTCAAATAACAAATAGGTTCAAATATTTCAGATGTAAGATGTGATTTGAATAACAACTACATGTATATATAAAGTATATAACGTATATCGATTTTTACTTTTAAAGAATTATACATGTATAGAGTAAATGAAATTTTAGTTTTAAGGAATTATATATAATTAGATAACATAATCCATACTTTTTTTTAAGGAACATAATTCTAATCTTTTATAAATTTTATATTTATGTGATTTGATTACTATAATGTTATCAATGACATCTAGGATGGAAATTTATTTAAAAAATAATTAATGACATTTAGGATGGAAATTTATTTAAAAAATAATTAGTAAAATATTAAGTGAAAAATATGATATTAAAATTTTAAGATTAATTATTTATAAATGTAAAATTTTGAAGTATTTAAATTTAATTTGATTATTTTTTCTTAATATTTTATAAACTAAATTTCTGTTGCATATAGTTGCTATCTCTTTTATGTTACATAAATTATGGAATTTTTTCCAAGGATATCTATCAATTTGACCATACACTCACATGAATTACCTCTTGTTAGAAAATAATGCAAAATAATTATAAAAGCACCCTTTCATTCTAGTGAGAATGAAAATAGAGTCAACACAAAAACAAGTCACATGTGATACCCATATATATCATATAATAAAAAATATGTTATTATTTTAATATATCAATATCCAAGGAGATAGAGGTGCTTTGATGAGATGGATGAGAGGTTGGGCTTACCCACATCCTCAATATCCAAGGAAAACAAATTCAATAACTTTAAATATCAATTATATATAGACTTGTTAGGACAATTTTGTATTGATCTCCAAGAACAACATTTACATTTACATTTTAAATACAACATTTACATTTTAAATACTTTCACATATATATATATATATACTAATTTTCCCAAATTTTAAATCTAGTCAAACACAATAAATAACAAAAGGAAAATATGTATATGTATATAGAGAAAATTACCACTAGAATTCATGAGATAATATCTTCATGACTAACAAATATGAATATAAGTTTTTCAATAGTCTCTAAACATTTTCCAAAAAAATTCACCCTTATTCATCAGATATGTTTCTAACTAATCCTATACATTTATATAAACCATCCACCATCACTCATAAGACAATATTTTCATGACTAACAATTGACAATTAAACCAGCTAACATTATTTATAAGATAATTTTTTCATAACTAAAAATTACCAATCAACTTTCAACATGGACAAAAAGAATTCATATACATTTATAAGAAACATAGTCCATTATTCATCAAACAAGTTATTGATCTAAAAAGTCAAATATATGTGGGTCAGATATATCCCTTAATCTTAAGTTATCCAAATGATTACACTTTAAGCCATCTCTTTAACATAAAGAATGAGATCTGAATCTTTTATAAGATTTCATTGGCATCTTGAAAGAGATGTATTCGCAATAAGAATTATCTATCATCTTGAATGGAAAATTTGTAAAACTACCATCTAGTACAATTTGATTGTACCAAAGGCAAAGAATCTCAAAATCTTGAAAACTGTATGAATTGAAATTATTGATTTGAAAACTGCATGAATTGAAATTGTTGACGAGTTACTCCACCGTCATCCTTGTACTGTTTCAGCACCGCGATTATGAATTCTACACATATTTGTATGAAGTAATCAGTACAAAATGCATTATTCTAGAGACTAAATTAATTCAATCATATTGCAATCACTAATTATATTTTATTTTAATATGCGAGGGTTAGAGGCATTACCCTCTGGCTTGTTCCATATTGCTGCTGCATGGGAATTAAGAGGAGATTCATTATTTGCTTCTGTACAACAACATAGCTCGATGAGTTTGAAAGATAAAACAATATTGAAAAATAAAACAATAGGAATAAAAAATTACAAATTTGATTCAGATAAAGATTCCATTTACCTCCCAGAAGGCTCTGAATAGAAAGGAGGACAGTACGAACATCATATGCAGAGGACCATTTATCCTGTAATCAGTTTTCATTAAGAATCAATGTACAAAAGGTAACAGATTTCCCAACACTATTGCAAACCATACTTGGTTGTTATAGGTGCTTGCAAGTAGCTTTCAAAAGACTAGAGACCAAGGGAAAAGACCAGAAACAAGCAAAACCTACCTGAAGAATGTCTAAGCATATGTTTCCATCTTTGTCAACATTAGGATGGTCTAAGCATATGTTTCCATCTTCGTCAATTTCACTTGCGGAGGCTTGAAGGGATAATCCTTTGGAAAACGCAAAGAAAGCTTGTATACCAGACCCTCATAAGCAGTATATTTTCCTCCATTTATGGTGCCAACCCAAGAGAACATGTTATCCGCCTCTAGAAAAGCTGAAATTCCAGGAACGCCACTCATCTGAAGATCGAACAAGAATTAGATAATAAAAATTATATTCCGGGAAATAAAATAAAATCACCAAAATATAGCAGGAAAACACGGAAATTGCAAGTCAAATATGGGATTAATATGCACTCTATGTAGGGATTAAATGAATGCTACATACGCAGGGTATTAGGAAAAATGAAGAATAAAATCAAGTTTTGCCTGTACTCTGGTGTTAATAAAAGTGTTATATGCATAACACCAAAAGCAAACCCCAACATCCTCTACTAATATCTAACATTGAAAGCTAATAGGACATAAATGAACTGAAAAGTTAAAACGTGATATAAGAATACAAAGTAGCATAATCACAAACTGAAAGAAAGTAATAAGAGTAGGAAAGGTACCATCAATTCCATTAGCTCGGACTGCAACCTGTACATGTACAAAACATGAATGTGATCAAAACGGTAAAACAACATCATCTTCAACAATTTAAAACAAAAGGGTTTTAAATTGTATTATCAGTGCAGGAACAAAATCATCTCTATAGTTCCTTGACACTGAAACCAGCCCGCCATCCTCCTATAGTATATACTACGCAATACATATTCATTTAAAAGTTACAACCAACATTTTTGAGCTTTCACGAGCGAAATGCTTAGCAGAACCCACTGGTGTAAAAAAACAGTAAGCCTGTTGTCTCAGACACCGAAATTAAATTCACACCAACCCATCAACGCTCTGTTAATGAAAGTGAATTATCAATAATTCTGAAGCCCAGCTAACCCATTTCGACTGAAGTAACCAATACATGTTAGAAAGAAAAAAATCCCAACCTTCGAGATACAGAAAGGCTATCCATAGCAGGTGTGTTGCTCTGCTTCAGAGAAATAAAATTAAACTCCAATGGTCAAATTAGCGAGCACCAACGAAAATCAACTGCGCAGAGATCTAGAGGGCAAACCAAAATGGGAACTCAGATGATAAATGTCGAAAATATCTGAGGCTCATACCGTAACAAACGTATCTGTAGGGACAGTGAACATATAGGGCGATTTAGGACGATACATATAAGGAATAGGTTTCGAGGCCGTAGTATATCGTTGTTAGAATTAAACGGTCACGATTTGTGGCGGATTAATAGGCAGGAAAATCCAAGCAAACCCACATTTTGATATATTACAAAGTAGCTTTAACCATTAATATAGAGTCGGGCTCCATTAATTTTAATCTTATTGCATTCGTATTATGGGTCTAGGTAGAGGAGGACATGGTAAAAATTGGAACTTGTAATGTTGTGATGGCGAAGTTAAATTTAATTGGTTAATTTTTTAATTTAAAAGGGGGATGAATTTGATTTAAGTTATAAAAATGAAGCTGGCACGTAATTATTAATAGAAATTAATATTGTTTATTAAAAACTTAAAAATTTAGTTTTATATAAGCAAAAGGCATACATGACATAATTTAGTTATATATAAGCAAAATGCATACATGACATAATGGCCTTTTACAATTTGTTTTTTTTTTAAATATTTTTAAAATGTGAAAACAAATAATTTTGAAAAAATTTAGTAAAATAAATTATTCAATATTTTATGTTTTTTTATTAAGAGATATTATGTGTTTTTTTGTCAATTGGGTTTTAGGTTAAGTGGTTGTGGGACTAGAGTGTTATCTAACAAAAAAATTAATGAATATTTAGTATTTTATGTAATTTGTTTATGATGGTATATTTACTATTTTATGTTTTTTATTAAGTGGTATTATGTTTTTAATTAATATTTTAAATTTATTGAAACTATTTATAACCATGACTATTAGAGATCTTCCAAAAAGGAAACCAAAGCTCTCACATATGTTTTTATCAAAATTATAATGTTATAAGAAGTCTTATTATTAACAAATTGTTATTTTCTAAGACTTGGGTGGCGGGTCTTAGGGTCCCTTATTGATCTTGGGTGCTTCAACAATGGGAGAAACAATCGTTGATGGAGGGCGTTGATGGATTTGCTGGAGAGGGGACACACTGAGTATTAAGCATAGGGTTAGATGGAGGGCACATATTCTGGAGGGCGAAATAATGATGGAGAGGGTGATTGGTGATGGAGGGAGAATCAATAATGAGAGGGAAAATTGGTAATGGATCTGAGTGAGAGGGTGCATCACCCTTCCTTATGAGAGATGCATTTTTAATGTTGGTCGCACTAAGTAAGAGAGATATGCGTACAAAATTCTCCAACTCGTCCTCCCATGTTAAATTGGCACCCTAACTTCTCATTCACACAACTAGTAAAAGGGAGGGCAAATTAACTATTATACACATATCAGAAAAGAGATGTGCATGAGTTCCATTGGTGTGCACTCCCTCAATAATCACATAAACAACAAAAATGAATTTTACACAAACAGGAAAAATAAAGAGAGGATGAGAATCCACGAAAAATTCATCATTGTATTAGAGGGTCTTTTCCCCTCTTAAACATTCAATACGATTTTCTACAATTGGTAAATGCCGCTTTTCTTTTGCAATTCTCTATGCATTCGAATTTGGAAGAGAATTTTCCTGCAGAGTTTTATGACACAACTAACTCTACTATAAAATAGACATTCCCATTATTTATTTAGACTGGCAAATGCTTTATTACAATACGATATTGAATGATAAAAAAACTAACATAGCATTCTTTCTTCTTTTTATCTTGCTTGGTGCGGATGACTTGAACTTTATTGTGCACTTCCTAAGGAAGGTTGAAGTCCTTCCTTATTGGTCGAATTCCTTCCTGTTTAGATATGAAAGAACCCCTGCTTCTGCCACCAACGGATGGAACTTTCATTGCACTTTCTCGACTGTCATCCACTTGTCATGTCTCTGGCATTTTACATTATTGACCGACCAGGTAGGAAACATGATGTTTCTTGGAACAATCCAGTGTTATTTGCAAGGAAGTTGTGACTAGAGTGTGTATCTATGATAAATTCTCAACACCAATATGGTCGACCTGTTGTTTTCAAAGTTGGTTTGATGATTCCAACGTATGCAAAATGAGAGGCAACTCTGTGGTAACTTGGGACTGAAATCTAAGAGAGACCTCAAAAGTTAAGAAGTATGTGGAAGCATGTGTGGCCTCTTTGTAAGGGTGCCACTTCTGTAAACCTGACATCAGGAGGTGGAATTATTTGGCGTAGTGGTAGTCAATAAATTTGGCTGAGGACATAGTCTTAGAGTGGTAAGTCACCGGGTGACCTCCTTGTTTACGCATCCTTCCCACGAAAAACTGAGAGGTGATCCGGGGTAATGGATATCGATCTTTAATTGTTACTTAGGTGTGGGAAAGGGATACGGTAACTAGAGGGCGTTCTATAGTGTCTTGTGTAACCGAGCGAGTTGATGGCATATTGTGTAATGATGCGTCATGAATCAGATCGATGGATGGAATCCGAGCTTGAGAGGGTGGGATTCTTGAGGGAGACTATGAGATTTTGGCACATTCTCATAGCCTCAATTATTGTGGTAGGTGTAATATTAGTGAGGTTCTCGGGCTAAACATGGTGGGTCAAACACAGAGAGACATTGGTGGTATTGATAACATGGTGTCTGGAAATGGTAGTGGTTCGCGGTTGTGTTCAAGTGAAATATGATGAAGTAAGTACATAGGTGGGCCCATCCTAGTTAAGGTGGTACTGATGAGTCTTAGTGTGATACACCACTTGTCGGTCTTATTGGTAATGAAGACCGAGAAGGAGGTCAACATAATCTAATGGTGACACGTCGTAGATCACTGTGTCACGAAAAGGGCCAATGGAAAAAGTGATGGTGGAACATATAGAAATAGTAATGTGAGGACCATCCTTCTATACCCAACCAAGATGATATGGATCGAGGTGTGGGGTGGTGGGGAGTTTTAGATATTGGACTAAATCTTGTGATATCAGATTCCTTTGACTCTCGTTGTCTAGAATGAGAGTGGTGAGTTCATATTTCATTTCGCAGTTGTGATTGAAGAGGGGAACGTTATGGAGATCTGGTTTTGGCATAGTCATGAGAATGAGGAATGGGTCCGCTTCGGTGGGGTGGGTGAGAGAGATGACTTCTAGTTTCTCTGGAAACTTATTGGGTGGGGTATTTGTAAACAAGGTCTAATGGAGGTGGCTATTTTTAATGGCTCGATAGTCGACAGAGTTATGGGAGTTGTTTTTTTGAAAATTACACCAAATTGCATTTTTGGTACCCGATGAGGAACAAGGATAAGGTTGAGAAAGAGAAGGAGGTGGGTTATCATTCTGGGTTCTATTTGGAGGATATCGAATGTTAGGAGCCTCCTTTCTTTCTATGACCAAGGCCCATAAAAAATCCTTGTCCATAGAAGTGTTGTCAACAAGATCTACCTCCCGCCAAAGAGGTAATAATAAACTAGAACTGAACTTAATTATTAATACCTCATATGTTTCACTAATCTAGAGTTGGATGTGTAGCTTTCAAAAGACATCGATGTATCCTTGTACTAACTGATTAGTAATTTGTTGAAGTTGTAACTACTTTGCGAGCAAGTTGTGAAGGTATCCTGGAGGGTAGAAGCGTTCTCTCAAAGCCTGGCAGAATGCATCCCATGAATTAATGCATCTATTTGTCGGGGATTGCGGAGTACCAATCTCAACGATCAATTATGCGTTATCCAAGTGTGTGTCCCACCAAGTTTGGGAAATTCCTTCAAGTTGAAGGCTACCTATTTGCAATCTGGTGGCCTCCTCCATCTCAGGCGAGGTTTTGAAATAAGTAGAGAGGCTACAAAGCCACGAATCCATGGTCTTTCCATTCATTTGGCCGACGAACTTGGGTAATTGAAAATGGGTGTCCAGCTGCATGGTCGTTGGAGGTCTTCGCTATTGAAGTCAAATCAGTTCTTGAAGAGACACCATCAAATTTGCCACTTGGCTTGATGTGTCTGTGTTATATTCCTCACTAGAGGATTCTCATCGAGGTAGCATGGTTGAAAACTTGAAATAGACCTTGACGAGAGTGTGATAGAATCCCTAAGGAGGGTGAAATGAATGCTCAGAGAAGAAGCTCGAGATTAAGGAGGAAGACCCCCAAAAAAATAAATTAATTTTTGAACCTGGTGGATGAAGTTCTGAGCCCAAGGAAAGAACACACTCTGATACCAATTGATCTGGAAGTGTGAAGGAAATTCAACAATGGGAGAAACAATTTTTTACGGAGGGCATTGATGGATCTGAAAGAGAGGGGACACACTCAATAATTAAGCATAGTGTTAGATAGAGGGTGCATGTTGTCGAGGGAGAAACAATGATGGAGAGGGAAAATTTGTTTTGGAGGGTGAATTAATAATGAGATGGTGAGTTGGTAATGGATCTGAGTGAGAGTGAGCAACATCCTTCCTTCTAAGAGACACATTTTTAATGTTGGTTGCTCCGAGTAAGAGAGAGATGCGTACAAAATTATCCAACTCATCCTCCCTTGTTAAATTCAAGCCATAACTTCTCATTCACATGACTAGTAATAAGAAGGAAGAATTAGCTATCACAATAATATCAAAAAAGAGATGTGCACAAGTTCCTTTGTTCCACAGTCTCTCCATAATCACAGAAACAAAAAAAATGACTTTTATACACATAGGAAAAATAAAGAGAGGATGAGATTCCATGAAAACTTCATCATTGTATCATTTTCCCTTCTTAAACATTCAATATTATTTTCTACAATTGGTACATGCCACTTTTCTTCTACAATTCTCCGTGCATTCATATTTGCAAGAGAATTTTCCCATGGATTTTTAGGACACAACTAAATATACTATAAAATAAACATTTCCATTATTTATTTAGACTGGAGAATGCTTTATTACAATATGAGACTAAACGATAAAAGAATAGCATAACATTCTTTCTTCTTTTTATCTTGCTTGTTGCAGATGACTTGAACTTTGTTGTGTGCTTCCTAAGGAAGGTTGATGTCCTTCCTTATCAGTCCACTTTCATCTCCTAATCCCAAAAACATGTTCTTATCAATGATAATCATTTTAGCAATAGTTCTTATAAGACTGAGGGAGCTGTCACATCGACAAGTTCGACATTTTATCTAGATCTAAATTATGCACCTTAAAATTGATTCCAAAGGCCACTATACACAACACTATGAACTTGGCTTCAAGTCTTATAATTATTTCAAGATTATACACTTTCCTTTCCTCCTTATTGTCCATTAACAAGGAAACCAATATTTTTGTGAGCTAACAAAAATCCATATCTCTAAATACTTTGGTATCTTGGGACTGATTAAATCCCATGTCTTAAATCCAATCCTGAAACTCTTGTTGTATTATTTTCTTTGAGATCTCCTTACATCTCAAACTCACTCTACCTACTTTATTGTCTATTCATTTTTTTTTCGGTGGAATATATTTTTCATAGTTTAGCGAAGAGTCCTAGGAATCTCTATGATCCCTTGTTCCTCGAGTTGTTTGTGAGGCCTTCCTTTCGATCAAGGATTTTTGATACCTCATATGCTTGGCACCTCTTTTACTTGAACTCAACAAGTCAAATTCCTTTGCATTACCCATTGCAATATCCTTTCTAAGGGAGGGGGGACTTCCTAGAGCACCTGCATACAAACAACTCCAAATCCAAAACTCTCAATATCTATAAATCCAACAAGGAAGTCCCACCACCATGGGGGGAAATCCCCCACAGAATTATAGCAACACTAAAAAACAATATGGGGTAGACCCTTCTACACTAGAAAAACCCTGAAACAACAATTCAAACCACCACACTAACTACCACTTCCACGATAATACCACACTTAAAACTGCTAGATCATCGACCTAACACTACATTTCCCACCCCCGAGAATAAAACCTTCAAGCCACCCAAGTCTAAGAAAAAGCTAGTGTAGAAATGAAAATAATTGAAAGAAGCTAAACCCAAAAAAAATCCACGGAATAAAGGGATACCTCGATGTTAGCAGTGTTGAGGCTGAGTGGTCACATTCTAAGGAATATCTATGGAGAGTGATTTTCTAGCCATCCCCTCAATACGCTACAAATCTAGAAAGGATTCCCAACCTCAAAATTTGGATGCACACCTTGGCTCGATAGGAAACCCCTCCACCTCAACACCTCAACACTCTTTCTTGAAAAAGAGCTTCTCCAAGGGAAAAACAAAGGAAATACTAGGGTATGCCTCTCCTACAAGGGGAGTCTTGAAAATTATGAAAAAACAAAAAAATCTTGAGAGTTACCCACACAGAAGAAAACTCCTCAACGATACCCGAGAGTAATTCACATAGAGAACTGATACCCCTATCCTCCCTCCTTTGGTTATAACAATCATCGCTTTCCTGGGCCATGATCATCCACTCAATATTATCATCCTCCACATTTATGGTTCTATATGGTTTTCATTCCAATCCCATCATACGAAAAACCCATATTTGATTTCCATTACTCTAGAGAATCATTGTCCCATCGTATTTGTACATCCAACACTTCTAGATATGAAGCCCTTCCATCATCATCACATGGGGGTAGACAATGTCATACCTCCTTCCAATGTGTCTTTTTCCAAACCACTAACTCATCCCATCACTCGATGTCGCATCTTCTCGAGATTGTGCAAAGTAAAAACTAGGCTCACCATATGTGAGGCCTAGGCCCCTCTCAACATCCCATGTAGGTAAAAATAAATAAAATATTGAAGAAAATGATGATAATGATGATTACTCTTTTAAATTTAATGAACTTACTTAGAAAAAAAAAAAAAAAGGTAAAAAATAGAAATAAAATTACTAGTTGGTGGTATTTTATGCAAGTTTTTTATGGTCATGTATTTTTTATTTTTTTATTAAGTGATATTATTTTTTTTATTACTCTTTGAAACTTAATCAACTTACTTGAGAGAAATAAATTTCAACAAAATAAACTAATAATTATTTAATATTTTATCCATGGTTTTTATGATGATGTATTTAGCATTTTATGTTTTTTATTAATCTTTTAAATTTAACCCGGAAATAAATAAAATATTAGAGGTGATGATGATGCTACTTAGTTTTAGTAATTAAAAAAATAATAATTTAATTAAGATAAATAAAGTTCAACAAAATAAATGAATGGATATTTTTAGTATTTTATGTTTTTTTAATTAAATGATACTAAATTTTTTATTAATCTTCTAAATTTAATGAACTTAATTGAGAGAAATAAACTAAAATATTTGAAAAAGTAGTGACGGTGATGTTTATTAGTCTTTTAAACTTAAGGAACTTATTTGATGGAAATAAATTTCAACAAAATAAATTAATGAATATTTAGTATTTTATGTACATTTTTTACGACGAAATATTCACTATTTTATGTTTTTTATTAAGTGATGTTAGGTTTTGTTTTTTATTCTTTTAAATTGAATGAACTTATTTGAGAGGAATAAAATAAAATATTCTAGGAGGGGGGTGGTGATGGTGGTAGTGGTAGTGATGATGATGACATTGCCGTTGCCATCGTCGTTATCATTGATTTTGATGCTAACAATGGAGGTGACAGTGGAGAAGGTGGAGACAATAATTAAAACAATGATGGTGGTAGAAATGACAATAAAAAAAGAAACTATGACAAAAAACATCATTATCGTTGTTGCTAACAGTGACGACAAGAGAGATGAGATGATGATGATGATGATGATGATGATGACGATGATGACGATGATGAGATGATTATGATTATGATGATGATGATGAAAATGACGACTATGATGATGATAATGTGGGAATGATGACAATGACGACAACAATGATGTACGCAAGGCATTTTAAGAGAAAGTGTTTTCCGTATTCAACCATCTTAGTGTCACAAAAATGACAAAAAAAATATTTTTTAATTTAATGTGACGTAATTTGAATTATATTTTATATTAATTTCATGCTCTTTTGTAAATGTTAATAATGTATGGTATGATAGATGAAAGTAGATATAAGTGTTTTGTCCAATTTAATAAAGTGGGTAGTTAATAGTCTCCAACATGTTTTAAGTCTTACCAATTGCCATTCTAGTTGTGCTCATGATTATGGATGTGTATTACCTGCAATAATGGTTAAGGTCAAATGCAATCCCCTAAATCTTTGGTGGAATAGATATTCCCACTCAATGTAAACACATTAATCTCATTGTAATAAAACACACACCCCCAAAGGGTTAGTTGAATTGGTTGAACAATTTGTTCAATTCATATCATCAATCAATGAGGATGACATTAGTAGTAGTTTTAAATATGGTCAAGTTTCCTTATTATTCTGGTTTATAGTTGATCCACCTTCCATTCATATATTATAGTGAAAAGGTGAGATTCAAACTAATTGTTTTAAGATAATGTTTACTATGAAGTCTTTTGTTTGAGTTATTCTAAGATTTATGTCTAATTAATTCCGGTAGATTACCATTAGTTATTGTGCTTGGTGGTTGAATTATACTCCATCCATATAATCTAAATAAAATAAAGGAATTTAACTAGTTTTTCTTTTTCTTATATATATATGGTAGATCGAGTGGTTATGATTAACGATGTTAAATTTGCTCACCTCAGCTGAAATCTTGCCTAACCTTTGCATATGGTTACATGCTTTGCGTATACCAAATTAGTGTTTATAATGGTATCCAACATGTTTTGACCCTATATCTTGCACGTGATATTTTGCTCACTTACCAATTTCCCATACTAATGCACTATACATATAATTTTAAATTATTGAAAAGCTTTTATCTATTGATTAAACAAAGAGTAACCACTTATGGTTTATCTTCTATGTGAACTCACAAAATCAAAGTAGGTTTGGAATTTTTATATTTTTTAATATGGATAAGTAGTTTGGCTACCATACATGCGTTTTGAATTTATATTATTATTATTATTTGATTGGTATTTTTAAGGAATTATATTTTAGAAATAAAAGTATCATAAAGTTTGTATGATTATTAGTTTGACGATGTTTTTTTTTATTGGATAGCTATTATGTTAGTAAAAGAAATTGTTCATTAATGGCCACACCACCATTCTACCTAAACAATGTTGAGACAAGATACTTGTAATTACTTTTTTATTACTTTTATTGTATATGTTGAGATATGTTGGTTTTAATAGACTACAACATATACATAAAAATATATATATATATGATAAAAGGGGAGAGGTTGTTTACATTGCACAAAATATCAGAGGAGAAACTTATATTCAATTAAATCATTCTCGTGTGTATTTTATTATACAATTAGGTTGCTTTATATAAATCTAGGTGAACATAATAATATCACAAAAATATGTCATAATAAGATAATATGTTCCACCATATCCATGACTATGTCCAACGATATCTCAGTTAATTCTATGAGATTATTATCCCTAACATCTCACATTGTATTCATCATTAATTCATACATAGAATTTTATGGATAGTCCACTTCATTAACATTTATGGAACCATATTCTTTAAGAATTTGTATTCACAAGTATGAGTTATTCCTTCATACTCCCTCTTAATGAGTACTTGTGATCTTAATATGCAATCTTTAACTCTCTTATTGTCTCATATTCATTCATCATTCTTAATATTGAATTTCCATCTAGTACTTGAAAAACATAAACATTGTGTTTGTTGAATTCTATATAAAAAAGTTACCATCCACCAAAATACAAGGGTCACCAGCCACTATATATGTTGGTTCTCTAGCAAAAATTTTCTCATGCATTATTCAACAACAATTCATTAATCTCAAAAATTTTAGCCCCTGCATCATCATCAATCACCATCATGGGTTTTCTTTGTCTTATCCGCAACTACACTCTGGATTTTTCTGGGTTATCCTTAATGATTACAATTCTCAAGTGGTTTTTTCTTATGATAAATAATAAATCAAGTGATTTTTAGTTGATCATGAACCTTCCTTTGTCATGACAAGT
>JZKD02S0113494.1:25124-39977 GCA_000966675.3 Picea glauca | reverse complement strand
CCTAACTACAAATGCATACTAATGCATACTAAAGAAACACACTTTTACCTAACGACATATTAGACCAAGTAGATCTTAACTAACTCCTAAGTGTCTAAATATCCTAACATTGTTCACTCTGCAACTGAGAGCATCTCCAGCTTCTCCTTCACCTAAAATCTACATATGAAAATTGTGCTCTGATACCACTCTTGACACAGACCCCCTTCCTTCCAAAGGGTTTCTCGACCTCCCGGTCTTGGATCGTTTGAATTTATGAGTTGGAACAACTCCTTGGGTCCCTACGAGCACCCAAAACTATTCTACCCACACACACAGGTCTCTTCCACAAGTGACCACGACTATGATCGTGAGCCTACTACCTTCGCAGTTCAAACTTCGATGTTCGGGTAACTCTGAAACACTTCTCCATAGAAACTATGGACTGCTAAGTCTTCGGACTAGTAGATCTTCTCCCAAGTGTCCCCCTTCATGAATGAACCTGATGACTTCACGACGTCGGACTTCGAGTTTTCACTTCTCCTACCTCTCGCTTTTCTGATTTGCGAATCAACGAACTGTTTATCTAACGCCACGTGTCCTATCTTAATGAACGGCTAGGATTTCTTCGAATCCTAGCTCTTTGGGTGTTCTCCTCCTTTTCTTTTTTCCAAAGGGTTCTTCCTCCAAAGTCTATGGATATCTACTACATATCCTTCCCGACAGCAATGTTTAGGATCAACTCCGCTCTTCAGAGTTCAAGAGTTTCAACTTCTACTCCATGTAGATCTTTTGGAGCTTTACCTCTTGGATCCCTTGATCTATTGCCACTTGTCCACCTCGATGATGGATGGTCCCTACTTCCTTCAGGACATCGAGACTTTTTAAGTCCGCTTCTCCTATGCACTTAAAAGGGTTTAAGCCTTGTGCACTTAGCTCCATATCCAATGCTTGTTGATCCACGTGCTCAAATATAACAAATGAGATATGCTCTCCTCTATGTTTGTCCTCCTGAGCTTGTAAAGTGAAACTACTTTACCTCTGGCGCACTCCTTGCACTTGACTGAGCTTTAGATGGTTGTATTTGAACACTTCGTATGAGTGTTTGTCTGGTGCACTCCCTGCACAAGTCTTCCTCTAGAGTATTTAGCTACTATATTTCACCTTGAGCTGTAACTACTTAGATCTCAAAGGTTTTTGTCCCTTTTGCTCCTGGAAGGGATATATGTGCCCTCTTGGCAACATTCGCTCAAGCACTCCTTTCTGAGCCTTCCAAAGTGTTTAGTGACTCTGTGAGTTCCTTCTCCTTCACACTTCTTTTCTTACATAACTCGAGACCGATTTCTCCTTGTGCACACTTGCACCTCCTCGATGCCCTCCTAACATAGCTCTACAGAATCTTCAACAATTATGTTCTCTCCTTTGTGCCTTCTCTACAGAGTCTTTCCTCCAGAGTATTCAATAACTCTAAGGATTTCTTTGACTCTATGAATTCCTCTGTTGTTCCCTCCTGGCACATTTTTCTCTGAATTGAAAGAGTTCAGATGCACACTCCTTGCGCTGGCTACACAGTTTCTAATACTCTGTTTGTGCACTCCTTTCACAGCCTAAAGAACCCAGAAACAATTCCAACAAACTCATAGATAGAGAACTCTATCTGTCTCTACAGATGAAATCTATCCCAAGAATCTACAGTATACATTCATAAATAAACATATTACATTCATTCATAAACATATAAACACACATAATCATATGCATGAAAAATTGCTTTGTATTAATCTCAGAATGTCTATACAGATGTTTACAAAGACTGGACTACAACAGAGTTCCATTTCTCTCCTCTTATGAGTTCTCTACTCGCTCCTCTACATGCTAGATCTCTAATATTCTAACTTACTATATATTCTTCCCTAATGAGTCTAGATACAAAGATATTTTACAAAAGACGGGCTCCTTGAGCCTTTCTCTCCGACTCACCTAACTCTCATTAATTACATTGAATTGCATTCAATGACCATCTACTATGAATCAGATCTAGATCTTCATCGGATTTTTAGCCATTAAAGGTGATATCATCTCTTGCCTACACAAAGACATCGATTTGTCTCTTCCATCCTTACAATATTTAATTGCATTTAATACAATTTGAAATTCAAAATGAGGGAAAAATGAGAGGGTTGGCACCTGTCCCCTCCTTGAATGTGCTTTGATGTGTTGTCTAAATGGCACATTATTGAGGTGGAGTGATGCTTCTGCATCACCCGAATCCCAGACAACTTGACGGTTTTTGAAATGCATATCTTTCCAAAGATTTTGTAAATATTTTTGAAACTTATTCTTTAGACCTCCAAATTCTAAACAAATTTCTTTGTTATTCACCAATTCTCTTACAAATCATTCGTTGTATCAATATGCTTGGTTTTCTTGTGAAACAGATGGTTCTTGGATAACATGATGGCAGGGTTGTTGTCACAAAAATGTTGTAGTTAATAAATCTTTCAACATTATTCTCATCCAAACTGCTTCACAAGATGCAATTGTAGCTATGACATACTCAAATTATTGATTCCCATGAAACTATACCTGTTCCAAAATGAAATGTGTACCCAAAGGTACTTTTCTTGTCATCTATGCTACCTCCACAATCAATATGCATCCAATAAGTATGAAATATTCTGAAGTGGAATACATAATACCAATATCGTTTGTTCCATTCACATATATCAGAACCATACATAGTATTAGGCCTTGTTGTTGTTTGATGCATAACACTGGCCACCAATATTTTAAACAATGTGGGATCCATCTTGGACCCTTCATATTCTTTTCTTAACTTCAATCCGTGTTGGGTATGCTTTGGAATTTTATCATGTTGAATCTTTTCAATATTTCATGAGCATATTTAGATTGTAAAATAAATATACCATCTTTGAACTGATGAACTTCAATACCCAAAAAATATTTCATAAGACCCAAATCATTCATTTCAAACTCATTTTTCACGACTAACTTAAATTCTTCTATGCCAAAATCACATGTAAAAATAAATTCATCTACATATAAGAAAAAAATTAACATATAACCTTTGACTTGCTTTGATGTACATAGTTGGATCACATTCACTTCTCTGAAATCCATTATGATTAAGGTAGGAATCTATGTCACTGTACCAAGCTCTCAGAGCTTCCTTTAACCCATATAGTGTTTTCTTCAATTTGTATACTTTGCTCTCTTGTCCTAGAATCTCACAGCCTTGTGATTGTTCCACATATACTTCTTCTTCTAAATTTCCATTCAAGAATGATGACTTTATATCCATTTGATAAATAAGACACTTGTTCTGCACAACAATGGCCAACAAAGTTTGTGTCAACGCGCAATTGCCATAAATATTTCATTGAAATCAATTCAAGGTTGTTGTGTAAAACCTATTGCAACTAATCTTGTCTTGTGCTTCTGCACATTTCCATCTGCATATTGCTTGGTTTTATTGATCCACTTGACACTTATCACATCCTTCTCTTCAGGTAAATCTACCAACTTCCATGTATGATTTTTTTCTATGCATCTAATTTCTTCATCCATGGCTTGTGCCCATACATCATCCTTGAAATTTATTTCAAAGGTTAATGGAACATCTATTTGTGAAAAGAGAGAAAAAAGTGAAAATGAATTTGTTGTGTCAACGTAATAGATGTCGCGCATAATTCTTGTCTTTCTTGGTACAAGACTTGCTAATGTTGTATATGGAGATGTAGAACTACTTTGATTGCTTGTTGGATTTTTTTGCGCTCTAGGTCTGGTCTACACACTTGCAAATCTCACTAGAGTAGTTTGTGTTGCAATTTCTCTCGCAGTTCTAGGAGTAGTAGGAACTGTGCAATGAATTATAAATGTTTTTTTGACCACTTCTTCCTTTGTGTCATAATTCCCAATAACACCAATGATTTTGACTGTTCTTTCTATCCTTCCATCCCATGCTTCATTCTCAACAAATTTAACATGTCGCAACTAACTCTAAATTTTTTTTCAATAGGATCATACAATTTGTATTCTTTTGTATCTTTAGAATACCCAAAAAATATACATTTTTGTCCTTTGTTATCTAGCTTCTTTCTCAGCTCATCTAGAACATGTGTGTATGTGACACGACCAAATTTTTTTAAGTGTGCCACATTATGCCTCATACCTTCCCACGCTTCTTAAGGAACTTTGTTTCTCACACTTTTTGTCGGACATTTGTTCATGATGTATACTTGAGTTTCTACTTCCTTATCCCAATACTCATTTGACAAATTTTTAGTTGCCATCATATTGCGCACCATTTCAATGATGGTTGGATTCTTCCTCTGTATGACACCATTCTACTGTGGTGTATACCACACAGTAAATTGCAAGTAAATTCCATGAAAATTACAAACGTTATGAAACTCTCTTGAAAAATATTCACCTCCTGTGTCATTTCTTAGAACCTTGATGTAATAACCACTCTACTTCCCCAAAACTGATTTAAACTGCCGAAAACAACCCAATGCATCATATTTATGTTTGAGAAAATAAATCCATGTTTTTCTTGAGAAATCATCAATAAATGTAAGAAAATAGGTATTGCCTCCTATAGATGGTGTTTGAATTGGTCCACAGATATTTGAATGTATAATTTATAGTGGATATTTTTCTCTATATGACTGTTCAACTAGAAATGACTCTCTATGTTTCTTTCCAAAGATGCATCCTTCACCTATTATTTCTAGTTTTTCAATCAATGAAAGACCTTTTACCATATCTGTTGTATGTAGCAGCTTCGGACCTCCAAAGTTTAAATGTCCAAATATGAAATCCCATATCCAGGAATCATCCTTTACTTCAAATTGCAATGTTGTCTGCATCTCTGCGCTTTCTTTTTTGAAACTACACACACAACCTTCTTTTCTTTCTTCTTTGAATGCAATGTCTAATTGTGCATCTTTTGTGCCGTAGACAACTTGCACTGTATTTATTTGTATGTATGTATTCAATGTCAATGGAAACATTATGTTTCTTGTCATCTGAATTATTGCAATAATATGATTGCTTCGACATTTGTCCAAAATGACACAATGATTATCTTCCATGTAGATTATGTATCCTTTATGTAATAATTGTCCTATGCTCCACAAATTATGTTTTAGACCAGAAACATAATATACATCAGGAAGAATTTGTTTCTCTCCTTGTTTAGTTAAGATTCTAGTACTACCTTTTCCTAACACAATGACTTAGATATATGTTCCAAGTGTAACTTTAATTTGGAATGAATTATCCAAACTAAAAAAAAATTCTAAGTTTCTTGTCATGTGATTACTATAGCCCGAATCAAAATATCATGTGTCACATGGAATTTCTTGAGAAACATTGCATTCAACTGGTGAGACTATAGGAATTGCTTCAATGGGCACCATAAACATAGGTCTAGAGGGAGTATTTGCGATGTTTGACTGATTTTAACCTTTATTTTTCTAATTATACTATTTATTGTTGCATTCATATGCATAATGTTCATAATTTTTATAGTAATGGCACTGAATGTTTGATTTATCAAATGTCTAATTACTTGGATGACTTGTATTTGGGTTTTTTCCTCTTCCACCACTATTTGCAGGACTTCTACTTAGTCCACCTCTAGTAGAAATCCTTCCTCTACCTATAGAGTTTTCTCTCCCCCTTCCTCTTCCACGACTTATAGATGACTGTGTGGAAAATGCATTTTCTAATGACATGTTTGACCTATTCAATATATGTTCATGGTTAATGAGGGAGGATTGTAGCTCATCTAGAACAAACTGACTCAAGTATTTGTTCTCTTCCAATGTCACGACAAGGGTATCAAATTTTGGAGGAAGACTCCTAAGTACCTTCTCAACAATGTTTCTATCCTATATGGTTTCTCCAACAGACTTAACTTAATTTATTAGGCCAATAACATGGATGTAACATGAATCTACTGAATCTGTGTCTTTCAATGAAAGAGTTTCAAAATATCTTCTAATAATTTGTAGTTTTGAAGTCTTTACTTTGTCCATACCTTGATAAAAAGTTTATAATATGTCTCATGCTTCCTTGGCTTGATTTTCTTATGCAAATCTTGGCAGTATGTTGTCATGCATGGCTTGATGTATGTAAGACATTATCTTTCCATCCTTATTCCTTTGATCTTTCAAAACATCCTTCTCATCTTATGTAAAAGCATTGTATGTTGTGTGATATGTTGGGTTCCACATAGCCATTCTCTATTATCTCCCATACATATTGACCCCAAAATAATGCCTTCATTGTCAAGGAGCATAACTCGTAATTTTTTCTTGTAAAAGTGGGAGGTTACAAAATTGGGGTAGAAGATGTATTTTCACCTTAAAATAGAGCTAATACTCTTGTAACTTACTCTTGAAACTTACTCTAATCAACCTTCTCTGATACCAAATCTCGGATCTACAAAACGTAGACAAAATTTGCATCACACAGTTACAAAGACTGCACAGTGGAATTTTTCATCGTTGAACTGAACACTTATCGCATAGTTACCAGACTACACAATATATTGCACACTATGATGATAACACTTAATAAAACATTTTCTTGTAGTTGTGATACTCTCAGCGCATAAACGCACAAAAAATACTTTCAATGTAGATTCAAGAACTTATGAACATACTTAAAACTTACGCAGAAACAAAGAATATATTTATGAAGTGTTTGAACACAAGAGAAGCTCAGAAATACATCAACACAAAAATACTTAATATATTATTGACTTTTGCGTTGCGCGTGGTTACAAAATATAAAACTATGTCGAGCTTTGGCTCCAACAACTTCTGCAAACTTTTAGACACACAGAGCTTGTTCTCTCAGACTTCTCTGACTCATTATACAATTGTTGCTTCTCTAAAAACTAACTTTTGGTCTCTCTCCCTTCTATATAAAATACCTATAGACTTAAACATAAATATATTAAGACCGATGTAAATGTGTTGAACCTGCATATAATAGATCTAGCTAAACAATAATACACACATTTGCAGAGAGAATTGAAGAAAGAAGGAGGAGAGAAAGAATGGAAGAATTCTCATTAACCGTATTCCACACATAAAGAGTGAATACTTTACAATATATATAGGATACATGAGTAAATGATGATCCATAGTGGTGGTCTAGATTGATCTTGACACACACCAACAGTTACAAGAGTAAATTGCCACCTAGTCTAGTCTCTCAGGTAGTTACGGGAGTGAACTGCCACCTAGATGAGTTAACTAGTCAACTAGTCTTCAGTTAACTAACTAAACAAAGATTAATGATTTGGTGATGATCCCAATGTTGCATGGTGACAAAACCAATGCAACATCTAAACTCAACTCAACTAGTCAAACTAAAGTGTCAACTAAAAGAGAATATTCTCTGGGTGGAATATTCTCCCTTAAAATATAGGAGACTCGATAATGACTAATTATGACTAATAAACAAGGAATAACCTTAGGAAAAATAAATCCTAGGTGTGTATGAAGTAACTCCAACACCCCCCCCTGAACATCACTATGGTGAAAATAAAGAATGGGTCCCGGATACAAGGCCATGTTAGGTACCCAAATACAAAAGATGCATTGAAATAAATGAGGAAAGAGGGAAAAACTCATGGGAACACCCCCCCCCCCCCCCCCTCAAATTACAATGCATAAAATAAAAAATGATAAGGAACAAAAAATAGTTGCTATGCAACCCTGTCCTTCACTCCAAGAAGACCTCGCAATTGTGCAAGTTTGTGCTCGTTGAAGATTTTGTTGAAGATGTAGATGTCTACATAGATCTAATGAAGTATATGTACCATTGATATGTCCACACATATCCACTTTATATTCTTGTAATGAATAATATCCAAATAAATTTTGGATGAAATTTTGAAAACCATGCATCCGTTTCCAGAAAAATGTTGAAATTTTGTTGATTTTAAAACGATAACTTCACTTTCCGGACTTTGTTTCAGACGATTTTTTTTTGAAATTGGATATTTTCCTGAGAGGAACTCAAATATCCAATTTGTTTCTAAAATTATTTCTCATAAAATATCAAAATTGAGTCTGATGTGCATGAATCCCTTTTTGTCTCCTGAGATGCATGCATTGTGCATGGAAAAGTATCTTCATATGACTCTTGAGATGCATGCCATATATATTCCACATGAATTTTAGAAAACAAATTTGAAATGGAGTAGACATCATCCTCAATTAATGGAATACAAATTTTTGTAGATACTTTTGTAGAAGGCTCTTCAAACTGAGATGATTTATCTTCCAATGGCTTTTCTACATTCTCTATATTGTCAACATTTTGCATCCATTATTCTTTATTTTGAAATAAAGCCTCCAATATACTCCATAAATCATTTGGAGTGAATCATTGTGAGTCATCATATACTTGATGGAGAATTTCGGGAGAAATAAAATAGAGGATACATTCTATGGCCGTATCTTGTCTATTGAGAAAGTCATTTTTCTCATAGACAGAATGAGGATCTACTTCCATTTCCATAGTTATTTGGTACAAGCCTCTGCATCTAAGCAGAAGAAATTTTTTTGGCTTCCATTCCAAATAGTTATGAGGCATGAGAAGTATTTTCGGCGAATAATCCATCTTTTTGTTGTTCTTCAATCTTCAGTACCTGCAAAAATAATTTGGTGTAGCTTTTTCTTAGCAATCCGTTGGCTCTAATACCATGTAAATGTGTTGAACCTGCATAGAATAGATCTATTTAAACAGTAATACAGTGCACATTTGCAGAGAGAATTGGAGAAAGAAGAAGGAGAGAAAGAATGGAAGAATTCTCATTAACTGTATTCCACACATAAAGAGTGAATAATTTACAATAGATATAGGATACATGAGTAAATAATGAGCCATAATGGTGGTCTAGATTGATCTTGACACACACCAGCAGTTACAAGAGTAAATTGCCACCTAGTCTAGTCTCTCAGACAGTTACGAGAGTGAACTACCACCTAACTGAGTTAACTAGTCAACTAGTCTTTAGTTGACTAAATGAACAAAGATTAGTGAGTTGGTGATGATTCCAATGTTGCATGGTGAAAAAACCAATGCAACATCTAAACTCAACTCAGCTAGTCAAACTGAAGTGTCAACTGAAAGAGAATATTCTCTGGGTTGAATATTCTCCCCTAAAATATAGGAGACTAGATAATGACTAATTATGACTAATAAACAAGGAATAACCTTAGGAAAAATAAATCCTAGGTATGTGTGAAGTAACTCCAATAACTGAGACTTCCTGTAGAATTAAAATTGACTCAAAACAATTAAGACGAAAATAAATTTGACTGACTCTATCTGCATAATAGATCTTGAGAAATATAAAAATCGACTCATTTTATATCATTCATACTAGCATTCCTCCTTTTCATGTCTAACAAAATAACATCTCTTCTTTCTATGATAGATAGAGTTTGCGTAAACATAAATATCACGACCTATAATGAATTTCTCCAACAAATCCATAATAACATTATCTTCACACAATGACAAGACACACACATGTACAACATTATCATTAGTATTTTCAACGATTACACAATGAGTGCAACATGAGAAATTCAACTCTGATATCAAATGTTAGTTTTAGCATTCTAAAACAAATACATACAAATATATATAAGAGACATAGGAAGTTTACATTCAACAAATCTTCAAAGGGTAAAATTATATTCAATTTAATAATTCCCATGTGTATTATATGGTATAATTAGATCGCTTTATATAAATTTTAACAATATCAAAATAATATTGCATAATTTGTTCAATCATTTCCATAACAATATCCATCAATATGTAAATTTTTATGAATAGCCTACTTCATTAAAAAGTATGCAACTATATTATGTGGGAATTTATGTTCACAACTATGAGTCATTCCTTAGAGATATGCTACTTGTAATTACTTTTAATACATATGACATAGTGGTATGGTTATTACCTTTATTAGTGTGAACGTTTAAAAGTTTTTTAATCTCATGAGAAATAGTGTCAATTTAGTAGTTATGATGGACAATATTTATCACTATTTTCTTTGAGCATATTAGTGATTTCTGATGAAATTTTTTGTTTTTCTATATTTTTGTCTTTTAAAGGTTTTTCAATTTTAAATTTTTTTCATCTTTAATTTAGCAAAATTATTTTAGTTTTATTCATTGATTTTTTTTTAATTGATTTTATCATATTATTTTATAATAATTTCACATGAAAAGCTCAAAGAAAATTAATATGAAAACTTTTTCAATAAATTTTGTTACTAGTTTTTGTGTTCTTTTGAAAGTGTTTACACTATCCCAAGGGAGATGTGTGTTATGCATCTTAATTGTGTGTTATACATTTTGGTTGATGATATTTGGAGTATTTCTATGGGCGGTTTTTAAACTTTGGACTTGGTGATATATGTCACACAATCCTTACTGAGGAGGTTATCTTATGTGGCATTGATATATTTTACTATCATGTGTGATGAGGAGGTTTTGGTTGTGTGCATGGTTTTTGTATCTATCTTGGAGGAGAAGAAATGGACACTATAATGGAGGTTACTTAGCCTCATACAAATTAGGATCACTTGGTATGCATTAGGAGGAAGAGGGATCAACTTGAGTGTAACAACCCTAGTTAAATAACTTTGCTTAAGGTTTATCAAGAATAGTTAATTAAATAATTAATTGTCCTAATGTGTATTAGTTAAGTAATGATCAATTATTATTAATAATAATTAATTAATTAATTAATTATTGTTTAATATATGTTGACTAATTAATTAATTGATTACTCAATACATTTAATGTTTGGGGTAATGAATAAAAGGCTTAACAACTTTTAATTTATTATTAGAAAACTTTACATAAGGAATGATAAAGCATTGAATGGAGGGCTAAGGTATTAAATGGAGGGATAAGGTGGGTGGCATTAAATGAAGGTAGGAGGCGGTGTGTAGTGGCCAAAAATCAATAAGCCTAGTAAAATCCTTACAACTACACATAACATTTCTAACATAGAATTTATGAGTGCGTAAATCATTCATTAGCTTCAAATAAGCATATAAATTTCAGCAGAATTTAACATTTAACATTTAACTACAGCATAAAAATAACTTAGCAATTTCATAAACAAATTACCTGCTTCTGATGCTAATTTATGCCGATATGATTGTCCCTTCCCTATTGCCTTGTTGTTTCCTTGCTGCTGCCTGATGCACTGACCAACTCTGCCCAAATCGACTAACCTCCTAGTCAGCTAGGAGAGGCCTGTACAGCTCCCTAGCTCCAGGAAATCAGAGGGAATTCTGGCCCCTGTGCCCAAAACCCTAGCAACCCGGTGCCCCCTGCAATGATACTCAAAGACTGCAGAACTCCACCACAGATCTAGAAAATCCAAGCAAAGAAACCGTAACTCTCGCCCCCCTCCAAAATGCTTCCTCCCCCAAAAATGATGATGATGCCCCTTCCCGTAAGACTCCTCCCGTCATATCTCCCCTTCACGGACTCTTTCCCCTTCATTAATTTCCTTATCCCTTTATTCATTATCTTATCCTTTTATTTAATGTTTCTTATCCCCTCCGTATACGAAGTATTTAATAAATTAAATTATTAACCCCTTTAACTTATTACCCATGTCATTGAATGTGATATGTAATCAATCAATCAATCAATTAATTAATTAATATATAATTAATATTATTAATGCTAATCAATATTTAATTAAAACCATATTAGGACAATTAATTCTCAAATTAATTATAATTAATAATCATTATACATCTATTTAAGAAGGGTTGTTACACGGTGAATGGGGAAAAGGATATGAGGGGGAAGAGGGATTCAGAGAGGGGGAATTTTGGAATTTTGGGGAAAAGGGGAGCAGTTAGAGAGCAGGGACTGTAGTTTCTATTTGGGATATTTTTCAGGTCTGAAGTTTGGGTGGACTGTTACAGGGGTGCACTAGGTTGCTGGGAGTTTTGGGGGGCCAGGAATCCTCATGGAATCCTTGAGCTAGGGACTTGGATAGGCTCTGTTCCTAGCTGACAGGGAGGAAAGATTCGGTTTTGGGTAGAGGTTGGGGTAGAGCAGCGAGGAAAGATGGATATTGGAGGAATAACATCAGCCAAAAGTATGTATTTTCATGATTACGTTGTGTTAGGTGATTTTCATTATGCTACTGAATTTGCTTATATGCTAAATAATATAATTGCTCATAAGTTGAAAGAAATTTTATGGTTAAACTTATGAATCTTATTAGGCTTTGTTAAATTAGGATGTTACACTTGGTATCAGAGAACATTTCTAACACTTAGGGCCTATGGACCTTCCCAGGTATAAATTCAGGAACACAAGTAAAGTTTAAGAACACATATTAATTCAAGTCTTTCGATTTATTTCAATACTAATCTGAGTGTTATGTGAATGGAATAGCCCTTATTGTTGACATAATTCATGTCTTTGTTGTTATACCAAATGACTCTTATTAATATTATCACTATTGTATATGCATTGAAAACAATGCATGCCAATATCACAAAAAAAAAACCTAAATTCTATTTCAAGTATAAAGAAGATTTACATATTCTGAATAATACATGTACTCATGTATTTAATCTGATATCATTTTCTTGATGGATGAATCTGATAATCTAGACAAAAAAAAGAAACAAGTTCCAAACGTAGTCTCCAAACTACAAAATCCACCCTATGATGGTGTCTGAGACGAGAAGTCTATACAAAGTTGTTAAAACATAATAAAACCAAGAAGCGAGCATCCGAGATCCCTAGAGGGTCTTGTATGAAGCATAACCTGGATAATACCATTGTCATGGGCCTGTGAGCCAAAACAAAGTAGCCAATGAAGCCAAAGCGTAGCACCTAAACTTTGAACCAAGCCAACACCTGCAATCAACACAACACAAGTTAGAATCAACCAGAACACACACAAATTAAGCTAAAAAAAAACCCAATGCCCAATACCAAATGCTAAGCCTAGAGGCCAACCAAAATGCCACCTAGAATCAGTCATTTGTCCCGAGCACATAACACAACACAACCGGGAAAGCATTTGATCCCGCTAAAGATTGAGTGGAAAGATAGAAATTCATTATGTTCCATGGGAGCTCTTGGTGACTCGATCGCTTGGTTGTTTGGGGAAGACTCTTCCTCCAACTCCTCAACATAAATTGGACTAAGCTTCTCTCATTGTGAATCAACGTATACCACGGTTGAATTCAGAATGCAATAACCATAAGATTTGAAGCTCACCGTAAGCACCAAGATCCAAAGCCCACAACTGTCAAGCACCTTCCACAATACAATGCGAGTTAGCCACACATTCACCATACAATCCAAGCGTTGAAGTGAAAAACCAGGTCATGTGGAAGAGGAGTCCATGATGGCCTACATTGCATTCACCAAACAACCTACACAACCCTCTCGCTAAAAGAAAATAAATTATTATTAAGATTTTGACCTGCCTGCAAGCCCACCCGCGAGGTGAGGTCATATCCTTAGCAGAAATGGGCTCTCATGACCTTCATTACAAACAACTAAAGTGCAATATCTGACTAACGAGATCTACAATTCAAATCATGCGCCAAAGCCATGCACCAGGTCACAAAGGAGGAGCGCCAGAGCCAAGCACCAGGTCGCAAAAGGAGAGCCTAGAATGCAGGTCACAAGCCAGCGCCCAAAGCGCCAAGCACTAAGCCATGCAGGGACGAGCCAACAGCCAACCGCCAGCTCCACACGACCTGCACTGACACACACAACAAAAATATATATATAATATATGTAAAATATATATATATATATATATATATATATAATATATGTAATATATATATATATATATATATAAGTAAAATAAAAAAATTTAACAGGTTATTTACCAACGCAACAGAGCATTTACAACATTAGTGTACAGCTCTCCTTCAGAGAGAGGCCGAGAAAACCACATGTGCCGATTCACTCAAGCCAAGCACAAGGCGTAAGCGCTGAGACTAAGAGGCATAGCTTACATATCTCAACATGCCCAGTTCTCAGAAACTAAACAACCCCTATAGATTGGGGGACTCGGCATGGCTAACGGGGCCATCTCCTCCCGTTTTCGCTTAGTATCTGATCACAAAAGGCCTGAAACCCTAGCTTGTACACCTGCCTGCCTATACGACAACACATACGAGCATAGGATTAATAAAAAAAAATACACAATACATAAACCAACACACAAGAGGGCCAAGCCCCGACAATCCTAACACACCAAATGCCAAGACACCAGGAGAAGCCATGAGAGAAATACCACAGGCAAAGATGCAGGAACAACGAAAATCTCGTGTGCTAGAGTTAGAAAACGGAGGAGTAAGTTCGGAATTAGGGTTTGCTAGGGTTTGTATAGTCATTGTATTTATTATTATTTTATTTTGGCTTGAACAAGCGAGAAAAGAGGGAGGGGGCATGTGGGGCTCATGCAAGGTCCCACGATGCCCAAGGATAATTGATATTTTTTTTTTATTATTTTTATCATTTAATTTATTTTTTATTTTTTTTATTTCTATTTTATTTACTTGTTAGGTTATTAGTTACGTTTAGTTCAACTTTATATATATTTAGATATATATAAGAATAATAGATTAAAAAAAAGGGGGATATAATTTTTTTTTTTTTAATTATATATAAAAAAAGAAATAATATTAATATTAATATATATATATATATATATATATATATATATATATATATATATATATATATATATATATATATATATATATATATATATATATATATATATATATATATATATATA
>JZKD02S0113492.1:1083781-1095667 GCA_000966675.3 Picea glauca | reverse complement strand
TATATATATATATATATATATATATATATATATATATATATATATAAAGGATATCTTGTATTAGGATGATCTTATATGATCTCTTATTGTATTCTTAAGTGGACATATTGTAAAAGGAGGTTTCCCCCTCAAAGTGGATTGTAATTATTTATTTTTTATCATTGTTAAGGCATTGGATCATAACACTTTCATTGATTTATAGTTGATTATGCTTGAGAGTAAAACTCTTTCTTGTACCAACACTGCTTCTTGAAAATTGATAACGACTTGTCAAAATATTGATATCGCATCTGGTTTTCTAACTGTTCCCAGCTTTCCAACTAATTTTACCAAATTTTTACTGGGAAGAAACCAATTTCTATCGCTAGATGAGCCTTGTTGATATTGTTGTTGTGTGTGTCCTTGTTGGCACACATTGGGAAGACTGGGGGTTAATCATCAATATACCAACAAAGCCCTTAGACACTGGCCCTTTCAAAATCACCTGCAAGCAAGTGAATTCTCACCCGAGGCATCTAGAGGGGTTGAAGGAACCAAGGTTATACAGTGATGAGGGGAAGTGAGGAATTCACATTGTATTTACTAACCATCTACTCATGTGCACAATTTCCATTAGTTAATAGTTATTTATCATGTGAAATACCTTGTGTGTGACATTACTTTACTTGCCATTAATTCATTTACCAGTTACTTCAGAGCGCAACATTATAACACCATATATGAATAGCACAATCAACATACTTATCATTTAGCATCATTGCACCATAATAGTAAACATCATAACATGAAAAAACAACACATTGTGACACAAGGTTTTAATGTGGTTCACCCAACTGTTAAATTAAATATTAGTTTATAATGGTCAATTAGAAATTAGACTTAGGCATTAATAAAGTCAAAGTGACTTTAGGTTAATTTATTTTCTTTTAGGTCAAATATTTTCTTTTGGGTTATATTTTCACTTTATCCCACATTCATAAAGTGGTTTGACTCTACTTGATTGTAACCTATATAAGAAAGCTATTTGCTCTCTTATTTCATTGATTGAATAAAGACATATAACTTTATTCAAGTTATCTTGGTTTCTGTGTGTGCTCGATTTTTGTTACATGGTATCAGAGCGAGGTTAGCGCCATGGAGTCTGGGAGCGCGTGAATACCTAGGGACTGTTGTCGGCAATGACAGATCAAGGGATCGTCAGCATAGCACACTCAAGGAGATGAAAGGGTTTCGAATCAGCTGAAGTCGGGTTCATTTGATTTTTCAGTTTTAAAAGACAGATTGCAGGTATTTTGCCATTATTTATCTGCTAAGTTTAGTATTTTACGATCATCTATGGCTACATTGACCAACATCATGTTGGAAGGAAACCAAAAGTTATACAATACCTGGAAGCAACACATGTTGGCCATTTTTGCGTACTGATGCCTGTCATATGTTGTTTTGGGCACAAGTCCTCGTCCCACAGTTGCAGGTAAAGACCAGGACAAGTTTGATGGCCAAGACAGAGAGGCCATGATGCTAATCAAATTTTCCATGACAGATGAGATGCTACCTGATGTTCAGAATGGGAAGACTGCTGCAGCGATCTGGAAACAATTGAAAGAGACCCATGAGATTTCAGATAAGGGTCAAGTTTTCCTTTTAAATAATATGTTGTTCTTGATCAATATGAGTGAGGGTTCCTCTCTCCAAGAGCACTTACTCAAGATCAAGGACATCCGGGAGCAGTTGGAGGCCATTGGTCGGAAGATGGCAGAAGAGGACATGGTGGTGATCACGTTGAACAGCTTTCCAGAGTCCTACAAGCACTTCATTGAGACCCTGGACATCACAAATACAAACATTGACCTAAATTTTGGAGAGCTATCCAATAAGCTCTTGCAGCAGGACAAGTGGAAGAAGCAGTTTGGGAGTAGCAATGAGACAGAGGGTTCAGAGCAGGCCTTTGCAGCCAAAGCTAAAGGAAAAGGTAAATGGACAAGGAAACCTATTCTAGAAAATGATGAGTATGCCACCACAAGCCTGAATACCATCACTTGTCATTATTGTCGCAAGACTAGCCATATGGAAGCACTGTAGAAAGTGGTTGGCAGATCAGAAGCACAACCACGAAGGGTCTCAGCAGAAGGCCCATGTCGCAGAGCACACGAAGGAGAAGGAGGCAGACTTCTATGCCTTTATGGCATGTACACAAGTAGATCAGTCCAAGTCATCTGCTTGGTTTTTTTATTCAGGCACATCCAGGCATTTCACCAATCAGAAAGATTGGTTCACAGAGTTTACACCTCGTCCATCCAAAGACTTGATGATATTCGGTGGAGGTGAGGAGTATAATATAGTCGGCAAGGGGAATGTTCATATTTCCTTCAGAGGAAAGATGCTTATGTTTCTCAACGTCCACTATGTGCCAGGTATGGAGCTTAATCTTCTCTCAGTTAGTCAAATTATGAGGCACTCTCCTCACTTGGATGTCAACTTTAGCAATCACAAGTGTTATATCATTGACAAGAATACCAAGAATATCGTTTCTCTTGGTGTGGAGGACCATGGTATGTTCATATTGGTGGATATTGGGAAAGGAAGAGAGAATGCACTAGCAGCGAAGAGTGCATCAGACATCTGAACACTATGGCATCAGAGGTATGAGCACGTCAATTTTAACTACCTCTCTCAGTTGGCACGAGAGAAATTGGTAGATGGACTTTCATACATTCAACAGAAAATTCAGGGAGTTTGTGGAGCTTGCCAGGTAGGGAAGCAACATTAAGCGCCATTTGATGAAGGAAAATCTTGGAGAGTGCAGAGGGTCCTTCAGTTGGTTCATGCAGACATATGTGGACCAATGAACATGACATCAATCACCAGTGTCAGGTATTTCCTTCTGTTTGTTGATGATTTCAGTAGGAAAATGTGGGTGTATTTTTTGAAGTTGAAGTCTGACGTGTTTAAAGAATTTTAAAAATTTAAAGCATTAGTCGAAAATGAGTCAGGTTGTCATATTACCTCTCTTAGATCTAATAATGGTGGAGAATTATGCTCCAAAGAATTCAATCATTTTTTTGCTAAACATGGGATCAAAAGACAATACACCACACCCTGTACTCCAAAACATAATGGGGTGGTTGAAAGGCAAAACCACACTATCACAGAGATGTCCAGATGTATGTTGTAGAACAGGTGTGTTCCTAACAGGTTTTGGGCAAAGGCAGTGTTCACAATAGTGTACATACTGAATAGATCTCCCATGATGGCAGTAAAGAAGAAGACTCCAGAGGAAGCATGGTCTGGAAGAAAGCCCAAAGTAAGTCACTTGAAGGTCTTTGGTTTTACTACTTACACTTGGATTCCAGCTGCGAAACGAACCAAGTTAGATCCGAAGAGTAAGAAGATGATTCTTAAAGGGTACAGTGACACCCATAAAGATTACAAATTAGTTGATGTTGACACTAATAAGGTGAGCTTTAGCAGAGATGTTGTTGTTGATGAGGAGGTTGGACCCTTCCATACTCCTCCCACATTCAGAGTTACTGAGCAGCTAGAAGTCATTGAAGATTTATGTGTCAAGCTTCCAATAGCTCCACCTGAAGGGGGGAAATATTCTGAGCATGATGATGAGGAGTCAGAAAAGGATGAGTCTCCTAGGTCAGTCATATCAGTACATTCTGAAGTAGGAAGCCCAAGTCATGGTGGAAATACTGACTTGGCAGCCAGGGATTCCAAAAGACCCAAGTGGTGGCACAACACCAGTGGAGATGTTTGGATAGGAGAGATGATCGATGGAATATCATCATGAGGTAAGAGTAAACAACAGACTGACACATTCATCTTTTCTCTTATGGCCAATATTTAGGAGATCTATGAGCCTCGGGTATTCAAGGAAGCAAAAGGAAGACCTAAATGGGAAAAGGCCATGGAGGTCGAACATGAAAGTTTGATGAAAAATCAGACTTGGGATCTCACAGCTCTTCCATCAGGGAAGAAACCCATTGGTTTCAAATGGGTGTACAAGGTCAAGTACAAGGCAGATGATACACTTGACAAGTACAAAGCATGGTTAGTTGTGAAAGGATTCTCTCAGTGAGAAGGCATTGACTATGAGGAGACTTTTGCTCCTACAGTGAAGATGAGCACTATTCATCTTGTTCTAGCCATGGTAGCACAGCAAGGCTGGAAGGTCCACCAGATGGACGTGAAAAGTGCCTTCCTCAATGGAGATTTGAAGGAAGTGGTATACATGTGCCAACTAGAGGGGTTTCAGGCTGTAGGGAAGGAGCATTTACTTTGCAGACTAAATAAGGCTCTATATGGTCTAAAACAGGCACCGAGGGCGTGGTACATCAAGATTGACAGGTATTTGGTTCAGCAAGGGTTCCAATGGAGTCCTTCAAATTCCAACTTATATGTCAAAAGAGTCGGTAATGAGATCATTCTTCTGGTTTTTTATGTGGATGATATCATTATTACAGGTAGTGAGGAAGATGCAATTACATGGATCAAATCCAACATGAGTAGAGCATTTGACATGACAAATATAGGCCTCCTACACTATTGTCTGGGTGTAGAAGTTTGGAAAACAGGGAGCAACATTTTTGTCTCACAAGAAAAGTATGTCAGGAGTTTGTTGGATAAGTTCAGGATGGAGGATTGCAAAATCTCCTCTACACATATGGAGAAAGGGTTGAAACTTTCAACCAAGACTAACTCAAAGGAAGTCAGTGAGTCACTATACAAATAGCTAGTGGGCAGCTTGATATATCTTATAGCCACTAGACCTGATCTAAGTTTCATTGTGAGCTTCATTTCCATATTTATGACAGCATTGAAAGTAGAGCACTGGATAGCAACGAAGCGAGTGCTGAGATATGTGAAAGGGACACTTGACTTTGGTATTCTGTACAGCAGGATAAAATACCCGAGGTTGTGTGGGTATACAAATTCAGATTGGGCAGGTTCTGTTGATGACAAAAAATCCACCTCTGGATATGTCATCAGCCTTGGCACGGGTGTAGTCACATGGACCAGTAAGAAACAACATGCAGTCTCCCTTTCATCGATAGAAGAAGAGTATCAAAGAGCATTGAAAGGTGCATGCAAGGTATTTTGGCTCAGGAGGATGTTATCAGATATGCAGATGCAACAGAGAGAGCCTACACCCTTGTTCTGTGACAATCAAGGGGTAATGAAACTTGCCAAGAATCCAGTCTTCCACGAGCATACCAAACATGTTAATACACACTATCACTTCATCAGAAATCTTGTAAAAGATGGAACGATTGAGCTGCAGTATTGTCCTACAGAGGATCAAACTACAGACATTTTCACCAAGTCTTTGGGTCCCAAAAAGCATGTAAAATTTCGAAAGAAACTTGGTGTAGTGAGTATATTGACCATTAAGGGAGGGTGTTAAATTAAATATTAGTTTATAATGGTCAATTAGAAATTAGAATTAGGCATTAATAAAGTCAAAGTGACTTTAGGGTTAATTTATTTGCTTTTAGGTCAGATATTTTCTTTTAGGTTATATTTTCACTTTATCCCACATTCATAAAGTGGTTTGACTCTACTTGATTGTAACCTATATAAGAAAGCTATTTGCTCTCTTATTTCATTGATTGAATAAAGACAGATAACCTTATTCAAGTTATCTTGGTTTCTGTGTGTGCTTGATTTCCGTTACACCAACTTGGGCTACGTCCACAACTAATAGATTCTTATATTATTCATTGATAATATTCTTACAACTGCAAATTGTCTTACAAAAGATGCAATAGTAATATTACCCAAATCTACCTAGTCGTTTTGTTGCAATGCGAGCTTCATTCCTCAGTCATACCTCAAAACCTCTTCCTTAACTGACGAACATAAAATAACTTTAGATATCTTGAACCCTCAGAACCTCTTCTACCCAAAAACCATTTACATATTATACATCAAAATAGGGCTAATCCTGTTACAATGTGGAAAAATGTCCCAAAATCATAACTACTTTATGTCTTTTGTGCATCGCTCGGTCTCACTTTCTCCTATTGCATGCTCTGACTCAAAGTTTGCTCCCATCGTGCACTTTGATCCATATTCTAAATGTCTTTTCTTCTTTGAATTATTTTGGCACAGATCCCAACACTTATCCAAAACACCTATCCAACAGGCCCCCAACACTCACATGTGGCTCGTCTCAATCTACTCACGCATCCTTCTAGTGTGCCATGACATTTTAAAATGTCTCCTTTGTTGTTGCGGCCTTCTCCTTTACCTCTATTTCCTTATGTAAAATTTGGTCAACTATTTTGACAATTATCTGTGCCTGGATCTTCTCAACACTTTCATTAGCTTCGTGTTTGATTATACCTTGAGTTACTGCTAAGGAAACTATCACTTTGTATTCTTTGCCATGTAGTACTTGTATTTTTTTTGCATGAGCCTAATGCTCCTCCCTTAGATAATTCATTTATGAATACATCTTTTTGTTCTCATTCATTGTCATTACCACCTCTGCTAGTGGTAGTGTTCCCATAACTGCTTTTAAATTCTACACCTTTTCCTGTGAAACGTAGATCTTCTGGTTGATCTCTTGTTTCTCCTTATATTCACTTAGATGTGTTCAAACACCCATGGTTTCTATATAAAGTTGAGAAATTTTTACTTCTAGAGTCTTTATGCTCTCCACCACTATTGTCATTGGATGTTCCATTTTCTCCCTTTCTTCAGGTGGAGTGCTCGGTGTCATGCGCTCTTCTAAATCAACTATTCATGCAGGAAATCCCTAAATAACTTCACTTATATTTGTTACTTGGTCTTCCACTGGAGCCTCTGTCTCTATTTGAGCCTCAAGGATTTCTTTGTATACCTTCTCGAATACCTGATGCATTCTTTCAACCTTTTTCATGGCCTCATCATGATCCTTCTTGACTTTGTTGTACTCGATATCTAATCTGAAATTTTCAATCGTAACCTTAACTAATTTTATAGAGGTATTCTTTGCATGAAAGTGCATCGCTTGTGTCACACTCATTTGCGATTCTTAAAGTATATCTATTGGCAGATGAGATAAAACTAAGTCAATGTGACCTTGTTCCCTTGCATGTTCTTGCATATCTATGGTGGGGAAATCTACCGCCCCTATCACTAACTTGATCAATCATAATTCACCTACAACTTCTAATGACTAGAAGATTGTCAAACTTGCATCCCCATTGTTTGTAGTAATTGTTTTCGGTTCCTCCTCTATTTATCACCCTGGCCTAATGTTCGCTTCTTCTAATAGGTGGCACAACTCAACCATCTACTCCTGCATGAGTTTATGCATTTCTTCATGGTGTTGTGTCATGCACTAAAATGTGTCATTTGTGACTTCTTTCACTTGATCTCCTATCTTCTCCAAATATTCCTTTGTCAAATATTGGATAGCCACTTCCTTGATGGCTTTACACTTTGTCCATTGTGGGATGGATCTTCTTGTCTATAGTTTTTCCTCTTCGTATCAGTGCATGGTGCATTCAGCTGAGTTGTTTCCTATGGGCCTATTGAGATCCATTTCCACTTACAGAATTTCCCTCCCCTTCTCTACTTTTCTAACTCCTTTTCTTTTCCCTCTTCTATACTTACCCTAATTCCCATTTTCTTTTTTCTCTTCTATTATCCCTTTCTAGTTCTTATACTTATTCATTTTTACAAAATTGTGGGTTCACAGGTTCATGGACTCGTGGATCCTCATATCCATCAACACTCTCACATAATGAGTTTGACCGACCGCCACATTATTCTATACTTAACTGGTTTTTGCACTCACGGGTTCCCTTGTTGGCGGGTTTCAAGATTTCATATCCCTTGTTCTGTGAACTATATTTGTACCTGAATGATCCATGATTTACATTTTGACCATTCAATTTCCTAATATCCTAGGTATCTCATCGCTCCTATGATCAGTCTGACCAACCACATTACAACACTTAGCCAATTCTTAACCTTTTGCAACGACGGGTTCGCAGGTTCACAAAAGTCCCAAATGTTATTTTCTTTCATCCGTCCTTGCCACCTTCACACTATTCCCAAGATGCATTTAGTATTATTCAATGCTAATAACTCATCATACATGTTTCGTAAATATTTTCATTAATAAGTGAAGGGATGTTACACATTATTTTGGTCACCCTAATGATGACTATACAAGAATGTGATCAGGCTCTCAAAACAATCTTTTGCATGAGGAAAATGACTGAGTTCTTCCCCTACAAGGCATATTTTTAGAATGACGCCATAGGCTGATAGTGGTACACAGTGCGGAAATCCTTGATTTCCACAGGCTTCTCTATGCCTAGCTCGCGAGGTTTCTGTAGGCTTCTATATAGGCAGGGTGCAATAGCGTTTGAAGCTAAGGAAAGGAAGAAGTTCACGAAGTTTCTAGAAGGAGAATATTCTAGAATGTGAGGTGGTGTCCATATGGTTGTGATCTTACTGGCTTATATGATTTGGTGGGATCATCCTCACCCTTTCAACCACTTCACCTTATCCTATATAATGATGGGTTTCTCATAGAAAGGGTTAAGCAAGATTGAGCAAAGAACTGTTGAAAGAATAGGCTGAAGACTGTGTGAAGGATCCTATTAAAACTAATGCTTGAGGCCTCCATTTGTCCATCAAGATTTTGTGGACCATATTCATACAAATTCAGAGTAAGTTTATGTGTGTATTGGAACAAAGGACCATCGAAAGGGAACTTGCGACATCAAGGAAATTTGGTTGTATCTTCCACTTTTACTTAATATGATACAGTGACATCTTTCTTTCCCATAAAATCATTAACATTTTATTACATGACTCCTTGATCACATGTTTAGGTTTCCATTGAAGCTACAAATGTTACTTTCACTTTGGTTGGTTTGTCTCACTACAAATCGGATTTCACAAGAGCATCGGAGCGAAACAGGGACAACAGAGATATAAGGAAGTGATATCTAAAGGTATGTCATCCATTCCTTCTTTGGTATTAAATTCAATGGTAGAAACTTAGGGAAAGCGTAATGTCCTGTCTTGTTTTGTTCTAGATCCAGGTGGATCTAGGGAGATTAGTTTATGTCCCCAGTGAAGTCGCCAATTTTGTTATTGGATAAATCGATGAATGCAGACTTTATTTTTATGCAAGCTTGAGGAGGATAACATGTGCTTGTTGATGCACGCTCATCCTTCGGACGAGTCCCTCAAAGTATGTTTAACAAACCCTAAGAAGGAGTGGTTCAGTCCCATGTGATTCTTTCGATGCTTGTTTAACGAGTCCAAAGATAGAAAACTCGGGGGTTTTTCATGTTTATAGATTCTGAAAAACACATTAAAGAGAACTCGCCAGAAATGGTGGGGGGGAATTTGGGAAAGAAATGTGTCTCTGTATCTGTGTTAGTGGTAGAACTAGTCTCTCTTGAACATGACACCCCCCTTTTCATCATTTAAATACGGGTTGGGAAACCCATTTGTCTCTTGTTTGACCTTCTGCAAATCCATATATTGGGTCTTCTTTGAGTCAATGCTTCCAAGACCATTGTTGTTTCTTTCATATGTTCAAGAGAAGTTCAAACAAGACCCTCTTTCGAGACGTCCATCTACAATTATCAATTCCTACCATGTCGGCCTCCCCTATGTCAGTTTCAAATTGTTTTTATACTTTGATCGACCCTAAATCTATCACTTATTTCATGTCATAATGGGGGATACATCAAGGCCCTCCTATGATGATTCTTTTCATGTCGACTTCAACTCATCATCCAGTAACAAGACTTAGAAATCATTTTAGTACCTTAGAGCTTGCATGCCTCAATGGCAGGTTTCTTCTCTTTTGACAGTGGGTTCACATCATTGGTCCTTGATTGGAAGATCCCCTCGAGTGTTCAACTTCATCTCATTTATTCACATTCCCTGGATTGTACTAAAGTACCTTGGGAGTCATTGAAATCAATGGTGATTTCTCTCGCACTTGTTAATGGTTTCCATGTTCGACTTCAGCACATGTAATCGCATGGTTAGATTCGTACTTACGAACGATGGGATTGAAGACCAGGGATCTCATCACCTTGTTCCAGGTTGCAATGGATTATTTACGATTTGCATTGACACATAGATCCACTTTGTATGTCTCGTGGCTATGTATTAATTTCAAGTTTGTTAAAACATAGATCCACATTGTATTATTGGTGGCTATGTATCGTCTTGATGACATGGATCCACAGTGTATGATTGGTGGCCATGACTAAAATTTATGAGTCAAATCATTTTTCATCTAAGTATGGGAATGCCTACCTCGGATATGGTATAATATTGTGCAGATGCTTGATTGTTTGCAGGTTCCTGATTGGTGCACTCCTTTTTCCCGACACACACACGCATTTTACAAAGTATTTCAGTTGTCACCAGTTCTAGCCTCATACTTTGGGAGGCATTTTGTTACACGTTATTTTTTTCACCCTGATGATGACTATACAAGAATGTGCTCAGAATCTCAAAACAATATTTTGCATGAGGAAAATGACTGAGTTCTTCCCCTACAAGGAATATTTTTAGAATGACACCGCAAGCTGATAGTGGTACACAGTACGTAAATCCTTGATCTTTGTAGGCTACTCTATGCCTAGCTCATGGGGTTTCTGTAGGCTACTATATAGGCAGGGTGTGGTGATGTTTGAAGCTAAGGAAAGGAAGAAGTTCACAAAGTTTTTATAAGGATAATATTCTAGAATGTGAGGTGGAGTCCATATGGTTGTGATCCTATTGGCTTCTCTGATTTAGTGGGATCATCCTCATCCTTTCAACTACTTCACCTTCTCCTATATAATGGTGGGATTCTCATGGAAAGGGTTAAGAGAGATTGAGCAAAGAATTGATGAAAGAATAGGCTTAAGACTGTGTGAAGGATCTTGTTACAACTGATGCTCGAGGCCTCCATTTTTCCATCAAGATTTTGTGGACCATATTCATACAAATTCGGAGCAAGTGTATGTGTGTCTTGGAACAAAGGACCACCAAAAGGGAACTTTTGACATCAAGGAAATTTGGTTGTATCTTCCACTTTTACTTAATATGATACGGTGACATGTTTCTTGCCCATAAAATCATTGGTTTTTTATTACATGACCCCTTTATCACATGTTTAGGTTTCCATTGAATCTAAATTTGTTGCTTTCACTTTGGTTGGTTTGTGTCACTGCAGATATGATTTCACAAGAGCACCAGAGTGAAGCAGGGAAAAAAGAGATATAAGGAAGCAATATCTAAAGGTATGTCATCCATTCCTTCTTTGGTAGTAAATTCAATGGTAGTAACTTAGGGAAAGTGTCATGTCTTGTCCTGTCTTGTTTTGTTCTAGATCCAGGTGGATCTAGGGAGATTAGTTTATGTCCACATTTATTGATTTATCCAATAACAAGGGCTCGAGGAATTTACTTATTAAACCACATTAAAGCATGATTTGCAGAAGATTATATATTGTCTCTCAAGCGCTCATTTCAAATATTATCTGTATCAAAAGAACACTCTTGTCAACTTATGGAAGCAACAACTTGACAATAATTATATGGATATATTTTGAACATTTTTGGACGAGAAGACCATAATTTTCAGTGGTATAGAGCATACTCTTATTATTCATCCCCTTCAGCCTAGAAGGGAGTAATTTGGATGTCCGGAATTGCTCGTGCAGGTTCTATTACTGAAGTTTTTTACTATAAGTAATTGGTTGCATGGTGCACCCAGAAATATATACCAAGCCAACGGATGACTCAACTTGTTAAGCCCTAATATTGGCTCATTACCCCTTAATTGGGGCATATTAGATTAGTAATGTTATTTTATTTATGTCGGCTTTATTCCATTAGTTGTAATTATACTTCCTAGTCTCCT
>JZKD02S0113492.1:1036891-1060155 GCA_000966675.3 Picea glauca | reverse complement strand
CATTGAATGACCTCCACTATTATCACTATGGGCCCTCTGCCCCCCCCCCCAACTACCTCTCTAGCTACCTTACAGAATGTCCTATTAATGTAATCGAAATCTATGGCCTCTATACATAATATCACCCTACCAATGAGTTCCCTTCTTTACCTAGAATAAAATCCATTTTCAAGGGAGGGGGAGAACCTTAGGAAACGTCATATCCCCCTAAGAGGGCATGGAGACAGAAAAATCCTAATATGTTTGTAGATCCTACCACACAATATTCACAAAATCAATGGGTACCTCCAATTCCTTACTCTAAATGGTCACCTCAATAACCACAAATCCAGCCTTGGAAACAAGGATGGAGGAGCCCTGCATATGGGAATGTTACCTTTCAGCCAACAACCTTTCTCACTTACCCACAATACCCTTCCAATATCTATCAGTTTCTATCAAGATTTAATCCACCTTCTCTCCCTCCACCTCCATAGTTTCAGCAACAACTTACATTTCCTATGAACCCAAATCTGCAACAACAACTTACATTTCCTATGTACCCAAAACTACAGAAGCAAATGCAGGTTGCACCTATCCCAAACCCTCCTCGGCCTACCCCTATTCTTGCACAACCCATTCCTAATCCAAACAATAGACCTACACAACCTGTACAAAATATTGAAGTAAAAACCTTTCCCACTTATGTGATAACTCCTTCTTCATTTAATGGAATTCAATTAAGATTGGGGAGATTTTTGAATAAACCAAATCCTATTGTGGTTATTCAAGAAGAAGAACAAGTAGATAACCAAGAAGTTGAAGAAGAAGAACAAGTAGATAACCAAGCAGTTGAAGAAAAAGAACAAATGGATAACCAATCAGATGAATAAAGAGACACCCCTATACAACAAGAAATTCCTCCTCACATTCCTCATCCATTAGAAATACCTCAGAAAACTAATCCTCCCACTTATCTAGAAATGTTACTTGTGAAGAAATATGAGGTACCTCTAGGGCATAATATAGAGAAAGAACTTAGAAACATATGTGTAAATATTCCCCTACTTCAATCCATCGAGGACATTCCTATTTATGTTAATATTGTAAGGAATATTTTCATTAAAAAACTAGGGAAAAAGAGGAAAGATCCTCCTATTATATAGGTGGTTGGAAAATTATCAGAATTTATATCAGAAATGCCATCTAAATATAATGATCAAGGAAATATAGTGGTGACCATAGAGATTAATGGTGTTTCTTTTCCAAACACACTTGTTGATCTAGGAGAAGCAATAGATTTTATGCCGGTTGAAACCATGAAAACGCTGCAACTAAATCACCTAAGACCAACGCAGACTTTTCTGCAATTAGTAGACAAATCAATTATCAGTCCAACAGGAAGTTTAGATGATGTAACAGTCACTTTGGCCTCTTGGGAGTGCCATGTGTATTTCTTGGTGATTCATCCTAAATCCTCAAAAACAGGGCATCGAGTAGTGCTTGATCGACCTTGGTTGGCCGTTGTTGATGCGTTTATTAGTTGACAGTCTAGAGAGATGACAATCTCCAATGGCATCCAAAGTCAAAAACTTATTCTCTTTCCTCCTACCCAACCAAATGAAGTTCCTTTCTAGTTGGAGACTCCCTATGGGGAGGAGGACTGTACTAAGCCCTTGTTAACACTCAAACAAGTAAAAGGATTTCAAGAGCAAACTGAAGAACATATTTTAAACTTGTTTTTGTCTGATATTGAATTCATTGAATACCCTCAATATTTTCCATAATATACACATATATTCAGCTCTAAATTTCAGGAAATCTGGAACCCCTCCACCTCTACAATGTCCACCATTTCACAAGTAGATGAAGGGAAAGAATCAACTATCCAGACTATTGAAATCAGTCCTAGAAAATCCTTGTATATCAATGTGACCTTAGAAACAGATCAACAACAAAAATTGATTCAAATGATTGAAGGACAATCTAGTGCTTTTTCATGGGATTACTTTGACATTAAAGGGATTCACACAGACACTTGTATGCATCATGTTTCAACCAATGAAAAAATCATAACTGTTAGGAAACCCCAAAGAAGAATGAATCCAACCTTAAAAGGAATAGTGAAAGAAGAACTCCAAAAACTCTTGCATGCCAATTTTATTTACCCTATTTTGGATAGAAAGTAGGTATCCCCATCAATTATTGTCCCTAAGAAAAATGGTAAATGGAGGATTTGTGTGGACTTTCAAGAATTGAAAAAGGCTACCTACAACGATTACTTTCCTTTGCCTTTCATAAACCAGGTCTTGGACACTTTGTCTGGGAAGAGGTATTGTTCTTTCTTGGATGGGTTTAGTCATTACAATCAGATCCAAATTTCAAAAGAAGATCAAGACAAAACCACATTTAATTTCCCATGGGGTACCTATGATTATGGGGTTCTTCCTTTTGGTTTATGTAATGTCACTTCCACCTTTAAATTGGTTTTCCTGACCATTTTCTTTGATTTGACCCATGACTGTGTAGAAGTCTACATGGATGACTTCACAGTATATGGGGATGGTTTCCAACAAGCCTTGGACAATTTGGAGAAAGTATTGATCATGTGTAAATAGACCAACCTTTCCCTCAGTCATGAACAATCTAGAATGATGCTCACTGAAGGAATTGTTTTACGCCATCACATCTATGGTACCGGAATAAGGATAGACCCTGCCAAGATTGACATCATTTCTCAAATAAAAATCCCTAGCTCACATAAAGAAGTTAGAAGATTTTTAGGGCATGCTGGTTACTATAGGAGGTTCTTTCAAAATTTTACAAACCTAGTTTCCCCACTGTTCAAACTGTTAGAAAAAGAGGTTGAATTCTGTTGGGATGAACAATGTTAGATTTCTTTTGAAATTTTGAAAACAAATCTTTCAAGTGCCCATGTTTTAAGAGGATCAAACTTGTCTCTTCCTTTTTCATATCTGCATGGATGCCTTAGATACAGCTTTGGGGGTTGTTTTAGGACAAATGGAAGGCCAGATTCCATATGATATATACTTTGTCAATAAAAATATTTCAACTAGTGAAGTAAATTACACTGTCACTGAAAAATAATTCTTGTCAATAGTACATGCCATTAATAAGTTCAAACACTACATAACATGGTATGAAGTTTTTGTATATACAGACCACTCAACCATCATATTTTTGATGAAAAAACTTGTTATAAATGATAGAGTGGCTAGATGGTTGTTATTACTACAAGAATTCAATATCACCATCATCGATAGGCATAGAAGAGATAATTTAGTTGTTGATTTCTTCTCTAGACTCATTCATACATGTGATAATGCACCAATAGATGACAATTTTCCAGATGAGAATCTATTTTCTATTTCTACTTACATTCCTTGGTATGAAGATGTAGCCAACTATCTTGTAACAGGAAAGCTACCTCAAAATCTTTCCTCCTGAGAAAAACAGAGAATTATCCAGCTTAGTGCCAATTACATGTGGTATGATGATTGTTTATATCGTACTGGGCCTGATTTGGTGATCAGAAGCTGTGTTCGGGAGGATGAGATGCATGAAATATTCAAAGCCTTTCATGATGGTCCATGTGGAGGCCATTTTGCTGATAAAAGAATAGCATAAAAAATATTACAGTCTGTCTACTATTGGCCAACCATTTTCAAGGATGCAAAGAAGTATGTGGCCAGTTGTGATGATTGTCAGAGGATGGGAAAACCTACTACAGTTGATGAGATTCCTCTCCAATATCAGGTAGTAATTGAACCTTTTGAGAAATGGGTTTTAGATTTTCTAGGACCCATTAACCCTATGTCTCGAAGGAAGAAGTATATCTTGGTCTGCATAGATTATGTGGCCAAATGGGTGGAATCTAAAGCTTTATATTCTGCTAGTGAACAATCTGTTGTAGATTTTCTTTTTGAGGAAATATTTACTCGCTTTGGTGTTCCTAGAGAAATAGTAAATAACCAATGAGCCCAATTCACCTCCAATTTGGTCAAATCTATTACTGAACAGTATAAAATTAAACATAGAAAATCTTCACCTTATCACCCCCAAGAAAATGGGAAGGTGGAATCAACTAACAAGGTGATACAAGCTATTCTTACCAAGACTGTTCAGCTACATCATAAAGACTGGGTTGATAGGTTTTCTGAGGCTTTATGGTCCTATAGAATATCTTGGAGAAACACAACGGAACATACACCTTATGAGTTGGTATATGGGAAGCAGGTATTTCTTTCCATAGAATTTCAAGTGAAAACCTTTAGGACTGCCATGCAATTAGGGATGGATTTGGATGAAGCTAAAAAACAGAGGCTATTGTAGTTGAATGAGCTTGATGAGATCATACAAGAGGCTCTTCAAAGTACTACCCTTATACAAGAACAGATGACTAAATGGCATGATAAATACATCAAGAAAAATTATTTTCAGTCAGGTGATTGGGCCCTACTGTATGATAATAGGTTCAAGAATTTTGAAGTAAATTATCTACTAGATGGTTGGGACCTTATGAAATTGATACAGTTTACAACAATGGTTTAGTTAATATAAATAATATTGATGAGAATCAGACCTCCTTTGTTGTGAATGGACATCGATTGAAGGTTTATCATAAGCCTCTGTCCAAAGAGGATTTCATTAGATATGTTATTCAAAATTATGAAATTAAATTGGTAAGAAAGGGGACTTCTCCTGTTGATCCACCAAAATAATTTTTTTGTGTGAATTAATTTGGCTCTGTACATATCTGTAAATAGGTGTGTCATTAGATAGAAATTTTGGTGTTACTAACAAAAACAAAAAGATGATTGTGTTCTCATGTAGACAAATGCAAAAGGAGGACATCTTCCAAATGTAGGTCTATTCCTTTATCCAACCCTAGTAGATAATTTATGAAAAAGGAGCTAAATGGAGTTTTCTTTAAGATTTTCATACTCCTAAAAATTGAAAACACTGGCGAGCAGGAACTAGCCTAGGATCGAGAAAAATTCATGGGACAGTAGATGGAGTTTTGTTTAATTTTTTTCAGACTCCTAAAAGTTGAAAATACCAACGAGTAGGAACTGGCCTGGGCTCGAGAAAAATCCATGGGACAGTAGATGGAGTTTTCTTTAAGTTTTTCAGACTCCTTAAAACTGAAAACACCGACGAGCATTAACTAATATGGGCTCGAGAAAAATCCATAGAATAGTAGTAGTTAGGGTTATTTTTATAATAAAATGGAAGTGGCAATAGAAACAGTAATCAGCTTGGTTCCAAAAAAAAAGAATTATAAATCTCAACATGAGGTTGTCCAGCTACAGAGTACCTTCTTGTTACAGATCTTGGAGCCCAGTAATTGAATTATTTTGCCTCATTTTCTTACACTTCTGCTGCAATTTCAGATTTTGTGTACCAGGTGTTGTTTGTTGTTGTACCTATATGGTCCTTCAGTAGAATAAAATCACATGTTCTCTTCCATAGCAGCAGAAAATGCCAGCAATTTCTACAAAATCCAGCCTACAAAGTTCCAGTCTATAGAATACACCACCAGGTACCTTATCCAATTCTCATTGAGTATCCGAATAAAATTTTGTGGTGATCCAGTACTGGATAACATCTATGGGTTGTTCCAGTACTGCAACAGTACTCACCTTTGTGCTCATTTGGTACTGAGGGAAAAGGCATGTGTTGTTCCAATACTGCAAATATTCTCTTTGTGTTCATTTGGTACTAGGAAAGTCTCTGTGTTGTTCTAGTACTGCAACAATAGTCACCTCTGTGTTCATATGATACTGAGGTAGAAGGCATGCGTTGGTCTGGTACTACAACAATTTTCTACAGTGGTCCAATACTAAGCAGTGGTCTAGTACTAAGTTGTGATCTGGTACTGGTGATGAAGTATTGGTAATTCTTATTCTATATTCAAAGGTTCTTTCTGCTTGATATAAATGTTTCAAGTAATAAGAGGTATAAGGTCACTATTTTATCATGTTTTATTAAAGAATCATACTAATTGTGTACTAGACGTGTGGTTACTCTCATGCATCCTCCTTTCCTCAATTATTCCATGTTCCCTTCCATGAACTTCTGCAAGTCCTCGTATATATTTCATGCTATAGAAATCATTCATATGAACTCGAAGCCTTTGATGGGATGGTCATAATATGTTGAGAATATGAGGTAATTATACCTTTAACAGGACCAATTCCATTCTCAAACACTCTGGTTAAAAAAATTTGTTCATATGGTGAAGAAACATCATAGTACCATGATCCAACATCACATTGTGTGAATGATTTATTTAAACCACATCTTAATGCATGCCAAACCATGATTCCTTTCCAGTCACGATGGCGTCATGCGGTTGCATACTTGTGAATTTCAGTCACACCGACCACATCTCCTGTAATCATTGCCCAACATTACCATGAACACAATCTAATGCAAACCTCCATACAATCCTTTAAGTTGTTCATGGATATGACTTATCTTGCCTTTCCATCATTACCATGGATTTGATCGTTGTAATCTGAATTCTAACTTATAAACTCTCCATTGGATGGCTTCGCCATCCAGATGAGTGTTATTTACCCATTTTGTTTGTCATACCATATCCATTCACACTAATATTTGTCCCTTCATACCATTTTCATACTCTATCCCCTTCTGGTACTCTATCATGTGCTACTCTGTTCCAATATTAAACCCTTGTTCTTTGTTTCGTTGCCTCATACGCTATGAGAATTGATTTTAAGTCAGCATGGGGGTTGATAGACATGAACCAGAGTTCCAACTATATAGGGAGACGCAGGAATACCAAGGTTGCAAAGGAAAAATTGAGTAGGTTGATTGGGTTCCGTTTTTGGAAAAATTCAAAGGTTATCATGAAGGGGTATCTCTTTTTTTTTCTCAGACCTATGACGACGAGAGTGTCTAGTTTGGGGAGATGAAATTTACAATTACATAGGCCACCATAGTGGAAGCTACAGGCTTTCCTTCCTATGGAGAGAAACATTTTAACGGGGTAATCGTTGACAGAAATATTTGTCAGAAGTTTCTAAGGCCAGAGCATCAAGATCCCGACTGGACCAAAGTTATTTCCCATAGTTGTATTAAGGAAGAGTACCAAACAATTCTCATCATCCTGTAGAGGTTTCTCACTTGTGAAGGGAGGTATATCGTGACCTTATTATATCATTTAAAACTTTTTTTGCATTTTGAGGGGGGGCCTCAAATTGTCTTTCCCCATTTCCTCTAGATGAGTCTAAACAAAATGGTGAGAGGAGTTAAATCTCCATCTAAGAAACTTGAAACTAGTACCCATCATCATGTCTTAATGAAATTAGTAGTTGTCCATGCATTGAGAAAACAAGGCAGTAGTTGGAAACAACTCCTTCAACAAAAAATTTCTCAAGAGGGAGTTTCCAAATCTATAGAAGAACATGAAACAAAGGCATGTAGTGAGGGGTCCAGTAGAAATAGAAAGGAAAGGAAAAGTAAAGGAAAGAAGTTAGGGGATGAACAATTTGTTGTTACACCTAGTTCATCCCAACCTGTTGATAGATTGGACAAGGATAAGTCTATTATGATAGAGGAGCCTACTACATCCAAGAAAAAGAGGACCTCCACATCTCAGAAGTCAAGTCCAACCATGATCCCTAAAACTAAAAGGAAGCAAAGAAAGAACTTTGGGAAAGGTGAACGCTTAGATAGTGCTCCTGAGGAAACTATTGAATTATCACCGGATCCAATTAGAAAGTTAGAGAGGGCCCATGAACTAAATATTTGGAGCAGGAGAAAGTTTCAAAAGAAGGATGTGCCAGAAGAACAAATCCTAGAGGCCACTACATCCAGGAAGGAGAGGTCCTCCCAATCTAAGGAACCAAGTCCAACCTCGATCCCTAAAATTCAATTTCCACAAAGTGAGAGGAGAAAAAAGATGAAATATGGTCAAAACAAAGTTTCATATGGTTCCCTTGAGGAAACTATTGAGTTTCCTAAAGAGACAGTTAGTGAGTTGGAGAAGACCCCTGAAGAAACTATTGTGTTTCCTAAAGAGTTGGTTAGTAAGTTGGATAAGACTACTGAAGTGAAAAGTGGAAGTAGGGGGAAGCTTAAAACAATGAAGGTACAAAAGAAGCAAATCCTAGATCCTACACCTCAGTCCTCCAAAGTGAAAAACATGATTATTCAGTAAGAACAAACTCTAGAACCTACACCTCAGTCCTCTAAGGTGAAAAAAAAAATTGTACAGGAGAAATAGGTCATAATACCTACATATGCTACTAAAACAAAGAATTTAAAGTTGTTTGAAGAAACTTCCACTCATGTCGGTAAACCTGAGGAAGCCTCACATCCTGTATGAAGAACTACAAGAATCATGGCTAAACAAATAATAGTTTCATATGTGCCTTCTTTTCCAAAGGCGCCTATTGATATTTCGACTTCTCCAAAGAAGGAAAGTTTCTATGGAGCAATGATTAGTGAGACCGAAGGGTTAGTAACAGAGACCTTAAGAGGTTTAAGGAAGGAGGTGGAAGTCAGAGGGGAGGTAACTGAGAAAGAAACCATATGTAATCATGTTAGTTCCTTGAGCAAGCAGTAGTTGGTATTGAAGGTTGGGAAACTTACAAAATAGAATGAGAAGTTAAAACAAGAGGCTACAGAGTATCAAGTTTTGGATAAGCACATTAAGGCAGAGAATGCACAATTGAAAGAATATAACTGAAGGTTACAGGATGTGCAAGAAGAAGTCTTTGATAACTTAACAAAGTTATCCATTCGATCCAATACACCAAAGTGATTAAGAAGGAGCTTAGGAGTGAGGCCTCTGGTTTCAATATTCTACAGCCAAACACATGATGTTCAAACAGGATGGAAGACAGTTTCATTTTTGCAAAATTTTGAGTACCGGTTTTGAAATTTTTATGTGAGGACACGCAATGAATTAAGCATGGGGGAAATGTTGGGTCTCCATTTTGACACCCCTATTACCTCATATTATCTTCTATCTTGGTCAATTTTACCTCTGAAATATGCATATGTTGTCTATTTCTTCCACAAACCTACCTTGTGACCTTATTCATATGCATAATGAGGTAACCCATGTTAAAAACATGATTTKTTTGATTTCTTAATTAATTGGGACTAAATGATTGATTATYTATGMTTMTAATTACTTTGGTTACTATTAAGCAGCTTTCATGACAAGCATYACCTCATCTGGTACTCATCTTCGGGAGTCGYCTGGTACTTCTTGTYGGATCATATTKTCATTGATGCCAAAGGTTTAATTAATTGATGTCAAAGGATTGATGTCAAGTGATTRATTGATGCCAAAGGATGATTGATTGATTGATGTCAAAGGATTGATGTCAAGGAATTGATTGATGCCTAAGGATGATTGAATGATGTCAAAGGTCAAAGGTTTGATTTCAAATATATTGATGAAGTATGTATTGTCCTTGATGTGAATGGATTGATGTCAAGTAGAATCATAGTCATATGTTGTCATTGATATGATGCATATATGAATATGGATCAATTATTTGTCATTGATACATGATGCATAGATGAATATGGATCGATGAGGTTTCATTGTTATATGATGCATATTTTGTTTGATGTCAATATGACTCATTATTGTCTTGTCATGGTCAATAAGGTGTACAAATGGATGAACTCCAAAGTGGTTCCATTATGCTGAAATCCCTCACGGGAACACGCTTTATGGTTGAGTTATCCTTGAATTATGGTTGGAGAACCCATGCTTAAATGTGGAATAATAAGATGAAGATCAATGAATTTGTCAGTGGAACTATCCTAGATGGATAGTTCTTGTCATACCATTTCCGGTGGTATGTGGAATGTCACATAACTCCTCATGGTTAGAGATTTATAGCCTTACGAAGTTGGAGGACCCTCATATGTAAGCTTGAAGCCCCAAAAGGTCACAGAATTCAAAGAGGTTGAAAAGAAGGAGGATTATTTAAATAATAAATTGAGGTGACAAAATCAAGAAGGATTATTTAAATAATAAAGTTAAGTGACAAAATCAAAGAAGAATATTTAAATGATAAAGTGAAGTGACAAAGTCAAGGAGGATTATTTAAATAATAAAGTGAAGTGACAAAATCAAAGAAGATTATAAAGAAAAGTAACAAAGTCAAGAAGAAATATTTAAATGATAAATAAATGGAGAACTTTCTAATTATGGAAAGTGGTTAACCCTAAAAATGAGAAAAATAGGTTAAGTGACCTAGAAATAGGTTAAGTGACCTAGAAATGGGTTAAGTGGCCTAGAAGTGGGTTAAGTGACCTAGAATATGCTTATAAGGAAGCTACTTGGAAAGTATAAATAAGAGGCAAGGGTATCTTGTGTAAATGTATCTCTTGAGCATGTATTGAAGATATATTAGAGAGAGGAGATTTGTAGGTTCTCATGGACACATCAAAGTTTCGGTAAGTCTAAGATCATGACGACAAAAGACTCAAAAGTTCAAAAACACTTGTTTTTGAGGTATACACAGGCTGCAGTGAGCCAAGTCACGTACATACATAGGCTGAATGAGCCTAGGGCATGTACAATGGATGAAGTCATGAAGACTTGTGTGTGAGTTGGTGCCAGACTCTTGAAGATTGAAGCAAGTTCCATATCTGCATTCTATGGGCTCATATCTACCATAGAAACTCTTGTATGGTTACATTGTTGTCTTGATGGATACTCTTGATTGTTGTGTAGTGAATGCTTAAGGAATTCTTGGTATGGTTGTTGTGATGTGGTTTGTGTTGGTTGATAGAGTGAGCAACACTCTTATGATTCAGTACTGATATGATTTCCATAATATGTTGATTTATTATACATGATTGAGTAGCATTCATATTGTATGGTTGAGGAACATGAGTAAGTTTTTGGAGAGCTTGGATTGTTGGGACTGGTTATGGGTCAAATTGGGCAGTGAAAGACAGAAGATAATATGATTAAAGGTTGCGGAGGATTTGAGTTGATCTTGAAGAGAAAACCCTAAGTAACTCATATGTGATACACAAGTTGTAGTACAGACTGGCTACATACATACACAAGATGTACTACTGGTAGGGAGAGTACATACGCGTGTTGCACTACCGACAGGTCGCGTACCTGTGACAGAATGATATATGTTAAGGATTGTTGCCTCATATCAGTTGGTGTTGAGGGTGTAAGTTTAGTCTTGCATTATAGATCTTGTTCTCTTGTAGATTTGTACTCTATTTATTTGTTGTCGATAACCCAAGGATTGTAGTTCGTAATAAAAATAAAATTGTACATCCATCTTCTGTTCCTTGTGTTCCTTGTGGTGATGATTTTTTGATGATATATTTATGATATATGTTGTTGATATATGTTCACATTTAACTTATTATAAATGACGGCAAAAAGTAATGAGTAAATGGTGATTTATAACTTATGAGTTTTGTGAAGAGGAATTTTTGGAAAAAAGAGCCCTACATTGTTCAACCCCCCCTCTCAGTGTAGTCGGTGTGTCCAACAATTGGTATCAGAGAATGCCTTCACTATAAGCCTTAATAAGCTTAGAGGATATACATAGACACACAAATGGATGATGAAGTTCCAATCCTTGATGAGGAAAACTATTCTACTTGGACAATAGAAATGAGAGTACATTTGAAAGAGATGGGAGTGAGTATTTGGAAGGCAGCCATTGGTGGATCAGTTTCCTTCAAGAACAAGTCAAAGTTTGCAGCTCAAAGGGAAGGAAAGAAGAATGATGCATTGGCTCTCAAGACCATTCTTAGTGGAATCTCAAATACTATCAAAGAGAGCATGGGAAAATGCACCACCACCAAGGATCTATGGCTAAAGATAGAGGGGACATACCAAAGAAAGAAGGATGATATTGAAAAAAACTCCATCAAGAAAAATGAAAGTAAAGAATATCCAAAATCTCTTGTTTGCATTATTTCTAAATATGATGATGTTGGCAAAAAGAAAGGTCTTAAAGACATTTCAAATGAAAGAAAAGAATCATGTGATGATGTTGAAGACATTTCAAATGAAGATGTTGAAAAAAAAGAAGATCTTGAAGACATTTCAAATGAAGGTAAAGAATCTCCACAAATCCTTGATTGCAATAATTCAAAATGTGATGATGTTGAATATTTTTGTACAAGTGAATAAAAAAATCTAGAAATAGTTTGTATAGAATCAATTGATTGTTATCCTATGGAAGAAGTAGAAGATAACCTATTGAAGCTTAAAGAGAAAGTTGAAAGGGGTCTATATGAATATAACAATGATCACTATTATATAGACTATAGCTATCTTTCGGATAACACTAAAAATTTTATTAAGAAGAGTCAAAGTCACATCTTGAAGTTAAGGGAAAATCTCAAAGAACAAGAAGAGAGTAATAAGACTCAATTAGAATAAAAGGAAGAAGAGATCACAAAACTAAAGAATGAAAAGGAATATAAGAAGGTAGATGATGAGATTAGAAAAGTATTGAAATTATTTTCCATCTCAAGACCCAAATTGAAGAAGCCAAAAGGGTAGAGGAACTATTGAAGAATCAAGTAAATGAAAAGGAAGATTCATGTTATAAGTTAGAAGCTGAAGTTGTTGATCTTAGAAAGAAAGTAGAGAAGTCAAACAAATTCTTGAATAGCTCACAAATCTTGAATGAGATATTGGAAATTCAACGATCACCAAATGATAAATCAGGTCTTGGATACAAGAGAGAAGCTACACATGCTGAAGCAAGAACCTAAAAGAAGTATGAGGCAAGCCCCTCACTCTCAAAGGATGAAGAAAATGTTGCAAATCAACCATTTACACAATGCAAGGAAAATTTCAAAATAACAAATCAAGGAAGACATCAAGAAGTCATCTTTACACCTCAAAAGGGATGGACACCAAAGCAAAGGTATGAAAGTGTTCTTCGTGGTCAATGTTATTCATGTAATAAATATGGTCACAAAGCTTTGGAATGCATATCTTATGCAAGGATAAATAATGGAATATTTCATAACACCATAAGGTGTTGGATATGTGATCAAGTAGGACACATTGTTGTTCATTGTCACATTATGACATGCTACAGCTATAGTGGATTTGGTCACAAATCTCAGGATTGTTGGAACACAAGAAGAAAGTCCATGATGAGGACTTCATATACCATGACTAGAAAAATGAATGAAGTAAGGAAGGGATACATATTTTAAAATATGGAAGCTCAGAACTCAAGTTCTAAGAAGCAAGGACACCTTCAAAAGTGGGTGAAGAAGACTGAACAACCATAGTAGAATGGAAGCCTTGAGGGTAGCTCAAGTGTGTCATATATTGAATAATACATGGGTGACAGTGGTAACAGTTGCATACATACGCAGGCTGACCTATAATAGGTCATGTACATATATGAGTTGTCTGTGCAACAGGACGCATATATGTGGGAAAGCCTTGGGAAAAAGGCTATGCAGATGGGTTGCAGCTTGATGTGATGGTATAACTCTATGTTGCAGGGTCTGACATAGTTTTTTGTAGGTTCTGACATTGTTTGTTGTAGGTTTTCATGATTACATATTGGATTATGAATGGTTATGATATAAAATGAAAGGCTATATTGGATGCATGGCACTAACCCATGAGTATGAATTGAGGGATTTTCTATTGAAGAACAATGCTAGTTATGATAGTGAAGTTATGGTACTTTGGTTATGTGATATATCTTGATGATGCTAGCTAGAGATATCATTAATATATTGAAGCAGACTACTAGTACATGTATTGTTGGATGCTTAGTATTTTCCGTAGTGGATGGAGGATTGAGGCTGATCTGTTGGGGTACATGGCTGATACACATTTGAGTTTCATTGATATATCTTATGATGTATTAGTAGAATCATATGTGAAGGATATCTTGGTACATGAATTTGGCATATGGATGTACTACATATTGGAACATGTAGTTGTTGAGTTGATGAAGTGATCATGTTGTACATCATTGATGAGTCATAAATTGATATATAGTTGATGCATGATCGGTATACTCCTAATACATTGGTAGAGGCACCTGCTAGTAGTTTGATTGGCACATGTTTTATGGTGGATTTCGCATACATGGATGAGGATTAATCTTGTTGTGGTATTGGTGCATGGTTGATAAACTTGATTGGTACAAGTAGTGACACATGTTGATGTACATGTTTGGTACACTCATATATGATATATGTTTGGATATTAGTACTTGGATAAAAGTACACCATTGGTATTACTTGATTAGCACATACCTTGGTACATGATGTATTGGATGATATAAGACACTTGACTGATTGAGATACATGATTGTGATACTTGGTTTACGGTGGAGACATATCATGAGTGATATGACAGATGGTTGGAATATTGGTAGATGCACATGGTTGGCATGTTGGTAGAGGTATATGGTTGATACACTCCATTGATGATATCTCATGGAATATTCTATGGTATTGATGTGCATGGTTCATGTACATGGGTGTTGTGCATGGTTGGAACACAATTTGGTACATGATGTACTTGGTTGATGTTTTATATATTTCATTGTTGACATATATTTTTCTTTGTGATGTATGGTATGGCATGAGTTGATGCATGGACAGGTCCAAGGATCGTCATAGAAAGAGAAGTTGATCTATGATTTGGTTGAGTAGTAGCATATTGCAGTGGTAGCATATTGTTCATATTGCAGAAAAGATAGGGGGATACATACCCATAGGGGGGGTCATTATTCTTCCCATGATTCCAGGAGGAGATATTTATCAAATGCACACTTGGTAAAATATCCCTATTCTTGAAGAACAGGCACATAGGCATAATTTCAGGGGGAGCATGAGTGATGTATCTTCAGCATTACATCAAAGTGAGATTCCTTGTTCAAAAGGGGAGATATTATTCAAAGGAAGATCAAAGTCATTCAAACAGGGGGATCATCCCCAAGGAGAGTTCAAGCAAGGGGAGAAGCCCCAAGGGGAGAATGACCCTTTTCCATTGATTTCAAAGGGGGAGAGATAGTCACATTGATGTGATTGATGACTATTGATGTAGAGAAATGCCTTGTCTACATGTTGATATCAATGATTAGTGTTGACATCAATGTTGGTATTTCCATCAATGCCAAAGGGGGATATTGTTGGATCATGTTGTCATTAATGCCAAAGGATTAATTAATTGATGTCAAGTGATTGATTGATGCCAAAGGATGATTGATTGATTGATGTCAAGGAATTTATTGATGCCTAAGGATGATTCAAAGATGTCAAAGGTCAAAGGTTTGATGTCAAATATATTGATGAAGTATGTATTGTCCTTGATGTGAATGGATTGATGTCAAGTGGAATCATAGTAATATGATGTCATTGATATTATTCATAGATGAATATGGATCAATGATTTTTCATTGATACATGATGCATAGATGAAGATGGATCGATGTGGTTTCATTGGTATATGATGCATAGTTTGTTTCATGTAAAGATGACTCATTATTGTCTTGTCATGGTTGATAAGGTGTAAAAATGGATGAACTACAAAGTGGTCCCCTTATGGTGAAATGTAACATACCCAGCCACCCACAGGTTGGGGCATGCTACCTTCAATCCCACCTTTCGACTTATTTCTCTTACTAATACCTTCTTTAATAATAAGAATGCATAAGATACAAGATTTAGCGACATGCACAACAATATCCAACAAGCATGCATAATCTAAGATTTAGTTAAACGATAATTAAAATACACAATGGAAAATACATTCATATACATGTAAATGATACCATAACATAGAGAACTTATCTTTATGAAAGATGACACCAACTAGCTGCAGAAAAAGAACGTTCCACCCAACCATAGAAACTATTGTTCCAAAGCTCAACAGCAGCGTCACCCCTGAGCCAGGGCTATGAATCCACAAGGACGATTCTAGAGTGTACTTGGGTTCCCAAACCAGTCAACTCTCAATATTTCACAGGTTTCCCAACGCCCACAACAATCCAAGTACCCATCTATCTTGTACCCAGCCTATACCTCCCCAAGAGAATGGACCTCCACTCTTCTCTACCACGTAGTCCCTCAAACAGTCCCTCTCCTTTATTTTTGGGCCTCCATCACATCTGGTACAGAATCTCAAAGATGGAACTCTTAGGACTCGCAGTTGTGAGAAAAATGGGGCATATGCCAACATGTCTTAGACATGCAGGCCTCAAGTCCCGGTTGGATCACATGAGCGACCACTACAACCAACTATCCCATGGCTAATTATTCATCCATTCAGTTCCTTTTCCCAAGCCAAGATGTGGATGAGGATTGATCAATTAATGGGTAAGGAGGTGCATGAAAGTGCGTGAAGGAAAAGAGTGAATCATATAAGAAATCAATGAACAAGCCATCAGTTGAACCCCCCCTTCATACCAGAGGCGGGTTTAAGTAACTTTGTGGGAAATCAAGAACCTCCTGGCCTTCCCCAATAAGCTCATGTAATTGATCCCCTCCCTTAGGAAAAACGGGTAATTAACATAGGAATAAAACTTATCCCCTCAAGCCCCCTCTCTTGTGGAATCATAGCCCCCTATAACTCTAGTCCTTGTCCATCTAGAAGCCATCCATGTATTTATTATTAATAATGATAGAAAAAATTACATGTCTTTGGCACACTAGCCTTTTAATAATTGTTTGGTCACCCTGGCCTATCAGTATTGTCACAATACATTATTTAAAAATGGGGGTTCAAAACCTGAGGTGTTAAATCCCCTCCCCCTTATTTTAGCACTGTCCTCAATGCATATACAAAATAGATATCAAAATCTCAAATTTATTCAAAAATTTGTGGGTACTCTGCCCACATGGCATCTTCATGCTCCCAAGTAGCATCTTCAGGACCGTAGCAGGTCCACTGAACTTTTACCAGCTCTATAACTCGATTCCGGGTCATTTTGACTTTTTTGTCCAATACCCGCACTGGTTGAATCTGAAAATATCCCTCTGTCTCTACCTGAATCATATGTCAATCAATAACATGGTAGGGTCATGTACATATTTCTTTAGTAAATATACATGAAATACATTATGCACATTCATGGAAGCAGGCAATGCAAGCATGTATGCAACTTGCCCTATTTTGTCCAATATTTCAAATGGACCACAAAATTTGGCTACCAGCTTTGTACAACTACCCAATTTCAATGAGATTTTCTTGGGATTCACTTTCAAAAGTACATGCTCCCCTACTTTAAATTCTCTATATGTCATATTCTTGTCTGCATAAAATTTATGTCTATCCGAAGTTGCCTTTAAATTTTGTGTGATCTTAACCACCTGGTCTTCCATGTCCTTGAGAAACTCCGACACAAGTACCACTCTATCTACTGGGTTGTCCCAGCTTACTGGAGTATCGCATTTCCTACCATACAAGGCTTCAAATGGGCTCATTCTTAATGAATCTTGATATCCATTATTATATGCAAACTCAAACAAGTGTAAGTAATGTTCCCACTTAGATGGATTATCCATCACATACATTCTCATCATATCTTCAATTATTCAATTGACTCTCTCTATTTTCCCATCTGTCTGGGTATGATATCTTGTGATAAAGTTTAGATTTGTGCCAAATAATTTAAACAATCCCCTCCAGTAATTGGAGGTAAACTTTGTAGCTCTGTCTGAGACAATTGTCCTAGGTATCCCATGAAGCCTAGCAATTTCCTTCATGAAAATTTCTGCAATATTAGCCATTGTATGTGTTGTCTTCACAGGCACAAAATCAGCAGCCTTTGTTAATTTTTCAACCACCGCCATGATTGAATCATGTTTCTTATTCATTCTGGGTACTCCTATGATGAAATCCATGGTGATGACTTCCTATTTCTTCTCTAGAATTGGAAATGTTTGCAACAAACCCGTTGGGTGCCTATGCTCATCCTTCACCTTCTAACATTCCATACATCAAGTGATGTAATCGGCAACATCCTTCTTCATTCATGGCCAAAAGAACTGGCTTCTTATTACTGTAATTGTTTTCTGGTAACTGAGATGTCCTGCATAAGAGACATCATGCATTTCCTTCAGTACCAAATTCCTTAGTTCTCCAAAAATAGGGACATAGATTATATTTTTATGCATGAGTAATATGTCTTCCTTTATCTCATACTCCTTTATTTTTTGTTGTACATCTCCTTGTTGTAAGCTTTCCTTTACCTATAGGTAATGTTGGTTTGTAACAAGACCATCTCAAAATTTTCTCTTCGAGTTTGGTTCATGCATACTGACAGCAGTAGCATGCATGATATGCACTCTTCTACTAAGTGCATCAGCAACTTTATTCTCCTTGCCCTTGATATGCTTGATATCGAAGTCATATTCACTTGAAAATTCCATCCATATTGTTTGCCTGGCATTCAAGGTTGGTTGCTCAAAAATATACTTCAGGCCAATGTGGTCTGACCTTAATTCGAATTTCTTCCCCATGAGATAATGCCTTCACATCCTCAAGGTGTGAACAATGGCAGCAAGTTCCAAGTCATGTGTGGCATAGATCCTCTCATGTTTCTTAAGATTTTTGGACTCATATCCAATGACATGTCCATTTTGCGTGAGGACTCCCCCAATTCCTTCCTTACATGCATCTGTACATACCACAAAACTTTCATTTGGGTCAGAAATCTTTAACACATGTGCATTAGTAAGTAATTCCTTCAACAAATTAAAATTATGTTCACACTTGAGTGTCCATTCAAATTTAGTTCCTTTATTTTGCAAAGAAGTGATGGGATAAGAAATCTTAGAGAACCATACTATGAACCTTCTATAGTAGCCATCTAATCCCATAAAAGATATGACGTCTGACACATTTATTGGTGTTGGCCATCCTCTAATGGCTTTGATATTCTATGGATCTACTGATATTCCCTACTCTGAAATAATGTGTTCCAAGTAATGGATCTTATTTTGATAAAAATAACACTTACTCAACTTGGCATACAACTAATGTTCTCTCAGTACTTGCAACACTAGTCTTAAGCGATGTCCATGCTCCTCTTCAGACTTAGAATAGATAAGTATGTCATCCAGGAATGCTATAAAAAACTTGTCCAAATAATTTATGAATATGTCGTTCATTAAGAACATGAAGACAGCTAGTGCATTGGTCAGTCCAAATGGCACCACTACAAACTCATAATTCCCATACATGGTCCTAAAGGTTGTCTTATGAATGTCTTCTTCCTTGATTCTTACCTGATGGTATCCTACCCTCAGGTCAATCTTTGAGAATATATTTTCTCCTCTTAGTTGATCAAAGGGGTCATCAATTCTAGGTAGAGGATACTTGTTCTTTATAGTGTACTTGTTCAGTTGTCGAAAGTCAATACATAGCCTCAAGGTTCCATCCTTATTTTTGAAAAAAAGTATTGGTGCTCCCCAAGGTGAAACACTTGGACATATGTAAAATTTCTTCAACAATTCCTCCAACTGCATTTGTAATTCTTTTAACTTTAGTGTGCTCATTATGTAAGGTTTTTTTGACACCGAGGCAGCTCCTGGAACTAAATCAATTGAGAAATTTATCTCCCTCCTTGGTGTAAATCCTAGTATTTCTTGGAATACATCTTAAAATTCCTGTAGTACCGAGAAATCTTCGAGGCTTGGCCCTTTTGTATTATTTGTCTCTTCCACATGAGATGCATACAATTGAAATCCTTTCCTAAAACATCTTTTTAGTTGTAAGGCTGAAATATCCCTTATAGCGAAGGGTCTTGGAACTCCTTTCACAATGCTTTGTTTTCCACTTCCATCAAGACATGTAAATGTCTTGTTATGAAAATCTAGGACAGCATGATGCTTGTCCAACCAATCCACTCCAATCAGAATATCATAAGAACCAATGGTATGATATTTACATCAATACTAGTATTCACACCATTAAGACTTATGGAACAACTTCTGACCATGTCATGGATTCTTCTTTTGGTTCTAGTGGCTAACTAAACCAAACTTGATTTTCCAAGTTTACTTTTCTCCAAATGTAATCTATCCACTATCTTAGGATCAATGTAACAATGACTTGATCCTGAATCAATCAAAATAGAAACATGTTGATTTATGATCTTACCTTCTACCTCGATCATATTGGACTGTTGCCCTGCTTGTTGATCATTTAAAGTTGCATATATTCTTCCCATATATTCGACTGTTGTAGATTCTTGGATGTTGTGCACAATCTTCACTCTATCCTTTATGTGTGGGAAATCCTTGTACAAGTGATCTTCCTTGCATCCCCAACACTGGATTGGTGGTCTTCCCTTTTTTCCCAAGGAATCTTCTTTCTTGAAATCCCCCTTAGCATATTGATCTTTATGATTTCTATTAGGCTCATTCCTATTGAAGGAAGGTTTGAATCCTTTCCTCCTTTGATCGGAATTCGCATTTTTCTTGTCTTTCCAATATATTTGCAGATATTCTCTTCCCTAGCCTTGCTCATACATGTATTTAACCTTCCTGGTGGCTTCAGTCAAGGTATTGGGCTCATCATACTTGATATTTTCCTTATAAAAGGTTGGCAAACCACTTAGAAATATATGTATTTTCACTTTCTCATCACCAATGAACCTGGAATACTTTAACAATCCAATAACTTCTTCTTGTACTCTGCCATATTCATTCTTCCCAACCTGAGTTCAAAGAACTCTTGCATTTTCTTGTCAAAGAAATTCTCTGAGAGGTACTCCATCTGGAAGTACTTCTTGAACTGCTTCCAAGTGATCCTACTTTCATTAAAATGTTCCACTTGCTTCAATTGGTCCCACCACATTGTAGATTTCCTGTGTAAATGGTAGGTGGCAATCCTGGTTTCCAGATTTAATGAATAGTTATGCAACTGAAAATATCTCCTAAGCCCAAGAAACCATGCTTCAACATCATCTTCCCTTTATCTTTCTCCCTCAAAGGAATGTGGCTTGATCTTCCTTAGATCTCCTTGAAAACTATCTAACTCTTGTTTCCTTATTTGGTGTCTGACATGAGACACCTCTGGACTACTTACGGGATCATTTGATGCATAAAAATTTATTTCTGAGTAATGAGGTGAGTGGTGTCCATGAGCTCTGCTAGCACTTCTAGAATAACCAGCTCTTCCACGATCATCCCTTCTTTCATGTCACTTTCCTTCTTCTTCTTGTCTTGAGTTTTATCCCTTCTTCATTTGTCTCTGCAACTGATTTAAGCTCTGCAACACTCGAGCATTTATCTGACTTAGCTCTCTCATCATTCTCTCATTGTCTTCTTTGTAGCTTTGCACTTCCATATTCATGCTTCTTATTGTTTCTATTAACGTTTCATATTCTCCTTTTCCCTTGCATCTATTGGACTCTGTCTCTACATTACCAACTCTGGTATTCTATCCTTCAGCCTCATTATCATGACTGGAGGCTCCCTCACCTTCTTCCATTTTCTCAATACACATCCTGAGTTGATGTGCTTAAGCCCCTTAATTTTGAAAAATGTGCAAGTGACCGTTTTGTTAGAATTATGCATATGATAAACAAAATTTCCAAACCATGCTATAGTTCTCTTTGTTGTTTTTGTTCATGGAGATCATATCCCCATTCTCTGAAAATAACAATGTCATGTTATCCTTGGCTGACACAGAATTTCATCCTGCACAGACGCTTCCTTCAAACCACCTTCCTAGGTGACCATGACTAGAAACCATGGCTAAATCCGTCCTTATCACTTTTATGTCTCGAAGACCACCAATTCGGTCCTTAGCCCTCATATGACCACGTCCATGACTCTGCTCTTAGCTGAAAAAGTGCTTGTCCAGAGCTTCGGGACTTCAAAACTTTTAGCCAGGACCGGATCAACAGTCCTTGTCCTCTTTCACGATCAACGATCGAGATCCACTTCGCGACTCTGCGCTTCAAGAGTCTCAACTTTCCTCGCTTGACTCCTCCCGGAACGCTTTTACCTAGAGTTCATGATCTATCAACAGGTGTCCTCCCACAAATCAATGGTTGTGAATCACTTCATCTCTTCGGGATTCAGCAGTTTCAAACTTTCCTCCTGCACATTCTCCTGGAGTGATTTTACCCGAATTCGACAATCCTTCGACATGTGTCTTCTGGAATCAATGGTTGATTTATAATCCGACCTTCAGGCCTTCAGGAATTTTCAACCTAATACAACCTGTCACATATTTCCCCACTAGAGTGCCCAGTCTCCAGACTACACGATATGTCACCATGTGGTGAAATACTGGAAGCAGACACGTGGCCCAATCGAGCAGGTGACATGTGTCACGTTCTAACTGACATTTCAATACTCCATATGCTCAAAACTTACTGACACATGGCACACATCCCATGTGTCCACATCATCCCAGGTGACATCCGCAACCCACGTTACTTTGGGAATTCTGGGATCCACATCACCTCTAGGTGATGTCATCGTGCCCCATCACTTCGGCTCTTTGAGCTTCGGGACTTCGGGAGTTTCCATACTGGCACACTTCCAATTCTCTCGAACTCTAAATTCCTAAACTGGCCAATCTGTCACCATGTGTCCTTCTAGATCGGAGGACTAAGATTCACTTCAGGTCTTCATCCAGAGTCCATGGATCTACACCATGTTTCCTCCTTAATCTAACGGTTGAGGCTTACTTCGGCTCTTCGGTGGTTCGTCGCTCGAGCACTAGAAAGGCACATCACTATATGCCTTTTAATTTTCAGGGGCACACATCGACGGTTTGGAGTAACCCTCTTTTCACCCCACAATTCTCCTAATGCTAACACGTAACCCCTTGGTGAAACCATGGTTTGGAGTGTGGGACCGTCTTGGGAAATTATCTACCATGCAACTTGGTTCCCTGCAATGCCTCTTGTCCGTTGATCTCTCTCTCCAATGGGATCTGACGGTTGGGACCTTAACCCTTGTTTCATTTTTATCAGATGCCCCCTGTTCACCTGTCCTACACTCCAATGATCCCTCATCTCTCATGATCCTACAGTGGCGACCTCTCTTGAATTTGAAGGGGGACGATCACGATCCTTCGATCCCCTTACCACTGATCTCTGACGATCTAACTCCTGCGTAGATGTTGCAATTCCATTCCTCCTAATATTTTCAACTTCGCACAAATTTTGTCTTGGAGGTAGACTTTTTAATACGGCCTCACCAAGGTTGGGCGCCCCAATGTAACGCAAGGCGCATCCGCAAGTTGGGCACCCAAACGCAACACAAGGCACGTC
>JZKD02S0113492.1:1023482-1036841 GCA_000966675.3 Picea glauca | reverse complement strand
TTTTATCAGATGACCCCTGTTCACCTGTCCTCCAATCCAATGATCCCTAATCTCTCATGATCCTACAGTGGCGACCTCTCTTGAATTTGAAGGGGGACGATCACGATCCTTCGAACCCCTTACCACTGATCTCTGACGATCTAACTCCTGCGTAGATTTTGCAATTCCATTCCTCCTAATATTTTCAACTTCGCAGTCAGAGTTTGATCTTGACCATGAGAATTTGACCAACAGACCCGACCCATACCGGCCTAGTGTTTCGACCAGAAGCTCTAATACCAAACTATAACATACCTAGCCACCTATAGGCCGAGGCATGCTACCTTCAAGACCACCCTTGGACTTATTTATCTTATCAATACCTTCTTTAATTAATAAGAACGCATAAGATACAAGATTTAGTGACATGCACAGCAATATCCAACAAGCATGCATAATCTAATATTTAGTTAAACGATAATTAAAATACACTACGGAAAATACATTCAGATACATGTAAATGATACCATAACAGAGAGCACTTATCTTTATGAAATATGACACCAATTGGCTGCATACCAAGGACATTCCACCCAACCATAGACACTAGTGTTCCAAATATCAACAGCAGCATCACCCCCAAGCTAGGGCTATGAATCCACAAGGACGGTTCTAGAATGTACTTGGGTTCCCAAACCAATTATCTCTCAAGCTCTCACAGGTTTCCCAACACCCACAACAATTCAAGTACCCATCTCTCTTGTACCTAGCCTATACAAACCCAAGAGAATGGACCTCCACCCTTCTCTTCCATGCAGTCCCTCAAGCAGTCCCTCTCCTTTATTTTGGGGCCTCTAGCACAACTGGTCTGGAATCTCAAAGATGGAACTCTCAAGACTCGTAGTTGTGAGAAAAATGGGGCACATGCCAGCATATCTCAGACATGAAGGCCTCAAGTCATGGCTGGATCACACCAGCAGCCACTACAACCAACTATCTTATGGTTAATTCTTCATCAATTTGGTTCCCTTTCCCAAGCCAATATGCGGATGAGGATCGATCAATGAATGGGTAAGGGGGTGCATGAAAGTGCGTGAAGGAAAAGAGTGAATCGTACAAGAAATCAACAAACAAGCCATTAGTCAAACCCCCCGATCAGACCAGAGGTAGGTTTAAGTAACTTTGTGGGAAATCAAGAACCTCCTGGCCTTCCCGAAGAAGCTCACGTAATCGATCCCCTCCCTTAGGCAAAAAGGGTAATTAACATAGGAATAACACTTGGCCCCTCAAGCCCCCTCTCTTGTGGAATCATAGCCCCCTATAACTCTATTCCTTATCTGTCTAGCAGCCAACCATGTATTTATTATTAATAATTATAGAAAACATTACATGTATTGGGCACACTGGCCTTTTAGTAATTGTTTGGGCACCCTGGCCTCTCAGCATTGTAACAATACATTATTTAAAAATGGGGGTTCAAAACCTGGGGTGTTACATGAAATCCCTCATGGGAAGACGCTTTATGGTTGATTTATCCTTGAAGTGTGGTTGGATAACCCATGCTTAAATGTGGAATAATGAGATTAAGATCAGTGAATTTGTTAGTGTAGCTATCCTAGATGGATAATGCTTGTCATACCATTTCCGATGGTATGTGGAATGTCACATAAATCCTTATGGTTAGAGATTTATAGCCTTACGAAGTTGGGGGACCCTCATATGCAGGCTTGAAGCCCCAAAAGGTCAAAGAAGTCAAAGAGGTTGCAAAGAAGGAGGATTATTTAAATAATAAAGTGAGGTGACAAAATCAAGAAGGATTATTTAAATAAAAAAGTTAAGTGACAAAATCAAAGAAAATTATTTAAATGATAAAGTGAAGTGACAAAGTAAAGGGGGATTATTTAAATAATAAAGTGAAGTGAAAAAATCAAAGAAGATTATAAAAAAAAGTGACAAAGTCAAGGAGGAATACTTAAATGATAAAGAAATGGAGAACTTTCTAATTATGGAAAGTGGTTAACCCTAAAAATGAGGAAAATAGGTTAAGTGGCCTAGAAATGGGTTAAGTGACCTAGAAGATGCTTCTAAGGAAGCTACTTGGAAAGTATAAATAAGAGGCAAGGGTCTCTTGTGAAAATGTATCTCTTGAGAATGTATTGAAGATCTATTATGAGAGAGAGGAGATATGGAGGATCTCATGGATGCATCAAAGTTTTGGTAAGTCTGAGATCATGACGGAAAAAGTCTCGGAAGTTCAGAATCCCTAGTTTATGAGGTATACGCGGGCTGCAGTGAGCCAGGTCACGTACATACATGGGTTGAATGAGGCTAGGGCATGTATAGTGGATGAATTCATGAAGACTTGTGTGTGATCGGGTGCTAGACTCTTGAAAACTGAAGCGGGTTCCAGATCTTCATTCTATGGGCTCAGATCTGCCATAGAAACTCTAGTATGGTTACATTATTGTCTTAATGGATACTCTTGCTTGTTGTGTAGTGAATACTTAAGGAATTCTTGGTATGGTTGTTGTGATGTGGTTTGTGTTGTTTGATAGAGTGAGAAACACTCTTATGCTTTAGTACTAATATGATTTCCATAATATGTTGATTTCTTATACATGATTGAGTAGCATTCATATTGTATGGTTGAGGAGAATGAGTAAGTTGTTGGAAGGCTTGGATGTGTTGTGATTGGTTTTTGTTCAGATTGGACAGTGACATATAAAAGAGAATATTATTTAAGGTTGCAGAGGATTTGATTTGATCTTGAAGAGAAAAACCTAAGTAACTCAGATGTGATACATAGGTTGTAGTACATATTGGTCATGTACATACGCAATATATATTACTAGTAGGGCACATACATACACATGTTGCACTACCGATAGGTCGCGTGCCTATGATAGATTGATATCTGTTAAGGATTCTTGCCTCATCTCAATTGGTGTTGAGGGTGTAAGTTGAGTCTTGCATTATAGAGTTGGTGCTCTTGTAGGGTTGTACTCTATTCATTTATTGTTGATAACCCAAGGATTGTAGTCCGTAATAAAAAGAAAATTGTGCATACATCTTATGTTCCTTGTTTTCCTTGTGGTGATGATTTTTTGATGATATATGTTCACATTTAACTAATTATAAATGACAACAATAAGTAATGAGTAAATGGTCATTTCTAACTTATGAGTTTAGTTTCAATCCTTGATGAGGAAAACTATTCTTCTTGGAGAATATAAATGAGAGTACTTTTGAAAGAGATGGGAGCGGGTATTTGGAAGGCAGCCATTGGTGGATCAGTTTCCTTGAAGAACAAGTCAAATTTTGCTTCTCAAAAGGAATGAAAGAAGAATGATGCATTGGCTCTCAATACCATTCTTAGTGGACTCTCAAGTCCTATCAAAAAGAGCATGGGACAATGCACTAATGCCAAGGATCTATGGCTAAAGCTAGAGGAGACATGCCAAAGCAAGAAGGATGATATTGAAAACAACTCCATCAAGAAAAATGAAAGTAAAGAATCTCCAAAAACTCTTGGTTGCATTATTTCTAAATATGATGATGTTCGCAAAAAGGAAGGTCTTGTAGACATTTCAAATGAAAGAAAAGAATCATGTGATGATGTTGAAGACATTTGAAATTAAAGCAAAGAATCATGTGATGATGTTGAATACATTTCAAATGAAGATGTTGACAAAAAGGAAGATCTTGAATAAATTTCAAATGAAGGTAAATAATCTCCACAAATCCTTGATTGCAATAATTCTAAATGTGATGATGTTGAATATTTCTCTACAAGTGAAGAAGAAAATCTAGAAATAGTTTGTATAGAATCAATTGATTTTTATCCTATGGAAGAAGTAGAAGAAAATCTATCGGAGCTTAAAGAGAAAGTTGAAAGGGGTCTATATGAATACAACAATGATCACTATTATTTAGACTATATCTATCTTTCGGATAACACCAAAAAAATTCTTAAGAAGAGTCAAAGGCACATCTTGAAGTTAAGGGAAAAGATCAAAGAACAAGAAGAGAGTAATAAGACTCAATTAGAATAAAAGGAAGAAGAGATCAGAAAACTAAAGAATGAAAAGGAAGATAAGAAGGTAGATGATGAGATTAGCAAAAGTCTTGAAATTATTGTCCATCTCAAGACCCAAATTGAAGAAGCCAAAAGGGTAGAGGAACTATTGAAGAATCAAGTAAATGAAAAGGAAGAGTCATGTTATAAGTTAGAAGCTGAAGTTGTTGATCTTAGAAAGAAAGTAGAGAAGTCAAACAAATTCTTGAATAGCTCACAAATCTTTAATGAGATCTTGGAAAGTCAAAGATCACCAAATGATAAATCAAGTCTTGGATACAAGAGAGAAGCTACACATTCTGAAGCAAGCACCTCAACGAAGCATGAGGCAAGTCCCTCACTCTCAAAGGATGAAGCAAATGTTGAAATCAACCATCTACACAAGGCAAGGAAAATTTCAAAAGAACAAAGAAAGGAAGACATCAAGAATCCATATTTAAACCTCAAAAGGGATGGACACCAAAGCAAAGGTATGAAAGTATTTTTCATGGTCAATGTTATTCATGTAATGAATACAGTCACAAAGCTTTGGAATGTAGGTCTTATGCAAGGAGAAATAATGGAAGATTTCATAACACCATAAGGTGTTGGAGATGTGATCAAGTAGGACACATTTATGTTGATTGTCACAGCATGAGATGCTATAGCTGTAGTGGATTTGGTCACAAATCCCAGGATTGTTGGAACACAAGAAGAAATTCCATGATGATGACTTCATATACCATGACTAGAAGAAGGAATGAAGTAAGGAAGGGAGACATCTTTGAAAATATGAAATCTCAAAACTCAAGTTTTAAGAAGCAAGGACAACTTCATAAGTGGTTGAAGAACCCTGAACAACCAGAGTAGAATGGAAGCCTTAAGGGTAGCTCAAGTGTGTCATCTACTGAAGCATACGTGGGTGACAGTGGTAACAGTCGTGTGCATACGCAGGCTGACCTATAATAGGTCACGTACATACACGAGTTGTTTTTGCAACAGGCCTCATATATGTGGTAAAGCCTTGGGGAAAAGGCTATGCACATGGGTTGCAGCTTGATGTGATGGTATAACTCTATGTTGGAGTGTCTGACACAGCTTGATGCAGGTTCTGACATTGTTTGTTGTGGGTTTTCATGATTACATAGTGGATTATGTATGGTGATGATATCAAATGAAAGGCTATCTTGGATGCATGGCACTAACCCATGAGTATGGATTGAGGCATTTTCTATTGAAGAACAATGTTATTTATGACAATGAAGTTATGGTACTTATGTTATGTGATATATCTTGATGATGCTAGCTAGAGATGTCATTAATCTATTGAAGCACACTACTAGTACATGTATTGTTGGATGCTTAGTATTTTCTATAGTCAATGGAGGATTGATGCTGATTTGTTGGGGTACATGGCTGGTACATATTTGAGTTTCATTGATATATCTTATGATGTATTAGTAGAATCATATGTGATGGATATCTTGGTACATGAATTTGGCATATGGCTGGACTACATATTGGAACATGTAGTTGGTGAGTTGATGAGGTGATCATGTTGTACATCATTGATGAGTCATAAATTGATCTGTATTTGATGCATGATCGGTACACTCCTAGTACATTGGTAGAGGCACCTACTAGCAGTTTGATTGGCACATGTTTTATGGTGGATTTGGCATACATGGATGAGGATTCGTCTTGTTGTGGTATTGGTGCATGGTTGACATACTTGCTTGGTACAAGTAGTGACACATGTTGATGTACATGTTTGGTACACTCATAGATGATATATGTTTGGATGTTAGTACTTGGCTAAAAGTACACCATTGGTATTACTTGATTAGCACATACCTTGGTACATGATGTATTGGATTATATAAGACACTTGATTGATTGAGATATATGATTGTGATACTTGGTTTATGGTGGATACATATCATGAGTGATATGACACATGATTGGCATATTGGTAGATGCACATGGTTGGCATGTTGGTAGAGGTATATGATTCATACACTCCATTGATGATATCGTATGGCATATTCTATGGTATTGATGTACATGGTTCATGTACATGGGTGTTGTGCATGGTTGGAACACAATTTGGTACATGATGTACTTGGTTGATGTTTTATCTATTTCATTGTTGACATATATTTTTCTTCATGATGTATGGTATGGCACGAGTTGATGCATGGGCAGGTCCAAGGATCATCATAGAAAGAGCAGTTGATCTATGATTTGGTTGAGTAGTAGCATATTGTTCATATTGCAGAGAAGATAGGGGGAGACATACCCATAGGGGGAATCATTTTTCTACCCATGATTCCAGGAGGAGATATTTATCAGATGCACACTTGGTAAAATAGCCCTATTCTTGAAGAAAGAGCACAAAGGCATAATTTCAAGGGGAGCATGAGCGATGTATCTTCATCATTACATCAAACTGAGATCCCTTGTTCAAAAGAGGAGAGATTATTCAATGGAAGATCAAAGGCATTCAGACAGAGGGAGCAGCCCCAAGGAGAGTTCAAGCAGGGGGATCATCCCCAAGGGGAGAATGACCCTTTTCCATTGATGTCAAAGGGAGAGAGATAGTCACATCGATGGGATTGATGACTATTGATGGAGAGAAATGCCTTGTCTACATGTTGACATCAATGATTGGTGTTGATATCAATGTTGGTATTGCCATCAATGCCAAAGGGGGAGATTGTTGGATCATGTTGTCATTGATGCCAAAGGTTTAATTAATTGATATCAAGTGATTGATTGATGCCAAAGGATGATTGATTGATTTATGTCAAAGGATTGATGTCAAGGAATTGATTGATGCCTAAGGTTGATTGAATGATGTCAAAGGTTTGATGTCAAATATATTGATGAAGTATGTATTGTCCTCGATGTGAATGGATTGATGTCAAGTGGAATCATAGTCATATGATGTTATTGATATGATGCATAGATGAAGATGGATCTATGCGGTTTCATTGGTATATGATGAATAGTTTGTTTGATGTAAATATGGCTCATTATTGTATTGTCATGGTTTATAAGGTGTACAAATGGATGAACTCCAAAGTAGTCCCCTTATGGTGAAATCCCTCACGGGAAGACGCTTTACGGTTGAGTTATCCTTGAAGTATGGTTGGAGAACCCATGCTTAAATGTGGAATAATGAGATGAAGATCAGTGAATTTCTCAGTGGAACTATCCTAGACAGATAGTGCTTGTCATACCATTTCTGGTGGTATGTTGAATGTCACATAACTCATCATGGTTAGAGATTTATAGCCTTACAAAGTTGGAGGACCATCATATGTAGGCTTGAAGCCCCAAAAGGTCAAAGAAGTCAAAGAGGTTGCAAAGAAGGAGGATTATTTAAATAATAAAGTGAGGTGAAAAAATCAAGAAGGATTATTTAAATAATAAAGTTAAGTGACAAAATCAAAGAATCTTATTTAAATGATAAAGTGAAGTGACAAAGTCAAGGAGGATTATTTAAATAATAAAGTGAAGTGAAAAAATCAAAGAAGATTATAAAGAAAAGTGACAAAATCAAGGAGGAATATTTAAATGATAAAGAAATGGAAAAATTTCTAATTATGGAAAGTGGTTAGCCCTAAAAATGAGGAAAATAGGTTAAGTGACCTAGAAATAGGTTAAGTGGCCTAGAAATGGGTTAAGTGACCTAGAAGTGGGTTAAGTGACCTAGAAGATGCTTCTAAGGACGCTACTTGGAAAGTATAAATAAGAGGCAGGGGTATCTTGTGAAAATGTATCTCTTGAGCATGTATTGACGATCTATTCTAAGAGACAGGAGATCTGGAGGATCTCATGGATGCATCAAAGTTTCGGTAAGTCTGAGATCATGATGACAAAAGTCTTGAAAGTTCAGAAACCCTAGTTTCTGAGGTATACGCAGGCTGCAGTGAGCTAGGTTGCATACATATGCATGTTGAATGAGGCCAGGGAGTGTACAGTGGATGAAGTCATGAAGACTTGTGTGTGAGCTAGTGCCAGACTCTTGAAGACTAAAGTAGGTTCCATATCTTCATTCTATGGGATCAGATCTACCATAGAAACGTTGGTATGGTTACATTGTTGTCTTGATGGATACTCTTTCTTGTTGTGTAGTGAATTCTTAAGGCATTCTTGGTATGGTTGTTGTGATGTGGTTTTTGTTGGTTGATAGAGTGAGATACACTCTTATGATTCTGTTGGAAACGGAAGTCACTCCTTGATTGCAGTAGGAGCAGAGTCCGACGCCCATCAATTTTTATGTCACAAATTGGTGAGAAGAGTGGACAAACTACCTCAGGCAACAGGCCTTTCAGTAATTTGTAGAAGAAAAACTCTGAATGTGAGATCCTCCAGTTCAGAGCTTCGGGAAGCTGAAAGGGGGGACTTGATTGGATTCTCCAATTCCAAGTCGTTCAGTGCTAAGAAAATCACAGGGATCGATTAGAAACAATGTGACTGTTACAGCGATCAAACTCTACATCATCCTAAAAGTTACAACTCGACTGGATTCCCCAATTCTGAGCCGTTCTAATACAGTGTAAACACAGATGCGAAATAAAAACTGACATTCATAAGACAAGAAGTCTCAAGAGTCCAGACATAACCAGAAAAACAATGCTTCATTAAAGTTTACCACCTGGAGCCTTGCTCAACCATCGATGCTTTACAAAATACAAAGACTGAGTCTATATACTCAAAAAATTCGCCTAACAGTGGCGTGCTCAGTCATCCATCGCTTGGTGTCCTTTCATCCGAATTCGGATGGGTATTCTTTGTCAGACGCCACCTTAACTGTGCATGGCTCCTACAGGAGGAGTAGTTGAGCCATTAAGTGTCAGGATAGTGTGTGCAGACTTCCTCCGGCTAGTCGAAGACTCGACATGGATTCTTTAGAAAAATGGGTACACAGGACCCTCTCGAGCAGACCGCCTGCCAGATTATCCGTACTTTGCACTTAATTCCTAAGGAGAGGTTTCAACCACCCCTTCTCATCTTCATTTACTCCAGGCGAAAACCAGAATCAAGGTCGAATCAGATGGCGCATGGAGATCACGATGATCCTTTCAACAACTAGACTCGATTCCTTTGCCCCTTTTTCATGGCTCCTTTCTTTCCCAAGTGACCACGGGCCACGACCCTGTGTCTATTCCCAAAACGATTTCGGCGTTCACAAATGGAAGGAGTTAATCCTTGCTTATTCATATATGCGATGAGCAAAACGCCAAGATGGCCTAATTGGGTGCCATGCGTCCCTCTCATATCTGACGGCCCTGAACTTACTTGGTGATGTTGCGGGCCCGGGTCCTGGATGCTCACGGCACCTCGTGCATCGGGAATATGAAAGGCTATTCTTTTGTATTTCGAAGTCATGATGAGCGAAAAGGCGAGGAGCCTAATCGCGCGCCAGGTGTCTTCTGTGGATGAATGGCTGAGGTTGCTTCGTGATATTGTGGGCCCACCTCTGGGCACTTTCGTCACTCTGGGGTTTGGGGTTTCAGGATGTGAGACGATGAGGGACTTTCACCCTTCAAACTCCCAACTGTCGATATGTCGACTAGATCTCGCACTATGTGTCGCGGGATCGGACAACCCAAATTCAATCTCAGCATAAAGCCGCTTTCTTTGACATTATACATCGGTCAACTTACTAGCCCCAATATTCTGATGACCATCGATCTGCTCTTATGGATGGATCCGGGTTGCTGACATCGTAATTCCACTCGCCCGCTTGATTGGAAGCCTCAAAACGAGATTTTTTCCATGTTGCGCTCGGGCGCTTCTCGTGCGACTTGCAGACCTGAATAATTTTGCACCTAGAACAAGAAATGTTGCTAACAGATTCAATACTGATATGATTTCCATAATATGTTGATTTCTTATACATGATTGAGTAGCATTCATATTGTATGGTTGAGGAGCATGAGTAAGTTTTTGGAGAGCTTGGATGTGTTGTGACTGGTTATGGGTCAGATTGGACAGTGAAAGACAGAAGAGAATATGATTGAAGGTTGGAGAGGATTTGAGTTCATCTTGAAGAGAAAACACTAAGTAACTCAGATGTGATACGCAGGATGTAGTACAGACTGGTTGCGTACATACACATGTTGCACTACCGACGAGTTGCGTACCTTTGACAGATTGATATATGTTGAGGATTGTTTCCTCATCTCAGATGGTGCTGAGAGTGTAAGTTGAGTCTTGCATTATAGAGTTGGTTCTCTTGTAGAGTTGTACTCTATTCAGTTTTTATTGATAACCCAAGGATTGTAGTCCGTAATAAAAAGAAAATTGTGAATACATCTTGTGTTCCTTGTGTTCCTTATGGTGATGATTTGTTCATATATGTTCACATTCAACTGATTATAAATGACAACAATAAGTAATGAGTAAATGGCGATTGCTAACTTATGAGTTTTGTGAAGAGGAAGTTTTGGGAAAAAGATCCCTACACTATTCACCCCCCACTCTCATTGTAGTCAATGTGTCCAACACTTATGTTGGTCAAGTACTACAACTATCAATTGTTCTATTATGGTACTCTTCTTGATTCGATAGCAGCTCTGCGATGATCCGGTACCAACTCTGCGGTCATCTGGTACCAACTCTACGGTGATCCTGTACCAACCCTGTGTTTCTCTAGTACCAAGACCTATTACTATGCTAGTCTGGTACCAAACCCGCTTCTACAGGATTAAAGTTTTGAACAAGTACACTGGCGATGGATCCAAGAAATTGGTTGGATGGAATCATCCTTGGTTAGTTTAAAATACCATGATATACTTCATCACTCATGCACTTCATGTCATGAGGATGAAGTCCATTCCTTGAGATACGCTATGTTCACCAATTGTAATATTTTGTAAACATTTGATATTTATCTTCAGACTTTGATTGTAACGATTGACCTTCTTTAAAAGGGATGTTGTATAGGTGATATATAGTGGGAATGATATACACTATTATGTTGGGAAATTGAATGTTGAATTATTGATTCACTTGTTTAATTGAAAGAATATGAATGCTAGTCTTTTCAATTCATGGTTGTGAGTAAAGTATCTATTATGTAATTTCTTCAGAGCTACCTTGTTGGTTTGGCAAGGGCCCACCGTCCCAACCAAGGAAAGTCTCCCTGCATATGTTTATGTGTGGATATAATTTAATTGCGTGAGTGTGAAAATAAAATATTTGTGTACTACAAATGATTCTGAGTGCATGAACTTTCCTAAGTACAACATAGATCTCTAAATAAATACCTGTTGATTCTGGATCAGTGTGAAGGATTATATTAGTAGATGATTCTATTATATTAGTAGATGACTTTGGATCATTGTAAATGATAGTAGAGGATTCTATTTATGTTTTTGCAGGGTGATATTTAGTCAAGAAAAGTTAGGTATATGTTTAGGATTGTTAGATAGGCAATTGTTATTTTTCTGAATATCGAAGTCTTAATAATTGTGTTGTCCTCAGTAGGTACGGGAACAATTAGACTTCATATCTCACCCTGCATGCATTAGTAATGAAGTATTTCAATCATATTTATTGTCCCCCTGTATTGAGGAAGGAAGTTTTGATTGGAATTGATTAGGTCATGATTGGTTTCTTTCCAAGAGTAAATAGAGCAAATTGTTGATTGTTATGTTAATTCAATTACTACAGGAAGCAGGGTCTCAGTTCATCTCTTTATTTCATGAGCCTATAATGAAAAGACTTTCTATCTGAGAAAGAACCTTTTGAAATGAGTGGTTGCTTGATATTTGTACTATGAGATTTATCTTCTAGATTGAAGTTGTGTGAAGAGTAGTGTTCATACATTTCAAAAACTGAGTATTTTGTTACTAATTGTGTCTTGATTGAGATATATACAACAGACATATATAGTTTACCTATTTTCGGCACATATAGTGTAACAACTCTTTTGATTACGAATCCTGGATTGATATATAAATGAGTGCAATATACTAGACATATATGTACACCAACAATAAGGAATAGACAATCAATATGTCAGGTTTCCTACAACCATAATCTATACCAATTCAATGTTGGGAAGAAGTTTCAATGGATTTTATTACAGGTTTACCCAAATATGAAGGAAATACTATCATCATGGTAATAGTGTATCAACTGACAAAGTATGCCCATTTTTTCTATATTTTTCATCCTTTCAAAGAAAGTACAATATATGCATCTTTCTTGGAAATAATCCAAAATCTACATCAAGCCCCCAAGATTATTGTAAGTTATAGAGATCCAATTTTCACTGGAAATTTTTGGACTAAATTATTTTCTTGATTGGGTACTCAAATGGATCAAAGTTCATTTCTCCACCCTCAATCTGATGGAAAAACTAAGATTATGATGAATTTCGAGAAGGATATAGTTGTTTCTTTGCATCTGATAAAAAAACACAATGGGTCAAGTGATTTCCCTTGGTGGAATGGTGGTGCAACACATCCTTCCATACTTCATAAAAAATGTTCCCATTTATGGCATATTATGGATGTCATCCTACATCCATTACATCACCCTTGAAATGGAGTACAAAGGTTCAAGCAGTGGAGGACCACATAGGGAACCAATAATAGGTTCTCAAACTATTGAAGGACAACTTGGTTATGGCACAAAATAGGATGAAACAACAAGAAGATCAACATTGCAATGAAATGGACTTTGAAGTGGGGGATTGGGTATTCCTGAGCCTAAAAACATATAAACAAATGTCCCTCAAGAAAAAAAACAAGGAAAATAAATTAGAATCCAAATATTATGGTCTCTATAAGTTTTTGCAAAGGATTGTAACTATGGATTACAAATTGGAGTTGCCTCCATATTCACGTGTACATCCAATATTTCATGTTTCTTTCTTAAATAAGGTAATAGGAAATGAGATCCTAGTCCAAACTATTTTACCAGAGATTAATGAAGAAGGAAAAATCATACTAGAACCAGAAACAATCCTTGAAACAAGGATTAAGCAGTTGAAAAATCAAGCAATTATAGAGTACCTCGTCAAATGGAAGAACCTACTAGTGGAAGAGGCAACATGGAAAGATGATTCCTTCATGAAAAAACACCCACGGTTAGTCAAGTGTTGAGGAAAACACTTGTTTTAAGGGGAGAGGCATGTTAATACCTAGAAAAATACCCATGTTATGTGTAAAATCCCTTATTAAATCCCTAGATATTGAATTATTACATTTATAATGTTATAATTATATGTCGTCTACAACCCTTCATTGTACCCTTTCATTATAATTATACCCTTTGTCTACTATATATATACCAAGGAGACCTAG
>JZKD02S0113492.1:974368-986414 GCA_000966675.3 Picea glauca | reverse complement strand
TGGTACCATGGTACCATGCATCTCCATGCCCTTCAAGAATTACCTTTCAATAAATATCAAGGGTGCCATGTTCATGCATTCCCTTCAAGCATCTAACTTTCTTTGGTGGAGGAATTGGTGCAACTATTGAGACCAAGTTAACTCAACTTGTCAATACCTTGTTGAGAGACTAATGGTCACTAAGGAATAAATGTGTCACCTTATTATGCACCCCTCAATTAAACCTCATGAGTGATTGAATCTATGGCCTACTCTCAAGGCAATGTGAAATCTATGGGTAAAAGAATCGCAAGATTTTCATCCCAAAACATGGAAAAGGAGTGTCAGTAAGTGGAAATAGGAATGTTGTTACTCCTCTCCTAGTGATATGATCTGGATTGGATCATTATATTATTTTTCATCTATCTCACTACTTTTTGGGTGGAAAAATAGGAGGAATCAGTTTGCAAGGCCATTTCAGCAGCTGGTCCAAATTTGGAAATTTGGGTCCAAAAAATAGTCAAAAATATTCTGGAGCCATTTTGAGGCATCAAAATACTTCTTTTTTTGTCGAATCCTTACTATGAAGGAATATTATAAATTTTTCATATCAATACCTTTCCAACTGCGCAGACCATTTGTCAATCAAATTTTCTATGAGAAAGGTATGCCTCCCATAAGTTGACCTACCATATTGTTCACCATGGTGTGAGTGGATACCACATCATCCTCCATTACTTAGACATGTGGGGCTAGATACGTAGTTTATTTTCTAAGAACATTCTAGAAGGTCCAAAACCTTATCACAATTGAAGGTTGATGAAGTCAAAAACCTATCCCTAGATGACTATCGGGCTATGTTAAATATCGGGCCACTAAGAGGAGAAGGGGTTCCATTTTTTTTCATTATATCTTGTTCCATAGCTGAGAAAAACATCTAAGATTGGTATTTTGTGGGCATAAAATAGGAGGAGAGATTATGTAGCATCCATACAGGCCACACATCAAAGGAAAATCCACAGAGAGTGTCTCTTGATTTATATTTGCATCATTTCTTTACCAGAGAAAAGAGAGTAGAGCAGTCTCACCTTCTAGCTAGGTTTTCTCTTATATTAGGTTTTCCAAGTCATATATTGTGTTTTTTTGTGTATGGTGTGAATGTGTTTTATTGTTCTTTAATTTTTCTTCATTTTATCTATTTTATCAGTAACTAAATACTCTAGAGATCTAAAGGAAATTAACCTTAATAGTAAAGATTTCAGTATTTCATTAGATCTATTGTGACAAACTGTTCCACTGGAATATCCACGCCATTTTACAGATCATATTGGTATCCGAGCATGTTTTTCTTTTGGGTATTTGTGGGAAGTTGCCAGATCTAGGAATCGTCTTAAAGAGAAGTCGTAGAAACCCTAGCCATGGCAGACAAGTTTGTTCATAATAACCCTCAAGATCCAGCAGAAGAGAGATTTGAGTGGTTGGAAGCACAAGTTATCGACATCAATCACAATATGAACCTCCTCATGGCGACTCTAGCAAGAAATATCAGACCGTTCGGAGATGATGGAGGCTCTAACTCAAAGAACATATCAGAGGGGAAATCAAAAGATCGAGAAGAAAAGGAATTGTGGAAAGAATTTGAAAAAGAACAATCGAGTTCGAGTGTCGTGAACTATTCACAATCCCTATTCAATATGGAAGAAAAAGTGGACATAAATCCATATCAAGGTGAGATCAATGCATTAAAATGGAATCATTGGTTGCAACAATTAGAAGTTTATTTTAGCATTCACCATATAGATGAAGAGCATAAGATTTCATTTGCTAGATTGAAGTTAGAGGTCCATGCTTTAACCTAGTGGGAAAGTCATCTGGAAAAAATTAGGCTGGAGGGTGATCCACCAGTAACTAGGTGGGAGGACTTCAAAACCCTCATTAGGTCCCAATTTTACCTTATCAGGTATGTAGAGGACCAATTGATCTGATGACACTACTTCAGGTAGAGGCAGGGGAAAAGTGTACAGGAGTACACCACTGAGTTCAAAAAGATGACCATCATGTTGGGTATCTCTCCCAAGAACCTAAATGTACTCCTCAAGTATATGGGGGGTTTACATAGTCATCTATGAAAGCAGGTGATGCTCTTCAAGCCAAGGACAGTGGATAAGGCTTGTGTATAGGCACATGTTGGTTATAGTTTATGTGTCTGAGTTTATATCTTCAATATGCTTGACCCAGGGTTCATGTCTACTGTAGTTCCAACAAAACCTCTAAAACTATCGGCCCTTTTGGTATACTAGAAGGAAACACAGCACATAGATTGCACTACGCAGTCTCACCCGAGATATTTCTAATGGGTGACTGCAATACTCAAGTGTTTGCAGTATAGGATTGAGTGGAGATATAAGAAGTGTGTGCTAAGAGTTCTACTTAACATATTAACGCAATAAATTGTCATTCATGACTATGCATGGACTATAATCAACTCATTTATTTAGTATATCAACAACTACTTAAACCAGTAAGGAAACACATGCATTCAATCACATAACACAAATTTTACAGCGGTTCACCCCCTCCTGGGCTACGTCCACAAAGATCTGGTTCTTAAGCTCTTTCAATAACACAGTTCCAAAACTACAGCGTTGTGTGCTTTAAAAATCCTCACAGTCGGGTCGAGATCTATTATGAGGCAGACTATATCGCACCAGGCTCCTCATCCTATGATCTAACCCTCAATATCTACCCTCCTTACTCCTCCCCAGCTCAACAACTTACAAAATTAGGTCGTATAAAAAATATTACAACTAGTTATCAAAACAGGAATCCTCCTCTAGACTCTCTATATCCGGCCCTATCTCACGTTCTAGTATAATTTTTCTCGTCTCCCGCTATGAGACGTAGGTATATGTATTTATACATTTCTATCTCACCAGCCATTACAATGTATTGCAAAAACCTTAACCCTAACGTCGTTAGGTATTCGATGCATGTGTGCATGCTGCTCTTCCTTCCAGTTGTCATTTTCCTCGTGCATGCCTTCCTTCCCAAAATAGCCTTTATTTCCTCTTTGTCCTACTTCCAACAAGCCCCCAACACTGACATTTGGCTCATCCTGAGCCACCTAACCTTTGTGTGCTTTGTCGATCTCCCTGGTGATTGCCTGGAACTTCTCCCTCAACTCTTTTTTTTTTCTTTTTTTTTAAAACTATGCGGTGACTTTCAAGTTGTGGGTGGTTGATTGTCCTTGGACATCTTCAGTCATATCCCATTAATCATCCCTCTAAGTTTTGTGCCTCATAATTCCTTCAATTGTACAACCCCCCCATCTGTGACAATTTTTACTTCGTACGGTCATAACCGGTGCATTCTGAATTTTCCTAAATGCTGAATAGATTTATTGTCATACATCAACACTAAGTCTCCTTCCTTGAAATTTTTCTTCTTAATGTGTCTATCATGCCAATATTTGTCCCTTGCCTTCTAAACTTGTTGGTGGAACCCTTCTAGGATCCTATATTCCTCCATGATCATCAATTGATTCAGTCTCTCCTGTATTGTTCCTTGTTCTTTCATGTGTGTAATCGCAGCTACACGTAGAGTGGGTACCAGAAATTCTAATGGAACCACTTCTTCTTGTCCATATACCAATCTGAATGGTGTATGTCCTATCAAATTCTTGCATGTTGTCCTGTATTCCCACAATATTGTTGGTATTTTGAGGTCCCAGTCATCCCTGTTGACATTGCAGATCTTCGTCAGTGCATTTTCCACGATTTTGTTAAATTCTTCTACTATTATGTTTGCTTGCAGATGATACAGTGTGCTCTTTTGATGGTGGACTTCAAATTCCTCAATAATAGCCTTTATGGTGTTGTTAATGAAGTGAGTGCCTTGGTCGCTCCTAAAAATTCTTGGGAAACCAAATCTAGTGATTATTTGTTCAAATAGAAAGTGTGTTGTCGTTACTGTGCTGCGATCTTTGACTGGTGTTGCTTCTGCCCATCTTGTCAGGTATTATGTCAAGGTGATAATGAACCTTGCTCCTGTCCTCTTTGTTGGTGGGTTAATGGGGCCTACAAAGTCTATTTTCCATTTTTTGAATACCTGCAACATTATCTGTGGTCGCAATGGCATATCATCCCTTCTATTGGGTTTACCAACCCTCTAACAAAAATTGCATCTATGAATGTACTCTTTCGAGTCTTCGTGAATGGTCGGCCACCATAGTCTTGTGCGCAATACCTTCTGTGAGGTAGATTTTCCTACGTAATGTCCTGCTACTATTCCCTCATGGGATTTTGCTAACACCCTTGGTCTTTCATGTTCTAGCACATATCTTCGCAAGATGTTGTCTGTGCCCATTTTGTATAAGTGTCCTGTGATCAGTTGATAGTCTACAGCCTGGGCTACCATGTTTTTCTTCTATACGGTGTTATATTCTTGTGGCGCAGTGCATGTACTCAAGTACTAGATGATGTCTGTAGAGTATTCATCGGCGATATGGAATGAAAATAAATGTGTGTTTGGAAAGTTGTCCTCTAAGTTTGTAGGTTCTTCTCCATTCGTGACCCTTGATAGGTGGTCAGGTCATGCATTCAACTTTCCTGGCTTGACTATTGCTTCAAAATCAAACTCTTGAAATAGTAGTAACCATTGACAGATTCTCCCCCCCCAAAACTGGCTTGTTGACTAGATATTTAAGGGCTGAGTGATCTGTGAACATTTTAAAATGTTTTCCCAATAAGTAGTGTCTGAACTTTTGCAGTGCGTAGACCATAGCTAGGCCTTCCCTCTCTGTAGTGTTATAGTTATGCTCTGATTCTGATAGTTTTTTGCTCGCAAATGCTATAGGATGATCCAAATATCTTGCTCCTGGTTGTGCCAGAATAGCTCCAAGTGCTATGGTTGATGCATCTACATGTACGTGGAATGTCTTCTCCCAGTTTGGAAATACTAGTATTGGTGCGGTGACCATTTTTTCTTTTAGCATATCCAGACCGTGTTGACAATCTTCATTCCACTGAAACTTTGTATCTTTCCTTCACAATTTCTCCATTGGCGCGGTTATCTGTGTGTACCCTTTGAGAAATTTTATGTAGTATCCTTTGTGTCCCAATATCGCTCTTAGTTGACAAACTGTTTTTGGTGGTGGAAGGTTAACAATTACTACAATCTTTGCAAGATCTACTAGTAAACCTTGCTTGCATACTATATGGCCCAATAGTATCCCAAATGGTGTTCCAAAGATACATTTCTTGATGTTTAATGATATCTGGCACTGCCTATATCTTTCTAACATCAACCACAAGACCTCTACATGGTATTTCAACAAACTATAGACTGTCCAATCGTACAAGTATACCTCTAGATACTGGTGGATAAATTCCTTAAATGCAGCGATGACTACTCTAGAAAATATTGTTGGTGCATTATTCAGTCCAAATGACATGACTGTGTACTGGTAGGATCCCCATTCTATAGAAAAAGTGGTCTTGTATCTGACTTCATGTGCTAGCTTGATCTAGCGGTAGCCTGAGAATCCATCAGTGAATGAGTAAACTTTGTGTCCTCCTAAGTTCTCCAACACTTCATCCGTAAAAGGTGTAGGGAACGGGTCATGTAGGCATGCATCGTTCAACTTCCTCAAGTCAACACATATTCTTATCCCACCTTGATTTTTCTCTTGAACGAACATCAGGCTTATCCATCCTGATTCAAGTTCTATGATTCTGGCCTCGAGCATTCTATCGATCTCAAATTTGACTTTCTGCTTATATATCAGGTTCATTTTGTATGGTCGTTGTCTGATCAGTCTTGCTTCAGCTCTGAGTGGTATCTTCATTTCTCCCAGCTCTCCTGCTATTCCCTTCGTTTATGTAAATGTTGTGGGGAACATGTCGTTGTAGTCATGTAGTAACTATGTTATGCTTTCTATTGTTTTCTCATCCCAGTAGTCTCCAATGTTGGCCATTTTGGGATTCTCAATTGTCCCAATGCTGAATTTCTTCACCTTGATCAATGCAGTAATTACATCTAATTCTAGAGGTGGACCTTCCACTTCTCTTTTGCCTTTTGCTTCCTTGATCTGAATATCGCGTTGATCGTCTTCATCTGGTGCTTATTCCTATCCATGGTAGAATGAAAAAAATTATTTCACTATCTGTATGTTTCGTTGTTGTTCTTTTGTTATGATTTACTTTTGGTTCCTTAATGAATATCACCCCTCTTATCTGCTTAAGTGTTGCATCTATGTTGGGGTTCTCATGATCGAATGAGAAAGTGACTATAAAATTATGTTGTAATATTGTCCTACTCGAAGTTCCTCTACACAATTCTTGGTCTGTATACGAATTTTCTGGTATGCCTTCTAAGTTGTGTACAAAATGATGAGGCCATTCCTCTGGGGATGTCATCTTCCACAACGATATTCACTTCTCCAAGTGTTCCGCTAGTGCCCCCTGTCCATTGTACTTCTGTTGATGGGTGATTCCATGTTCTGTGCCAAACCTTATGTGCAGTAACTGTTTACATTGGTACCAATCCGTGATTGTTTCCTTATGTGCACCCCACCATATTGCAGGTGTGGACTTGAGTGTTATATCGAGTGCTAAGAGTCTTTGATTTTCTAATACTTCATCCTCGTAATGCACAAGGAATAATTCTATATCATTCACTCCATGGAAACTGGGTGGTTTCGTTATCTTCGTGCCTACCCATCTTACTACATGGTCTATTCTTGTGCATCTTCTTGTGGAAACTTAGTGTAGCCTTTGTTGCCAGATTTCTAAACCTATATCTGAGTTTGTCGCACATGAAGTAATGCTCCGCCAAATGAGTATCCCATATGCAGTTGGGTTTACGTAGTCCTCATCGCGCATTTGTGTAGTACAAATGGATAATTTCCTCTAAGTCTAAGCAAGTAGGTTCTACGAACCTTTCCCCTTCTGATGGGTCCAATGGCGCAATGACCATGTATTCTCTTGAATCAAATGTCATTTTTCGTGTCTTTAAATTGATTATGGCATGGTTATCAAACACCCAATCCAGGTTGATCAATGTTGGATATGGTGTTGTGTCGTCCACTATTTCAATCACTTCAAAGTCTGCTTTTGTGCGCACTCCATCCAGATCTATTGTTACTCCTTTCAGTCTGCCAATTGGCAGAACTATGTGTTGGTTTGCTATTTTCAGCTGAACAAGTGGATATCCTAATGTGGGCTCTCCCATAAATTGCCATGTCTTCTTTGGTAGTACATTGACTTCAAATCCTAAATCCAGTATGATATCTCCCATATTGAAATCTCTGATGTTGGAATTCAGCCTGAACTCCCTACTTTTTCTTCTCCTTGTATGTAGGTTATTGACTGTTTTTTGTTCTAGTTTTTCTTCTATCTCTATGCTACATATTTCTACTTTGCAATATTTTGACAGCAGATGGATCATTCAATAATTTTACACATGATTGCAAAAAGTCTTTGATTGTACTTACTTATCCCAGGGGCTGCATTTCTTTGGTATGATCCAACGATGGAGTCATCTCATACTCTGGCTCTTCCTTGCTTTGTTGCGCAGTCGAAGTCAATGCGAAGTCTTGCTTCACTAATTCTTGTCTGGCTTGCTGAAATATTTCCTTCTCGTTCTACGCATCGAACTATCTCCTTGGTTCGGCATTCTTCTTCACCCACTGGTGTTGTACTGGTTCTTGTCAGATTTTGTCATTTCCTATTTTAGCTCCTTTGCGTGTAACTATGTTAATGTTTTTTCCTTCATCCCTTGCTTCAGCTAAAATCCATTGAACGTTTTGGTTGTTTTGATTCCTATTTTTCTAGATCTTCCCTAGTAACGTAGGAAATTCTTCTGTGTCATGATCCAATGCACGAAAATACATACAAGTTGCTAGTGGAAGTGGACATTCTCTTGCATAATGTCCCGATTGTTGACATTTGTGACATACCATTGGTCCTCTACCTCTTCCAAAGCCTCCTCTTTCTCATCCTCCACCTCCATAGCCAGCTCGATCTCCTCTTGGCTCATTATACTGAGGCGTCTGATTGTACTGTGTGGTATTGTACTGAGGTTGCGTTGTGTTGTACTGTGGTTGCACAGTATTATATGGTTGTTGTGCAATATTATATTGTTGTCGCACAGTGTTGTATGGGGTTGAAACTTGGTTAAACTGTGGTGTGTCTTGCCCAGTCAGCATTTATGCCTGCACCCTATATGCATCTCATGCCCTCTCTCGCATCAAATCCATAGTTCTACAATCTTTGTCATCGTGCCCCACTGACTTGCAAAAGTTTCAATATGAACTCTTTGGGACTGTCTGGTATTTATGCATCATTGGGCAATGATATGGATTGTGGCCTGGTTTCTTATAGATCTCGCACCATAATCCTCATGTTGGTAATGGATTTGGCATTCATGCTTCCATATACTGCACGAATGTTGGACATTCTTTCTTGTGGCGTCCTTCTGTCCTACATGTGGTACACCAAACCGTTTGTCCTTAATTTTGTTTTGGTTTAGCTAGAACGTTAATTTCTTCAAATCATCCTTCAACTCTTCGATGGCTGGATCCGTCTGTTGATATTGGTTTTCTTCCAGTTACAGAGATTCCTGCAAAGCCTCTTCCTATGTCTGAAACTTTTGTTGTTGCAATGGATATTTTAAGTCTGGTAGTAGTGAATTGATGAACAAGTGCCTATGCTTCATATCAATCATGAGGTATTTCAACTTTCCTTTCAGTCATTTGAATCTCTGGTCAATATCCCATACGGATTCTCCTGGTTTCTGTCTAATTTCTATCATCTCGCTCATGTAACGATCCTCTAAACTTGGCTTCTAAAACTCATTTATCAGCAATTTATTAATGTTTGCAATCGTTCTAGTTGTCCCTGGTGGATTGTTTGTAGCTAAACTCAAATACCAATCTAGTGTGTGATCCCTTAGTGTAATTTCTAGTTGTGCAATTTTATTGTTTTCGTCGGTGATATGTTTTGCTTCCCAAATATTTTCACAGATAAGCGGTGTTTTTCCGAATCCTCCAATGCTTCTCCGTTGAAATATGGTAACCTGATGGTGGGATCGTGTCCTGCCATCTTGAATGTTGACCTACTACCTCCACGCGGTGTATATACTTGACTAGTGCTTCCTCAACTGGCTCCTCCAGTTGTTGTTCCTTGTGTAGATGTACTTCATGTTGTCTTTCTTCTCCCAAAATTTGGTTGTCTAAACGGTGGTCTTCTCTTTGGTGTATTAGTCACACATGGGTTTATGGGTTCCACACTGACATTAATATGGATAGGATTTATGCCTTCTCTTCCCTCTCTTGGACCTCTCGTCTTCCTCTCATATGTTGCACACATAATTTCCTCAATCCACTCCACAGCCCGGAGATCCTCTACCTCTTCTTCATCACTGGCCAAGCCTTCCTTCATGGCTACAGCTCTCTTCTTTGTATTCACCTTGTATTGGTAGGGTACTCCACTGCACATCTTTCTAGCTGTCGCCATGATCCTCTTGATCTAGTCATCGTCCATCATGATTGGGTCCAAGGGTTTTGTTGATACTGAGAGGGGGTTGAATCAGTATCAAATACAATTTTTAAAAAAAATCAACTTATACTTAAACCATTCAATTATATCTAATGAAAAATGAACAATAGTGTAACATTTACACCAATACACCATGCACAATATATGAGAAATAATCAATAGTTATTGTTCAAGGGAAGTAATGACTTCCAAAGGTAGCTCCATCTTCCAAATATAAAGGGACGGATAAACCTCCAAAAGGAAGATACAACCCTCCAATATCAAGAGAGGGTTCTTTCCCCTTCCTTCCACCCAAGAATATGTGAGAGATAATAAAATTTTACATTAAATCATCATCATCATCAACCAACCATCACATAGAACCTAATAATGCTTCCTGAGACTTCTTCAACTTCTACAATTCTTCAATTCTTGGAATACTATAATCCTGTAGATAATATTACTCAATGTATTCTCTAAAACTCCTCCAATTTTCACTCCTTGAATCCTCCCCAAAAAGAAGTTATAGAGAGAATGGTAGACCTTAATCAATTCTTGTTTATTCAGGAGAGCGAACTTGTACAGAATGCCCCATGCTCAATATTTAACATCAGATTCTGAAATTCTCACACAAGAAAATACAGCTCGTTCTCTTTCAATTGAAATTGGTATCACTTCATTTGGATTATCTATGAATAAGTTATGATTGTTTTACCCGGAACACATGTTTATGACTAGCTTCAGGACTAGTCAAAAACCTTATCTTCCATATAGTGTATCTCCAAAAGTACAGCGAATAAAGAGCTGAAATTTTTACCACAAGTACCTAGACATGTCTTCTCAATACCATACCAATTTCACTATCTGAATCATTCTAGAAGAAAATTTATAGCAAAAATTGTAATATGACCTTTAAATAACATACCTTAGAACACATCACCAAAAGACTTCATCCTTCCTTGAAATCCGGCCTTCTTTACTTCAAATTTCCTATAAAATTCGACTTTTGTGTGTAAAATGAATGTATAATGATATGTATTTATACCCTTTATGTCGCTTCTTTTTAACATTAGGGCTGACCTAACACTTTCTTATCTTGTAATTATTTTCTTTAATTATCTTTAGGGACGACATGTACTTCCTTCCTCAATTCACTTTGTCATCTTCAAAAATTCATTTCTCCTCAACCATGAGGATCCACGTGACGTGCCACCTACCATAGGAAACAACATGATGTATATTATCCATCCATGGGTGTTGTGTTTTCATGTGCATTGTCCTTCATGTCCAAATAACTTCATCAATCTTGTGGTCCAAAACCAATGACTAGGGTTGACATCAATGACAACAACCAATCTTCCAACAATCTCCCCCTTTGTCATTGATGGCAACACTCATGCTCCCCCTATCATCATGATCCCAATTTCTCTCCCCCTTTGACATCAATGGAAAAGAGTAGGGTTGGCCCCCTTGAGTTCAATGGCATAAGGTGACCTTGTTCTTTGGGGTTGCTCCCCCTGAACATATATCACTTAATAACACTTCATTTTTATGGTCTCTTTCTTCCTTAGAGATTTTTCATGGATTTAAGAAATATATGTTACTTGGTATTCTTGTTGAAGTTGCAACCAATCTTCCTAAACTTTTTTGTTTGATTTTTCATCTTTGTGAGTCAAACATAAGAGTATATCCTTGATCACACATTTTACTAACACTGAGTAGATTATGCTTTAAGTCTTCAACCAATAGGACATTCTTTGCTTTTACATTTTTTATTCCAAGCTCTACTAAACCTTTTCCAATTATTTTAGCATATGAGTCATATCCAAATGCAACATTGTCACCCTTTCTCTTCAAGATGATGAATTTTTCTTGATCCCTAGTCATGTGTGAAGAACATCCACTGTCTATTTACCATTCATCTTCTTCTTTACATTCTTCAGCGGTCAATGTTATTTGACAATCTTCATTGTTTGGAATCTCTTTCCTTATCCATGCTATGGTTGGCATAGGGACATCTTCATTCATATATCTACAATCTCGTGCCTTGTGACCAAGATAATTACATTTGTAGCATACAATATTTTTTGTATCAATGGGGAAAATGAATTATAACTTATGTTGACAAATCCACAATTATTTCCATATATTCTATTTACACCATTCATGTTTCTTGCATAGTTGTTCCTTTCATTGATTCTGCAATTAATTGCCTTATGTCCAAAAATTTTGCAAGTATAACAATGACCAAGAAAGAAATTTTGATACCTGGGAGTAAGTGACCTTATTTGTGATGTAGTCCATCTAGGTTCATGATCTACTCTTCTGTAGTTTCCTTCATACTGATTGAAGCTTCTTTGATTCTTGAAGGTAGGAGGTCTTCTTGGATATTCATCTCTTTTGTAATCATTCCTTTTTTCTGGTATCCTGGTCCACTTCTCATCAACTCTCTGTGTAGCTCTTTCTACAACCTTCTTGTTGGTATTTGCATATTCTTTGTATGAAGTTTCACCCATGCATCCAAGATGTGT
>JZKD02S0113492.1:959755-974318 GCA_000966675.3 Picea glauca | reverse complement strand
TGCCAATTTGTTGTTCCTTTTTGCTTCCTTATGAGATGCAGTCTTTGGTTTCTTCAAAGCATTGTATCCTGAAGCAATTGAGAACCAAACATCTGCCCCAAGAGATTTCAAGTAAGTTTCCATTCTATTACTCTAGTATTCAAAATTGCTTCCATCAAATGGTGGAATCCCATTTGGAATGTTGTCTTCCATTTCTTCTTAGGATCTTCCTTCCAGTGGTTAAATTGTACTAAAGGTAACTCGCTCTAATACCAATTGTTCATACTAAGAGGGGGTTGAATTAGTATCAAGTACAATTTTAAAAAAAAATCAACTTATACTTAAACCATTCAATTATATCCAATGAGCAATGAACAATAGTATAAGAGTTACACCAATACACCACAATACACCATGCATAATATATGAGAAATAATCTATAGTTATTTCTAAAGCGAAGTAATGACTTCCAAAGGTAGCTCCAACTTCCAAATATAAAGGGAGGGATAAACCTCCAAAAGGAAGATACAATCCTCCAATATAAAGAGAAGGTTGACCTCTCCATTCTTGCCCCTTCCTCCCACTTAATAATATGTGAGAGATAATAAAACTTTACATTAAATCATCACCATCAACCAACCATCACATAGAACCTGATAATGCTTTATGAGACTTCTTCAACTTCTACAATTCTTCAATTATTGGAATACTCTGATCCTATAGATAATATTACTCAATGTGTTCTTTGAAACTCCTCCAAGTTTCACACCTTAAATCCTCCCCAAAAATAAGTTATAGAGAGAATGGTAGACCTTATTCAATTATGGTTTATTCAGGAGAGTGAACTTGTAAAGAATGCCCCATGTTCAATATTTAATATCAGATTATGAAATTTGCACACAATAAAATACATCATGTACTCTTTCGAATGAAATTTGTATCAGTTCATTTGGATTCTCTATGAAGAAGTTATGATTGTTTTACATGGAACACATGTTTATGACTAGCTTCAGGACTAGTCAAAAACCTTATCTTCCACATAGTGTATCTCCAAAATTATAGCGAATAAAGAGATGAAATTTTTACTACATGTACTTAGACATGTCTTCTCAATACCATACCAATTTCACCATCTGAATCATTCTATAAAAAAATTTATAGCGAAAATGGTAAGATGACCTGTAAATAACATACCTTAGAACACATTACTAAAAGACTTCACCCTCCCTTGAAATCCGGCCTTATTTACTTTTGATTTCCTCTGAAATCTGAATTTTGTTTGTAAACTGAATGTATAATGATATGAATTTATACCCTTTATGTCACTTCCTTTTAACATTAGGACCGACTTGACACTTTCTTATTTTGTAGTTATTTTCTTTAATTATCTTCAGGGTCGACCTGTACTTCCTTCTTCAATTCACTTTGTCATCTTCAAAAATGCATTTATCCTCACCCATGACGATCCACGTGATGTGCCACCTACCACAAGAAACAACATGATGTATATTATCCATCCATGGGTGTTGTGTTTTCATGTGCACTGTCCTTCATGTCCAAATACCTTCATCAATCTTGTGGTCCAAAACCAATGATTAGGGTTGACATCAATGAAAACAACCAATATTCCAACATGTTCCTCCTTATTTCCTTTATCCACTTCTCCTTCCATTTATCCTCATCTTTTCAGTGCTCCCCCCCCTTCCCCCATGCACGTAGGGAAGTTTAGTTGTCTGACTCCATTTTCATTACACCTTTGTTGTATAGCAGTATCTTAATAGAAGTATATAGCGATCTAATATACCTTCCTCGAGGTCCACATGGAAACTCTTGCTCCACCTTGTTGTATGAATTGGTTCTATCTACTACAAATTCTGTTATAAATTTTGCTACAATATTGTCGAGCCAAAAATCTACTGCACGGGTGAATTTTTTGTTCACCTGTTGTAACTGCTCAATCTGAACTGAGGTCCACTCTAACTGTCAGGTCCAATTTGTTGCATGGTTATCCTTCAACCTCAATATCCATTCCTATAATAAGTGTGGGAAATCATAGAAAAACACTTCATGTAGATCAGTAAACACATACTTCTCAAGGTATTTGCGTTGTGTTATTCTAGGTTTTCTGTTATCTTTCTATGCAAACTACAACTCCTTTGTCTTTAGCCAACTTCTAATCTTTTCTTTTGTGGAATTCTACGGTCTCAACATCCACTTCTAGTGGCTCATTATTTTCATCTTCTCATCATCTGATTCAGTATTCCTTTGACCCGCCTTCAACAAATCTTACATATCCCATCTACGCAATCCTATATTGTTCCAATCAATGGAAACGAAACCATCTGTTGGTTATAGTTTATACGTCTGAGTTTATATCTTCAATACACTTGACCCAGGGTTCATGTCTACTGGAGTTCCAACAAAACCTCTAAAACTATCGGCCCTTGTGGTAAACTAGAAGGCAACGCAGCACACAAAGTGCACTGTGCAGTCTCACCCGAGATAGTTCTAATGTGTGACTAGAATACTCAAGTGTTTGTAGTCTGGGATTGAGTGAATATCTGAGAAGTGTGTGCTAAGAGTTATACTTAACTTATTAACGTAATAAATTGTCATTCATGATTATGCATGGACTATAATCAACTCATTTATTTATCATATCAACAACTAATTAAACCAGTAAGGAAACACATGCATGCAATCACATAACACAGGTTTTACCATGGTTCATCCCCTCCTAGGATACATCCACAAATGTCTGGCTCTTAAGATCTTTTATTATCGCAGTTCCAAAACTACAGCTTGTGTGCTTTACAACTCCTTGCAGTTGGGTTGAGATCTATTATGAGGTGGACTAGATCACACCATGCTCCTCAACCTGTGATCTAACCCTCAATATATACCCTCCTTACTTCTCCCCAACTCAACAACTTACAAATTTAGGTCATATAGCAAATATTACAACTAGTTATCAAAACATGACTCCTCCTCTAGACTCTCTATATCTGGCCCTATCTCACATTCTAGCCTCATTTTTCTCATCTCCTGCTATGAGACCTAGGTATTTATATTTATACATTTCTGTCTCACCATCCATTACAATGTATTGAAAAAACCCTAACCCTAACGTCGTTAGGTATTCCATGCATGTGCACGTGCTTCTCTTCCTTCCAGTTGTCTCTTTCCTTGTGCATTCCTTCCTTCCCAAAATAGCCTTTATTTTTTCTTTGGCCTGCTTCCAATGGCACAATACTTAGAAAACATAGGCCAAAAGAAGGGGCAACCAAGTGGTTTGAAGAAAAAAGAACACCAAGAATATTCCAAGGAGGGAAAGAAGAAGTGGAAAGGGGGAAAATATAATAATTCAACAACCACTGCAAAACAAAGTAAATATCCCACCAACCATTGCAACATTGATGGTCACACCGAGGAAAAATGTTGGAAACTACATCAAGAGATGAACATGTAGAATCGCAAGAAGGACAAGAAGAAAAAGAAGCTTCTAGCCAAAGATTCAAGAAATCAAGTTGAAATTAGCTCAGATGTTGATGACAATATTGTCTACACATATGTACAAAAGGAGCTAAATTTGAGTAGCCTTCATCACCTGGAAGAGAAGGAGATGACCAAGCCCACATCAAGATTCAGGTCAAGAAGACCAAGATAGATGTTATCTTCGACTATGGTTCACAGAGTAATCTAATAGAAAAGGATTTGGTCAAGAATGTTGGATTGGAGATTCACAATCATCCTATCCCCTATCCATTGGGTTGGGTAAACAAGGATGCAGAGATAAGGTAACGAAACAATGTAAGATTAAATTTGTTATAAGTATTTATTTTATTGATGAAGTGGAATTGGATGTAGTACCCCTTGATGTATGCGGAGTATTGTTTGGAATCCCTTACATGTATATTGGGGATGAAATATTCATGTGGAGAGAAAACCAATACCAACTGATCAGGGATGGGAATTTGATCCAGGGGATCAAAAAATGCTCAAAAATCAAAGTGCTTGGAATTTCTTGAAAATGGACATGTGCTTAGCCCTTGTCCTCATGATCCCAACACAACTTGAATGGGTTCAAAAAGACATATTATGAGTGAGATATTGTGTTTTGTCTGATTTTCCAAACAAGCAAAAAAAAAATTACTGTACAGTTCGTACAGTATGTACAGTGTTGATGTGGCATGTCCATACTATTGATGTGGAAGCTGACCATACGGACACGTGGCAGGGTGATGTGGAATTTTGATTGTGCAGAGGTGCTAACGTGACATATTCGTATTGCTGATGTGCCATGTCTGTACTGGACACGTGGCAGGTGGTAGTACCAACATGTGGCAGAGGTGACGTGGCAGAGGTGATGTGGCAGAGGCTAACGTAGCAACTGAGTTGGAATTGTTAGATGACGACACATGTCAGTTGCTGAGCTGGCAGTTGATTACGTGGAAATTAGTGGACCAATAGAATGGTTCATGTTGGGCCCTTCAATTTTGGATAAGGAGTTGCGCAAGAAGGACTACAGTCCTAGTTTTGGCCTTGTCCGAGTTGCGCAAGCTACAGAAGAAGTTGGACAAAAAAGCAAGGAGAAGCAACAAAAACCAGTTGCGAAAAGGACAGTGCAATGCCATCAAAGAAAAAGCTGTTGCAATAGAACAAGAAAGTGTGCAAGCCAAATCCAGAAGACACGACTTATCTTATATATAGGGATGAATATGATTGTAAAATGTTTGTTGAATCATGATTGTAAAAGGGTTCAGTTCAATTCTTCCCTTGCTATTAAGGTGATGTCATAGTAGTTGTTGTCTATTATTGAGAAGTCAGGTTTTGAGTTCTATAATGTAATCTGTACACCATTTTTGGAATTAGATCTCTGGGACATGGGTCCAAAGCTAGGAGTATGTAATAGAGAACTACCATGTATCTATGAGATTGTAATTGAGAAAGATCTGAAGATAATATATGAAGAAGGATCCAAAAATTCAAACTATGTTGTGTATTTCTGTGTTTGTACTTCTGCATCGTATCTTTACAGTACTTCTTTATGGTTCATAAGTTCCACATGATGTGTCTATGTTTGAATTCTTTTTTGCAACATAAGTAGTTTTAGTTCTTGTGCATATGAGTTCCAATCTACTCTGTAGTTAGATGTCTTGTGAAAGATCAGGATGAATCTTGAAGGTACTGTGAACCCGCCTAAGAATTCTCATTTCCCTTCCCTATCTATTTGTCTTAGAAGCGCTTCAAGTGAGACTTCTTCTCTTCTGAGGAGATGAAAATGCCAACGCTCTAGACTACTTGATACCTTTTTTTGGTAACCTGAGAAGGAACCTAGTCTGATCAAACTTGCACCAACAAATGGTTTTCTTGTCAGGACATGCATTAACAGGGAACCTGTAGGGAGGATGCTTCAGCGGATTCATGGATCTAATATTGACCAATGGTGGAAAAGAAACTGTGATGCCTTTATATGGAAAGAAGCGGAGCTGAGAAGAAAATATGTGGAAGATACTCTTGAGGGATTCTTTTACTCGGAAAGATCGAGCGACCAGTACAAAATATTTTTGGTTAAGTTCCCAGAATAACTTTTCCACTGGATAAATAGGCTCCAATAAGCTCCAGAATTCCAAGAATGAGTCAAGAGGAAATTTACTTGGGACAAAGAAAACATTGCAACACTTCATCGGTTGGATCGTCCAGTCACATGAGCGATTGATTTATGGGTAAATACCACATTAGAAGGATACATTATTGAGTTTGCAGTTGAGAATAACCAATCGTTTTCACGAGCAGAGGCATATTTCAAGAAAGACTCAAGGGGAAGACTGTTGAGGGAAATCCCCCTGTGGATTAAAATTTTCTTGATGGAAGAGGGGATGTTGACTATGCCCCCGAATGAGATGGAAACATAAACACCCTTGCTTGGGGTAGGGAGAGGTTGGGGTGGATTCATGGCCTGAGAGAGGGGAAGGGTTATTTGATAAGCAGGGGAAATAGTAAGAAATGGACTCAAGTGACGAGTGAGCCTTGAAAAGAGTAACCATAGTCAAAAAGTGGTGGCGCAAAAGGATCCAGAAAGCAACAAGGCAATCCAAGAAGCTGCGGAAAGAAGTCAGGCTAGGAGAAGTAGAGGAAAGACAGATGGAAGAGTTGTGGAAGATGAGAAGATAGAAAATATTGGCCAGTCAAAGATTAAGTGAGAGAGAAGCACATAGAGAAAGAAGTCCAGGGGAGGGTGGACAAGAAGGAGAATGTGTAGAAGCAAGAAAGAAGGAAGTTGACATGGATCTTGAAGAGGAAATAGAAGATTCATCCCCGATGACAGGAAATGTCAGGAATCCGGCTGAAGAGGCCACTCCAGAGGAATAAAACGAGACCCCCCGGATCAAAGAAAATCACCCTGAAGCTACTGTCGCCAGCCCCGAATCGCCCATACCCCAAGTGTCTTCTATACAAGTGGTAAGTTCGATACTACCCTCTTATGTTAGTTCTGTTTCAATACAATTAGTTAGTGAGTCACATCCAGGAAGTGCCAGTACAAGGAGGATATTGGGATCCCCTGGTAGATCGCAAGTAGGACCATTAGGTTTTATTTTGATAGGAGCAGCAAGATCAAAAATGGTTGGTCACATAGGAGGTTCGATTTCCCGATAACCAGAATTCTGGGGTAAGGGAGATGAAGATGTTGAGTAGCACTGGTTCTTGTGTGAAGCAATTTGGAGGTCCAGAGGGACTCTGGATGTGAATAAGTTGGTTGAGTGCCAGACTACCTTGAGAGTTAGTGCTCTCAAATGGTACATGAACATTATTGAGCCAAGAGTGCCATGAATGTAAAGTCAAGCGTTCACACTTGGTCAGGTATGGACAAGGTTCATAGTGGAGTTTAAGCTACCTCAGTCAGAACAACAAGCTCTATCGGAGTTGCATGGGATTCGACAAAGGAAAGGTGAATCAGCCTGGGAATATAAACATAAGTTTAAATATGCTATAGGAAGGTTAGCACATACAATCCATGAGGAAAAACAAAGATAATGGTATATTCATGGATTTCTACCTCTGACGCAGATTCTGCTAATGCAACAGCGGATACCCACTTTGACAGACTCCTTGGAACAATCGATGAAGATTGAATCCATGTTGGGATATCCTGGGAACCTGAGGGTGACCAAACCCCCAACAGATGCAAATCTAGAATAACTACAAGGGAAAATATCAGCACTTACAAAAAAGATACAAGAACTGACGATACCTAGACCAAGACGACCGCAGGTCTGGTGCATCAAATGTTATACAGAAGGACATATGGTGAATGCATGTCCACGAATGAGGGGAATGGGACCTCCTCAGAATCCGATGGGACCCTCACCAGGACCCACAGGAGGAGTTTCAAAAGTAGCTGCAAACTTATGATTCCATAAACCTACTCCATATCATGCTTTTCCAGGGAGCCAACTAGCACCAGTAGTTGAGTATTGTGAGATTTTTTGAATCCATGGGCATGGGCTGAGAAAGTGCCCCATTATGCAAAAATATTAGACATTACCAAATACAGTACATTCTGAGTTCTGTGCATCTACCACACATACTACCAATCAATGTAGAGCGTTGGATCCGCTTGCAGACAGGTTGGACCGAAAAATTTTCAGGGTGAATGAAAACCCTCAGGGACCAGGAAGAGGTCGAGGAGGTGGAGCCTTGGGAGACTTCAGAGGAGGAAGAACCGAGGGAAGAGGGCCAAGAATATTTTATAACTATGATGAGAAAGGACATATAGCTAGAGATTGTCCTCATCTAAGGTGGCCTAGTGCTCTCACTGCAGAACCAATGGGCACACAACTGAAGAATGCCCAGAGCTAATTGAAAAATGGGAATATCAGGTACGTCAATGAAGAACTAACCTAATCTGTTCAGAAATCAAGAGAGTTAGTAAAGGACAATTACCCAGCCTCAATATCGTTACTCGATGAGGATAAAAGATATGAGTTGATGTTGATAATCTACCTCAGATCTAGAAAGCAACAGCTAAAGATGACATGTATGACCCTCTAAAACAGAAGTTGTTCTTTAAAAATTCCATAGAAGTATTTCGGAATATCCCTAGCCCTGAGATGCAAGAGAAACCCCCACAGCCTATTATTTACCCCAATATTTTGCAAGTCCCTGCCTCACCCCCTGCACCCATAAACCTTATAGTCACACCGAGACATCCCGAGCAACCTCAAAATGTAGTCGACCTTTGGTTTCAATTATTCTCCAATATTCTCAGGAATGACCAATTAACAGAGAAGTTGTGCAATGCGCTATACCTAGTTTTAGGGAATCAATAACCCACAGAAGAAGGAATAAGGACCAATATTCCTGAGAAGAGTACTCAGAGGGTGCAGAGAAGGAAATTACGAACTGGAAAAGAATTCATACTAGGAGCACAATTAGATGAATTTGAGATTAAGGATGTCATGTTGGATCTAGGATCCGATGTGAACATTTTGCCTAAAAATACTTGGGAAGCCTTAGGAAAACCCCAATTGACATATTCCCCAATTCAACTAAGGATGGCCAACCAATATTGTATTTTCCCCATAGGATTACTGGAGAGCGTGGAAATAGATGTTGTGGGAATGAAGACTATAGCTGACTTTGACGTGATTGAGATCATGGGGGATAAGGACTCTTACCCTACACTACTTGGGATTGATTGGGCCTATGACAATTATGCAGTGATTGACCTAAAGAAAGACACCATGACATTTGAGGCAGATGGAATCAAGGTAGTTCAACCCTTGGATCCATATGTATACCCCATATATACAGATCCAACAGAAAATAATATGGAGGGAGAAGACTTGGATCAATTGTACATTATAACAACAGGAACAAGAGAAGATTACATAAATCCTACTGCTAATGGATCAGTAAGTTGGAGGAGTATACAGTCAGTGGACGAAGATTCATAATTGGCATTTGATAGTTGGCAACAAGTCTCATATGAAAGATTATCAAGGAGATGTGTAACTATTAGAGAAACAATATGGGTTGGGACCGAGGTCAGAGAACACCCAGTATATGATGGTACCTCGGGACTTGATATTTTTATGCCCAACATGGAAGAAAAGGTAGTAGAGGATCAAAAAATCTCAATACTAGATTTATCCCTCTAAGACACCCCTACCAAATGGTGAGCCAATCATAAAGCCTTACTAAGAAATTGGGATGATGTGAAGCAAGCTATCAAGTATAGGTTTCATAATAAGGAGTAGTGGGAATCAGAGATGCAGATGGATTTCCATGTTGCACAATTGTTCAATGAAGAATCTATTCCAAGAGCACATATTGAATAGTGCATGACACAGTGTCAAGTTGCGGAAAACCCTCTCTCTTATGGGTTCAGGTATTTCCCCACTCACTAGGTCTAATCCCAAAATCTTGGTTCATACATGAAAAAACTAGAAGACAGAAAAGCGACTAGTAAATGTTGGCATATCACTTTTGCAAGGAGTTCTCGTTTACAAGTAAGTACCCTGAGCTTGAATTAGTCTTGCAGAGAATTAAATAATTTCTCTTTACAGACAATAGTAATTATAAATCAAACCTATTAGTATGTGAAAAACATAGCCAAAAAATTCAGACTAATCTTCACCTAACCTTAGACAAGAAGCCTATAGAATGCTATAAGATTAGCAGGGATTCAGAAATCTCAGATGATTTAGAGGAATTGAGAAACCTAGCCATTAAAGAGACATAAGGGAATAGAGAAATCCATAACACCATACCCAGTCATAATGATAGTTCTTATAATCACCCATTAAAGTTGCACAAAGTCAATATAGGGACCACAGAGCAATCTAAGATAGCTATGGTGGAAGATTAGTGGGATGCACAAACTAGTCAAGAAATATAGAGTTTGTTGCGGGAATATGGGGATTTGTTCCCAAAGACATTTTCAGAGTTAAATGGGATCAAAGGATTTATGGGAGAAATGAAAATTGAATTAAAATCAGGATCAAATCCTGTGAGGCATAAACCATACCGCCTTAACCATAGAGTAAAATAGAAGGTCAAGAAGGAGATAGAGAAGATGTTGGAAGCTGGACTTATTTTTGCAGTAGAAGAAGCAAAATGGGTTAGCCCAATAGTCATCCAAAGAAAGAAAGGCACAGGGGATATCAGGGTTTGTGTAGACTATAGAAGCCTTAACTCTTCCTATGTGCATGACCCTTTCCCAACACCTTTTACTGATGAGGTTCTAGAACAGGTTGCGGGGAAAGAAGCGTACTCATTTACAGATGGATTTTTAGGCTACCACCAAGTAAGGATTTCCGAAGAGGACAAAAATAAGACCACATTCATAACATAATGGGGGTATTCTTCATACAATGTGATGCCATTTGGCTTAAAGAACACCCCTGCAGTTTTCTCTGGGATTGTAATAGCATCTTTTAGAGAGTTTATTCACAAGTTTATAGAAGTTTATATGGATGATTGGGCGATATATAGTTTTCTCAAGGAACATGTAGCGTTGTTACGTCCGATGTTTGACAGAAGCAGAGAATTGCAGATATCATTGAATCTCAGAAAGTGTGTCTTATGTGTACCAGATGGAAATTTGTTGGGCCACATAGTATGTCGAGAGGGAGTGTTGGTAGGCCCAGCCAAAGTTGTGGTTATTGTGAACATGCCACCACCTACGTGTGCTAAGTAGTTGCACTCCACGCTGGGACACACAGGGTACTATCGCAGGTTCATCAGAAGATATGCAAACATTATTGCACCTCTAGAAAATATATTGAAAAAGTATGAAATGTTCCAAAGGACCCCAGAATGTGATAAAGCATTTGATACCCTAAAGGAGAAGATCAACACAACACCGATTTTGATATTCCCAAAATGGGAAAATTAATTTCATGTCCACGTAGATTCTTCAGGTATTTCTTTAGGAGTTATCTTAGCGCAACTTGGAGATGGAGATATGGATCATCCTATCTATTTTGTGATAAGGAAGTTGTCACAAGATGAGCACAACTACACGATGACAGAAAGGGAGGGTTTAGCCATGATTTATGGTTTGCAAAAATTTAGACATTATTTGTTAGGTTCTCATTTTAAGTTCTTTATTGATCATTCTACATTGAAATATCTAGTTAACAAACCTATGTTGGAAGGGATAATTTGTAGATGGTTGCTATTGTTTCAGGAATTCTCTTTTGAAGTGATCATTAAGACTGGAAAATGCAATGTAGGACCTGATCACCTATCTAGATTAGAGTCAGGGGAAAGTGGTGGAGCAGTTCACGATCAACTCCCATATGCATATTTGTTATGGGTTTAATCCATACCAAAGTATCTGAAATACATAGCAATATTCTTAAGTACATGAGCTTGCCCAGAAACATATTCTGCAACCCAAAAATTCCATATGGTTCTTAGAACAGTGGAATACCAGTTAATTGTAGGGAAATTGTATAAATTGGGACTAGATAGTATCCTCAAAAGATGTGTCTTGGACCATGAAAGACAGGATATACTATGGGAATGCCACAATCAATTTGTGGTAGGTCATGTAGGAGGAAAGGCTACTGCACAGAAATTCCTCCAAGCTGGACTTTGGTGGGTAACACTCTTCAAGGATGCAAAGGTATATGCTAGATCATGTGATGTTTGTCAAAGAGTGGGTAAGCCATTATGACAAGATGAATTACCACTTCAACTAGTTCGCTCTTTGTAACAATTTGAAAAGTGGGTGGTTGACTTCATTGGACCGATCAACCCCATAGCTAAGCATTCAAAGGCTAGGTACACTATTACCGCAATTGACTATCTTACACGTTGGGCTGAGGCAACAGTTTTTCAGGATTGCTCAACCGATATTGTTTCTAGGTTCATTTTTTAGAATATTATCACTTGATTTGGGTATCCTAGGATTCTAACCAGTGATCAGGGAGCTCATTTTATTAGTAGAACTATAGAAAATATTACAACAGAGTTCCTGATCCAACATCACAAAATCATCCCCTACCACCCACAACTAATGGAATAGTATAAGCATTCAACAAGATTATGGAGAGAGGTTTAACAAAGGTTTGTTGCGCAAACCAAGAATATTGGGATGACAAATTTCCAGCATTATTACGAGATTACAAGACAACCACAAAGAAACTACACAGCTACACGCCATTTCAACTAGTTTATGGGAAAGAGGTTGCAATTCCTGCAGAATTCATTACTCCAAGTTTGTACATTTCATAGATCACACACATGTCAGAGGAAGAATCAATCACACAGATACTTGTGGAGTTACAAGAACTCAAGGAGACCAGGTTTTTAGCAGACTTCCATCAATCGGTTGAAAAAACAAGGAAACAATATTGGCATGATAGACACATTAAGACTAAAGTATTTGCGCAAGGAGACAAGTTTCTACTCTATGACAGTCGATACCAGAAGCATCTTGGAAAGTTGTGCATGCATTGGTTGGGACCATTTATAGTTGCGGAGATCCAACCTTCAGGAGCAGTTAGACTTGCACAACTAGATGGTATGTTGCGGTCGGGATGGGTGAATGGAACTTGCATGAAACCCTATATTTATCAGAACTGAGCTAAAATAATTATCGCTCTAGTCTGAAGGAGAATATATAATAGTTAGATTTGAGTTTTTCTACATATTTTGTAAATTCAGTTAATAAATTCGATGTGTGCAGTGTTGCATCATGACATATAGTTCATTTATTTTTCCATCTAAACATTTTTTGATGCAGAAATGCTTACTTGGTAGCGTAGGATCAGAAGCGTAAAGAACCCATTAATAACAATCATTAATATGATGGGGACCCCTTTGTTTTCGGAGGGAGAACGAATCCAAACACAATCTGATTCCATGTACCACATGAACCGAGTCTAGTCACAGCCTTTATTGCTATTATGATAGCCCGTCTGAATTCAGTTAAGCCATAAATATGCAATACGCAAAGATGCCATCGACATTCGCGCCAGGATTCCCATCCATCAAAAAGAAAGGTCTGAAATTGACCACGTCCCTATCCAACTTGCACAGTAAATGCCAGAATCACCTAATAGGATTTACCCCATTAACCCATCCCATTGGACAACTCAGATCCAAGTCCATGATGAACAACAGTTATTATTGAACTTTCCAGCTAAGCCCAAGTATAAGGCTCTGATAACTCGCCATAGAACGCATTGTTTTCAAAGAACTTAGCGATTTTCGAATTTTGAATAGCGAGCAAGCCTGTGTATCCCTGAGACCTAGAGTTATGACCACCAAATCCTTGTTTTTTTGTAGAATTTGATCATATATAGAACCCACAATGGTGAGAGATATAGGAAGCTGAGGCACCATGTCCAAATATGCAGTACCAGATGATGTTGGATTACTGAGAGGGGGCGTGAATCAGTAATAGAGAAATTTAATCCCTTTTAACCACATAATCCAAGTGGTATATCAATGTAGCATTATGATTCCATAATTGCAGAGTAAATAAGAAATGAACAAATGAACAATCATACACATACACAGTACACCAGTGTTTTACTTGGAAACCCAAAGTGGGAGAAAACCATGAAATGATTTTTCTTATATGTCTTGAAGAATTACATTCATTGGAAGCACCAACTTCCTTTGTTTTCTAGCTACAACTGGAAGGAGGCTCCAACCCCCTAGTTTATCAAGCTACAACCTGAGGGAATCTCCAACTCCTCAATTCTCTAGCTACAACTAGAAGGAGTATACAACCCCCTATGCTCTCCGGCTACAACCAAAAGGTGGCTAAAACCACATGTTCTTGCCCCATCCAACCACCCTGAAGTCGAAGTAGAATTATGGAACCAATGTCACACTATCACTGTGAGATATACTATTGTAAACCTATACCAATCAACATGTACCGAACAACTTGTACCAATAACTTGAACCATTCATCAACCATGCATCAACCTATACCTCAACCTGTAATTAACTTGTACCATAAACAAGTGCATCAACCATGCACCAGCCTGTACCAACCAACCTGTAATAAACCTGTACCATAAACAAATGCATCAACCATGCACCAACCTATACCAACCAACTTGTAATCAACCTATACCATAAACAAGTGCATCAACCATGCACCAACCTATACCTCAACCTGTACCATGAACAAATGCATCAACCATGCACCAAACCTGTACAAATAACATGTCACAACAACCTGTCCAAACAACCTATCACAACAACATGTCTCATCAATATTATCAACCAAATTAGATCTACTAACCAAGATCAATCACCAAGACAACTCTCAAATATGTGCATCAACCAAGCATAACACAACAACTCATAATCATCACCAAGATCAATATGTGCTTCTAAGAATATACCAATACAAGTATGCTACATCATCCATAAACCATGTGTCAAAAATACTACTAACAAGTACCTCCAACCATGTACCAAGTATGCACCAATCAAGTATCAACTACTCATCAACTATGACTCATCAATATGTACCAACATCATCAACTATACACCTCATGTATGTGCCAACTCATCAACTACTCGTCTCAACCATGTACCCAACATGTAC
>JZKD02S0113492.1:937776-948641 GCA_000966675.3 Picea glauca | reverse complement strand
TCAACATCGTAGTGAAAGAAGTTTTGAAGTAGGGGATTGGTTGTTTTTAAGACTACAACCATACAAATAGATGTCCCTCAAGCAAGACAAGAAGGATAATAAATTATCACCAAAGATTACAAAATAGAGAATCAATCTTCCTCAAAACTGCTTTGCGCCAGATTTCTTCAACCTCCAATAGTCTATGCATCTTCAAAATCTTCTTAGTTATCTTGAGTTTAATAATATTTGTCCATTCCTGCAATAAAATCAAACAATTCAAACCGAAATTCAGAAATTACCTAATATCACTCAATAATATTTCTAGAAGACTTTTTAATCATTTTTTGTCCTAATTATTTCTAATTAATAGAAAATTCAATCAAGATTATATCATATACCATGGTGATAACGAGGATATTTTTACCTTTTTCTCAACTCAACATACCCCCCAGCTTACCTTCTTGCATGTCCTCATGCAAGCAAATATTTTACATGTATAGCAATGATGTTGAAGGGAGGAGAGGTATTTTCTCTAAGTCTTCTGAACCCATTCTTACTTCTGAGCTCTTCAAAAGAAGCTTCTTCCTCCTTCATACGAATTTCATAATTACTCTGGTAACCCTCTAGAGGATACCAAATAATAAGAGGACTATATTTGCACCCAATCTAGGTAGGCCCTTTATCTAGGATCATTCTTGAATATCTCTTCAACTTGAAGGTAGTTGCATGAAAGTTTTTGAAACCAAAGGGTTCCCTATTCTTGATTGCATTTGGGGAGGCATCCCATCTTAGTTTGGAAGAAACAATAGCTTCTTCTTTAAGCCCCCTAAAATATGGTAGACTTGAACGTACAACCTTTCGGTGGATAGGAGATAAATATTATATAACCTTCTCCCTTTTCATGAATGTTATGTGTTGCATAACTACTGTAAAAGATTTAGGAGGCCCCCCTCTGATCTAAAGGTCTAGCCCAGTCTCCCTTTTCATAATGGTATTGTGTGTCTTATCCCACCTGGTTTGGTTCTTGGTAAAAGACAAGAATGCTTGAAACGGTATGTCCCCAATGAAAGGATTAGGGTTCTCATTTCTATTTTATCCCAGGATGAAGTTGTGAAGGTATAGCTCACACATAAAATATTGCACTCCTTCCTCTTGTTCTCTAAAACATGAAACAAACTCAGAAATAGTGGTGAACTAAAAAGGTTTTTCTGCTCTAATAGATTTTATCCTTAGCAACAAATAACGTTCTAATAAAAACAAGGTGTAATTCATAGCAGGAGCCCTGCAATATACTATGTCAGAATAAACAAAGAAAATCTATTTGATTTTCTCCAAAGATTTATCTAACTGGCCCTGTACTTTCTTCACCTTTCCTTGAGCTCTACTGAGCTCAAAAAAATTCTCATTCTTTGTTGTTGACATGGATTGAAGTTGCTTAACAACTTTCTGATTCTCTTCCATGGTTACCATCTCACTCCTGCATTGAGTCAAGGTCTGTTGGGTTTGCACCAGCTCTGCCTCAAACCTGTTAATAACAACACCCTGTTCAAGAGACTGAAATGCTTCCTCGGTCTGAACAATTGTCTCTTTTGTTGTTGGGGCATCTGTTTGGGTCTCTATATCAATTGTGTCCAAAGGAGAAAGAAAATGTGTAGGAAGCACTTCCTCAGTTTGGAAAAATGTTTCTTCTGCTGTTGGAATCTTTGTTTGAGTCTCTATCTCTATTGTTTCCAATGGAGAAAAAAGCTTTGTCTGTGTTCCAACAAAACTATTGTGGACTGTCCTCCTAGGAAGTGGGTTTCTTCCTTGTGTTCTAGGCCTTTTTTATTTCTTCCTCTCATAGGCCTTGTCATATTGCTCCAATTGTTTCCTTAATCATCTAATTGTTTCTTTGAGTCTACCAACTTTTTGTTTCAGTACTTTGATTTTTTTAACCCTTTTTCTCAACATCTTATTTTCCTGTTTCAATTTTATGATTTTATTGTGGCCTTTTCCTGTTGTTTTATGTCTATTGGGAATGCCAAGGTTTTCCCCACCTAGATCAGCTAGTGATTGTTCCCCTGTTTCTTCTATGTGATATGTATGTTCTACAAGGATGTTTACCTCAATGTGAGGTTCTGTCTATTTTGTATCTTTAGGGAATGGAATCTCTATGTCAGGGAGGTCCAAGGCAGGGTTTGAAGAAGAAGTTGGTGCTTAGTATTCTTCAGACCTGCCTGTGTATTCGGTAACTGATGTCCCTAAATTCCTTAATACTTGAGTCATCTCTACCTCATAACTTTTGAAGACCTATTCTGTAAGGCTTTCAAGTGATGGTTGTTATGTCAGTGCATTTTCTTGAGTGTCTTGTGAGGGTTGTTCTGTCTGCATAGCTTCCTGAATATTTTCAAGTTGAATTGTCTTTTTTCCCCTTCTCCTTTTCACATTAGGGGTTTTAAGAACATAAATTGTTCTTTTTCTCCTCTTCTTTGATGTCTTTTCCTGTTTGGTATGGGTTTCTTCCAGCCGGATGGGGTCTGCCTCAATTTCAAGCTGGGGTCGTGGAGTTTCAATTTGGGCACTACCTCCTTCCTCTTGAGTTGTCTCAATTCCCTGTGAGGGAATTTCTTGGTGGATTTCGAGTTATTTGATTTGTAGGGGCCTATCGGCCTCGATTAAATATCCCCAAGTTATTTGAGTTTGGCTTAGGGCCCTATTTACTATTAGCTTTACTAGTCCATGGTGACTAATTATAGTGACGGATCTTTAGCCTTCTAAGTTCTTACAACAGCTTCATGTAACATGGCATTTAGAAAAAAATGGCAAATTTATTACTAACGTTTATTTTAATGATGCTAACAATTTGAGGTGGCACGGCCTCACCACATCATACCTCCCATCACATGTGATATACCTTTGTATTACTCCTGCCAGCTCCCTCCATGGCTCGCTGAGAGCGGTAGGGTTGAGTCCCTTCCCCGTTTTATCGAGTTCTTCTCCAGGTTCTATGAAATATTCCACAACCTCCTTGAGCGATGTATACTTCCTCATCCACGGTATGCCTTCATTGGGAAGGCCTGTAACCTCCTCTATAATTTCCTTAGTGACCGGAATTTGTATGTCTCAGATCACCGAGACTCCTCTCTTCAAGTTCTAAAAAAATTCTAGCGTGATATTTGTGTCATATCCTTGCAATCTGTTGAAACATTTTTTCCATCCTAGACAATGTAAAATTTCCCTTGCCTAGTCGGTTACCTACAACAACGTAGGCTCTCGGCATAGACTTCAGTCTCCCATATCTTCTGTGAACAGATGAGGACAACTATTTTTCTTGGTTGTAGCTTAGTTCAACCAACTTTTGAGACAATATCACCAGAAATAGAAAATATCATAGAACAAAAAATGTATATAAAAATGTGAGTTTTCCCATTTATTATAATCATTATGATCTATCAGTAAATGTGCAGAATATCCACTCCCTCATAATTGGAAAGGTCGACCTCGATCGTCGACATGTGCGAGTGTAATGATGGCAGGTAGTTTAAGTGAGGGGAATTACTACGTTGTCGTCGTCGCTGAGAGAACAATCATAAATAACCTTCAAAAATACTTAAACGGTAATCATGAAAAATAGTCACTCTTGTGTGGGAAATTTAAATTTACATACCTATGTTCAAAAAATGTTCAAGGAAAAAGATTTTGAATAATGTAAATTTGTTCATGTGTTTTAGAAATATTCCACATGTCATAACATTGTTACTTTCCCTTTTTATTGGATATAACCGGAATGATAGCCTCTTTATTAGGAAAGGAAGTATAAGAACACACAAAAAAACTTGGCGTATTTAAGGTAAACTTCAATACCACGGGCAGAGCCACTGCTTCCAGTAGGTGTCCATAGCCTCGATAGGGTTTCCTTTTAACCCACAGATGAGCCCGTATCCTTAATAAATAGGTTGAATCGTCTTTTTCCAAAAATACCACTATCCTGGTTTAGTAGCCATATAACGATAATGCCACTCACTATATCGTAACCTAAGTAAACAAGTCGGCTCGTGATGAGACCTATTGTCCTTTGACGAAAAAAATGCCAAAGGCCATTGACCTAGTGTGGTAGTCATAGTGGGAATGTCACTTATGTTGTTATCCGATGATCGTGGTAGGTTGGCTCATGATGAGACCCCATATCCTTTGTGGGAGAATTTTATTACTTTACTTTAACATTTTATTGTTTTTGTTCTCATCATTGTTTGTTTTTTATTTTTTTTTTATTTTTTTAAAGGCTCTATTAAGGGAGGCTCATCTACTCCTTAAGAGTGAGGGATGGCATAAGAAGTGTAAGAATTCCAAGTAAAATGTTTTTGAGACTCCTTATTATGATATGAAGGAAAAATATCATTCAAGTATCTGTATATATATAGGGGAAAGAAACGAATTATGGTGGTTAAGGATTATGAACAATATTTAAGATAATTCAGAGAAATTAATCCAAAAACAATTCGATAAGGTATGTTAGGTAGTCCACAAAAAATGACAAATCGTTACTATGATAATTGGAAGTGATGTTGGTGAAAATTAATTAGTGAAGGTTATACCCAAAGGGGTGGCTAACGTAATAATGGCATGTTTGTTTATGAGAAAAGAATCGGAACAACAATAAGGAAAAACCATAGAAGGAACAACAGTTTTTCTTTTCGAAGGAACAACAATTGTTCTTTTTGAATGAAAAACACTTATCTGAAAGAGGAATGGTAGTCACGACAAAGGGAACAGAAGTTGTAACAAAGGGAATGACAATCGTTAATTTCAAATGGACGATACTACCTGCAAAAGGAACAACAATCGCATGAAGGGAACAACAGTTGCTTCGTTCAAATGAACGACAACCACATGCAAAGGGAACAACAATCATACGAAGGGAACAATAATAGTACGAAGGGAACGACAGTTGTTTCATTTCAAATGAATGGAAATGATGATGTTCTAATATTAACCATCTAATTAAGTGATCGGAAACCTCTCGCGGACATTTTTATTTTAGCGAATCTAGGATTGATTAGTCATCAACTAAATTCATTCAATTTTTATGGGTAGGTTTATTCAATAATTGAAGTATTGTTTGGTTTGTTAGTGTTATACATTCATTACAGTGACCCTATTTTTTTTGTGGTACATGGCATATTCATCTTTTGAAAAACAGGGTTTATATTCAATGGGTTTTTTAAGGTGAGATAGGAGCACGAAACAAAAAAGAGTGCTAATTATATTCATTACAATCATATTTTTTGGTTTTTATTCTATCAAGTGACTTTCATAGGAGGTAAAAACAAAAAACTCAATCAAATTTGTAAAGAAATCTATATACAATATGTACAGTGCTGATAAAAATCATCATTTTATGAAGTTGAAGTTGTTGGGTTACCTTCCCAGCCAGCTAAAATCTGAACAGTAGGGTCCTTACTTACGTCTTGGAAAAAGGATTCTTTTGAAAGCATCTGATGGTAGAGTCGTAACCAATGTCCATTTACCAGAAAAGGAGAACCAAAACCATCAATGGTAACTAAAGTGACAGTGCCATTATCATGAACTTCGTTGATTTCATACGGTCCCAACCACCTTGTCTGTAATTTTCCAGGAAAATCCTGAAATCTGGAATCATAGAGAAGTTCCTAATCACCTTTTCGGAAGGATTTCTTCTTGATATGTTTATTGTGCCAGCTATCTCTCTGTTGATGAATGACATATGTGTGTTGTAGGGAAAACAAGCATGCTTCGTCTAACTCATTGAGTTTTTGTAAGCGTTATTTATGTGCCTTTGTAAGATCAAGTCCAATTTCCTTAGCCATCCTTAGAGTCTAGATCTCAAATTCAACTGGAAAGATAGGTTCTTTTCCATAGACTAGATGATAAGGAGAGTAACCACTAGTGTTACGCCATGTCATTCGATAGGCTCATAAGTCATTTGGAAGCTTAGCTTACCAATTCTGACGGTTTGTTGAGATTGTTTTTGTCAAAATTGCCTCCAATACTTTATTGGTACTTTATACTTGTCTGTTTGCATGTGGGTGGAATGGGAAGTAACTATGTGTCTAATATGATAATTGCGCAGTGTAGCCATGATTTTATGGGTTGTAAATTGCTACCCTCGGTCAATGATTTCTTCCCTGGGTAATCCATAGCGTACAAATAACTCAAAGAGAAACTTAATGACTGCTTCCTTGGTTGCGTTTGACAAGGATACTAGCTCTACCCATTTGGTCATATATTTTGTTGCAACTAATATATAGGCTTTTTTATTTGATTTTTGGTTGAAGGGGCCAACAAAATCTAGTTCCCATCTCTCGAAAGGTTTTGTGACTACTTGTGCTTGTAGGGGAATTTCATCAGCTTGGCCAAGTCGACCCATCCTTTGATAGCTATCGCATGCCTGGACATACTTCTTCACATCTTTAAATATTGAGGGCCAATAGTAGACCATCTGTAAAATATTATGCCCAGTTCTTCATTCTGCAAAATTTCTGCCATAGGGCTCATCATGACTCACCTTCAAGACATTGTAAATTTCATCATCTCTTACGCATCTTCGGATCTAGAGGTCATCCCTTGTGTGGAAAAGATATCCACCAATCCAAGTGAATCGTGCACTGTGATGGACGATCAGTTTCCTTTCTCTTGATGATAGGTGTGTTGGTAGTTTCCCAGTTGCCAGATAATTTTCCACATCAACATACCACAGCGTCTTAATAGTGACAATGAACAAGTGTTCGTATGGAAATTAGTCTTCAACTATCAAAGAATCATCTGTTTTGGGAATACGAGACAAGAAATCTGCAACGATATTCTCTCTTCCAGGATGATCCTTGATTGTGATGTTGAATTCTTGTAATAGTAATAACCACCGAGTAACCCGTCCATTAGTAATTGGTTTTTTAGATAAATATTTAATAGAAGAATGATCAGTATATAGAATAACTGGATAGCCTGTTATATAGTGGAGGAATTTATTAATAGCATGTATAACGGCTAAAATCTCTTTTTCTGTTACTATATAATTTAATTCAGCGGGAGTAAGATTTTTTCTAATAAAATAAATAGCATAAGGTATCTTGTCTTCTTCCTATCCAAGGACAGTGCCTATGGAGATATCCAATGCATCTGTAGAAATATGAAATGGAAATTTCCAGTTTGTTCCTCTCAACATCGGTGTTGTTGAGACCAACCTTTTAAGTTCTGCAAACACAACATCACACTTATCAGACCACTGAAGTTCCGCATTACCAGTTAAATCACGTAAAGGTGCAACTATTCTTGAAATGTTTTCTATGAATCTACAATAATAGCCTTCACATCCAAGGAAACTATGTACCTCAGTTTGTGTCTGAGGTGTGGGTAGATTAAGAATTACCTCTATTTTTGTTGGGTGTACCTTTATTCCATCTGCATAAACATAATGTCCTAGTACCACACCTCCAATCATCATCATATGACATTTCGCATGACTCAAACAGAGCCTGGTAGCAATGCATCGTTCCAGTACCTTCTCAAGATTACTTAGAGCTTGATCAAAATCAGTGCCATAAGGGGTGAAATCGTCCATGTAAACTTCAATTCCTTCATTAATCAGATCAGAAAATATGCTCAAAATGCCTCTCTGGAACGTGTCTAGAGCATTACATAATCTAAAGGGAAATACTCTATATGTGAATGTACCCCAGGGACATGTAAATGTAGTTTTATCTTAGTCTTTTGGAGAAATATGGATCTAATTATAACCATTAAACCATCTAGGAAGGAAAAGAACTGCTTCCATGCTAAAGTATCAAGGACTTGGTCAATAAAAGGTAGGGGGAAGTGGTCTTTCTGGGTAGAATTATTGAGTTCTCTATATTCTACACAGATCTTCCATTTCCTATTATTCTTTGGGACGATTACTAGTGGAGAGACCCACCGACTGTCTAAAATAGGATATATGAAATCTACATCCAACAATTTTTGTAACTCTTATTTAACAACATCCCTGAGATGAGGGTTCAATCTTCATTGGGGTTGTCAGATGGGTTGGGAATCTTTCTCAATTTAGATATGATGTGTACAGAGTTGGGGGTCGATTCCCTTCATGTCAGGATACTCCCAAGCAAAATCATGTTGATATTTAGAAAGGATCTAAATCAATTTTTGTTGTTGTTGCTCATTCAAATTAGTATTAATATTCAGAAACCTCCCTGGTGAAATTTCAACTGATATGTTGTTATGGACAGCAGTAGTGGGAATTGTTTGCTCCATCAATTCTTCCAAAGGATCTCCCTCTGCTTCATTATCTAAAACAACTTTTATCATTTTACATGTTGGGTTGCTTATAATGGTTGGATTGTTAATGAAGCTATTGATCACATCATATTCTAGTTGGTTCTCGAGTTTGAGAGCTTCCTTCAATGTGAGAGGAGATCATAGATTCTTTTCAGGATATGTAGGTGGTGGAAACTGCTGATGTATGATAGGTGTACTTGGTTTATCTGGAGGATATGGGATGAGGTTCTTTGTAGCACTTCCTCTATAAATTGTCATGTTGCCCGTGCGACATCCTATATATGCATATGTTGTTGTGAGCCATGGTCTTCCCAGTATCAATGAGTGTCCATTAAGTCCACTTCTTGGGTTGATAATGAGGAAATTGATTGAGTATTCCCAAGAGTCGACTGAAATTTATATATATTGTAATGTGCCAATTAGTTTAACCACTGATCTATCAACCAATTGTAACATAATTGAAGTATGTTTGAAGGAGATGATACCCAGGGTGTTACAGGTTTCGATGGTCAGAATATTAAGGGTTGCCCCCAAATCTGCTAGTGTATTTGGGAAAAAACAGCCTTGTATCTGAACTGTTACCATGGGATTCCCTGGGTATGTATACTTCACCGACTCCTACCTACCTAGAATAAGATCAGACAAGGCTCCTGCTAGGTGAACCGTTGATGGATTTTTATATTTTCTGGTAGGCTTGTTACCACATAATTCTTTAATTGTCTTGTAGAGCCTGTAAGAGTGATATCTTAACATATAGATTCTTTAATTCCCCTAAAATATTGAAGTTAGGATATACAGTTGGTTTTTCTATCATTAGCCTCTCAAGAAACGGGGGAGGAGGAACTATGTCCTCATCAGGATTTTGTTGCTCAACTATGTTTCCCCCCTGCTCTACTTATTATGTTATGACCATAGTAGAGGGTTTTATTGTTGGTTGTATATTATTTTCATTCTCCTTCTCTTGGTGAATTTTACTTTCTTCAGGAGAAATTAGGTGCCCTGACCTCAACCGGAGTTCATTGCACCCTATAGAGTTGATTTCCCCATCCAAATTCTCAATAATTTGCACAAGCTAGGTTGGTATATTATTAGGATTTGGGTTGGGTTGAGATGGTAATTGAGGGCGCATTTTAGGTTGAGGGTTTGGGGGTAATTGGAGTGGAGCTTGTAAAGTGGGTTGATCTTGAGGAGTCATCCCCATGGGTTCATTGGGCATCCCCGTGGGGAGCTTCCAGTTTTGATTCCAATCGAGGCCTTGGGAAGCTATGTTAGCCCACTTTGAAGGATAGGGGTTATTATTTGAATTATGCCATGATAAGGTAGGGTATTTCAAGTTAGGCCAGGTGGGATTTGCAGCTGGTTGATTTGGCCAGGTGGTATTTGCAACTGGTTGATTTGGATAGGGTGCAGTAGGATATTGTTGGGACTTCCAGGTAGGGTTAGCAAATGGTTGGCTCTTCCATGTGTTTCCGGGATTTTGTTGTTGATTATATTGCCCATAAAGGAAAGAGGAAGGATCTTGTAGCGTACCTGGGGGATGAGCCTGCCATTGGCGACGCTGAGCCATTAGATATACCAGTTCAGTTTCCTCTTTCGCTTCTTTAAAGTCATCTTTTAGTCTTTGGAGTGATGGACATTTCTCTATTGCATGGTCTTTAGAACAGATGGTGCAAACCCAAACCACATCCAAAGGACATTCCCTCGGACCATGTTTCTTTCTACATCAGTGGAAAAATATGGCCAAGGATTTTTCTGCTTATGTTTGTTTCTGTTTAGCCTGCAAAACATCCAATTGTGTAGTCAGAGTACTCCAAATGTCAGTTTTGAAATTTTCTAAAATATTACCAACTTCTGCTCGGGTGACACCCCCTCTAGTAATGTTGTTATTTCTGGTGAGGGGAGCCCCCATTCTCAATTCGGTCCTTGTACTTCCACATAAACACCTGATGCACAATTGGATAATGTTATCATACATTTCTTGATAAATATCACCTTTCCCCATTAAATTCAATGTTTCTACCCATTCATCCTTCATATCTTTTATCAAAGTGGCTTTAAGTACCTCACCTGGTAGTGTTCCGTAAGGTGATTTTTGCAAACTATATTGAAACCTTTCAACATATTCTTCTAGTGTCTCATTTTCTTTTGCAGTCATTTGAAAGATTTCATCTTTTAGATCCCTGGTTCTACAGTAATATTGATATTTCGTGAGGAAGGCTTGTTTCATTTCATCCCAGGAATTTATAGTTTCTCCTTCTAATCCCACAAACCAACACAAAGCTTCTCCTTTCAAAGTGGAAGGGAACAACTTCAGTTTCTGGGGTTCATAGGTGTAGTCATAACCTCTACACAGGACATCAATTTGAATAGGAACACATTAGGGTCCTCCGAGATTAATCCATGAAAGTTTGGAAGATCATGTAGTGGGATGGATTTCATTGGGGCATTGGCAACCGGATCAACTATAGGATATTCCAATGTAACGTCCCTAACCATCAAAACCACTGCCAAGCAACGCTACCAAAATACCTTTTCTTCAACAAACATGCTCTAATACCAATTGGTAACATCCCCGGCCATCCATAGGCCGAGTAACA
>JZKD02S0113492.1:910591-930235 GCA_000966675.3 Picea glauca | reverse complement strand
AACATGCATTTTAATCAAAATAAAACACATAACACAAAGTTATTGTTACCATTTAGATTCAAAGAAGATTAACAGTAAATCCACATGCAACAGAACACATGATATATTTACCAGTAGCATAGACATGCATAACATACATAAGTAGGCAAATAATTGATACTTATCTTTTAGCTAGAGTAAATCCACCAACTACGTGCAGACCTTCCACGAACCTCTCATCCAAAGACCACACTACTCATCATGCTCAACAGTGGGTCACTCCCAAGATGGTACTAAGCTCCACCCATGGCAAGGGAATCCTAGACTAGGTTGAGGTCACATGAAACTGCACAATGCAACATGAAGGATTATCTCTAGGAGCCTTCTTACACCCACGACTCATGGACTCTCATTCCCCAAATTCCTATTCCACCCTGAGAATATTCACTGTCACTGTTCCAGAGTCCATCAGTTGCTCTACTTCCCCTCTCAGGGTCTCGACAATAGGTCGGATCAGGAATTCTCAGAGCTCCATAGCTAGTGTTGGACTCTCTCTAGGAGAAAACCACTTCCCAACAAAACCTCTCTCCGGGAGAGAGCTTCTCACAGGCCTGACAACCTGCCTCTTCAACCACAGGCCTGACAACCCGCTTCTTCAACCAGTTTCAACTCAATTCTCGCAAGGTAAGGATGATAACAACATCAACAACATTCAGTTAAATCACAGGTGACAGCAGCAATAGGAAAATTGGGCATGGACATCCAAAAACAGAAGCATCCCCCACTAAGACAACATAGATAAGGTCATATTCAAGATGTGTTGGGATTCACAGTAAATACAACACAGGTCGGCTTCACGGTTTCCTGGATTTAGAGATGCGTGAGGGTGAAAAGGTCAACAGTGGAGATCCAACGAGTTGGGAAAGGAGGAACTGAATGGGCAGGCCCCCTCCAACTCTAGTTGATGCTTCAGATTTAGCTTCATGTACCCAGGTTGACACTTGTCTTCCTGGAGCTACATGTGCTCCATTTTGCATGTGTCCCCTTTCCAGGAACTTAGGATAACTAGGTTTAATTTCTTTCTCCCACTTTGATACTTTCATTCTTTTAGGAATATATTATAAAATTCATTTTTGGTTTAAGCCCCCTATATTAGCTCCCTTCTTTCCTAAAATCTAAGTCCCATCCCTTTCCTTACCTAGCCTCGTGGAAGCTTAGTCCCCCATAACTCTTTCTTTGTGGTCAGTCTGCATGCAGCAATGTTTATATTTTATTAATGATTTGCATAATTACATATACAAAATAAGGCTCCCAGCCTTCAACACCTAGGCTCTGTGGCCTGGTAAACACATAATCCCACCACCTTATCAACACTCATCTCACCAGACTACAAAACATGTTTACAATTCATAAATACAACTAGGGCTCATCCTTGGGGATATTACATCCATAGTGGAAATCCGAGGTCGCAGTGGATTCTGCTGCGCCATTTGGTCGAAAATATGCCAATAATCTTCAGAGATTTCCTAGCTCAGGAGTTCTATTCAAGGTGGTTGATTATTTGGTCCTTTAGGGGATTTAATTGCGCTACCTCTATCTGGGATTTCAGGTGTACCTTATCCTGTCAAAATCATAGGAGATCCAGGATCAGGTGGTGGTGATGGGTTTGCTTAGCAACCCCACTGGTCTCCCCTTATCATTCTTCCATATTACAAGAATTTCCCTCGTCTAAAGGGTTGAGAGGTGAAGTATCTGTATTTTGAAAACTTTTTCTAGTCCCTTCAGTTATGCTATGAACCTCAGTGTGAGATGCAGTTGGTGAGTTTGTTTCTTGATGGATTCAGGTATAACCTTTACGGGGTCCAACCGAGTCTTGAGATTTATCTTTTCGAATGATTTTGTCTATGAAAGTGCTTCTTCCAAGGGGCATCGAGCCCTGGGATTTTGTAGTTTTTGGTGGGGGTTTTGGTTTTTCAAGTTCTTTCTTCTTAGTCATACACACTCACATAAAATTCTAAGTACCTATATGACCTCTATGTGTCAACTAAAGGTACGCATTGCCACAATCATTTTACTTATTGCCTACATAGGTTCCTACCTTTCATTTCAATACCTCATCCTCCAGAGACGCAACCTATGCTATCTTTGACATTCTCCCCGGAAACGGCGCCAAAATTATGGGCTCTAAAGATGTCCTAAAAACAACCTTAGTTTAACATTAGTTTATGAATCGAAGATTCGTCTTTTCTTTCAAGAATATCAACAAAGTCTATGCAGATATTTGTAGAGGTTAAAATCGTGTATTCAAAGCAAATATGAGTTTATCAACAATCAAGTTCCTCACAGATTCATTAAAACTCTGAAACTAAGATCTTACTCAACAAAATTATAATCTAATCAATAACATGTTGTAAATTAAAGGCATTGACCAATTTGATGAATTCATCTAACTAAGAAACAGGAATCTAATCTATGAAAATACTTAATAAACCAACCTATCAATGATTGTCTAACCTGTTGGAAAAGAAAAACTAAGTACTGTAGAATTGAAAAGGAACATCAAATGCAGATTTAAGTGAAAGGAACAGCAACTATAAATTTAATAAAAGGACAGTGCGTATGAAAATGAGAGGAATGTTCAAGCAATAAACTACATCAATGGGAAATGGAACAATAATCGATAAAATTTAAATGAAACATCTATCCTCTATAACTAAACAGCATAACCAATGTATAAAAGCATCAACACACTCACACATTTATCTATTGAAAAGAGATTGAAATCACAGAACTGAAATCAAATTGATACGATTACAGATTGAGACAGTAAATCCTTTCAACTGGGCCCATGGTCTTTAGAAGTATTGCTTCTAGAAACTCAATACACAAAGATGGTAAAAATGTTGAAGGCTTCTATTAATTCCATAACTGGTACAACATTTATAATCAACTGCTTGTACAGAGAAATTCGGAGATCTAAAAGCTTGGATAAATTTCTTTGCCTTTCTCTATAGTTCATTTCCCTCTATATATTACAATGATATGGGTAAATTAATCTATCCTAAGAATCGAGAGATCCTCGGGATTTCTTTTACTATTTATAAAGATTACAAAATAGAGAATCAATCTTCCTCAAAACTGCTTTGCACCTGATTTATTCAACCTCCAATAGTCTACGCATCTTCAAAATCTTCTTAGCTATCTTGAGGTTAACAACATTTGTCCATTCCGACAATAAAATCAAATAATTCAAACCAAAATTTAGAAATTACCTAATATCACTCAATAATATTTCTAGAAGACTTTTTAATCATTTTTTGTCCTAATTATTTCTAATTAATAGAAAGGTCGATCAATATTATATCATAAACCATGGTGATAAGGAGGATATGTGTACCTTTTTCTCAACTCAACAGCAGTAAGCATGGCAAGAAGAAAGGGGAGTCCAACCTCTATGAAAGGTTCCACACGCAGAGGGGGGAGCACATAGCCAAAATTGACCCCATACTACCAGAGAAAGTCAGGATTGGCTGCTAGATCATAGCCAGCAAGGTTATGAGGTCATATTACAAGGGGGAATGCATGTTGGATGCATTATCAGTAGAATATTTTTGTGCCAATGGCGGTGTATTCAATTGGTGTAGTTATCTGTTGAAGGAACTACTCGTGGCTTGAGAGGAATCCCAAGAGAAGGGAGGCATCTTCACATACGGATACATGTTGATGGCATTCACAATGCTAAAGTGGAAGCCACCCACTGGAAGACCATTGGTGCTAGAATACAAGGGGAACCTTGCAAATATGTTTGAGCCTTGGAATTCTAGGACGGACTTGGAGAACAGAGCCTTCAACAACACGACGTTCTCCAAGTGGTACAACAGGCTCATCGATGCAACACAAAGGTTGCACATTGCACAGAAGCTCCTCAACTGCAACACGACCAACACTTCCTTCATCATGAAATGAAACCATATGTTTGTATATCCAAGGCATGCCAACATGGAAGACTTCCATTCAAGGATGATATTGTTCTACCTAGATGAGGAGGCTTTCGACAAATAGGTAATGTCGTGGGCAGGAGTTAAACGCAACTCGCACAAATCAGGGATGCACTACATTTTTCCTATCAAGATGCTAAAGAAGAAAGGCAAAGAATCAGGGGTAGGATCAAGCTCAGGACCAAAGGCGTAGAAGAAGGAAGCTCTGACATATATGGACTCGGAAAAGGAGGAAAAGACACAGTCATTAGAGTGCAAGAGAAATAATGATTTTGATCTTCCCGTAGCTTCCAGAGAAAGACATGTTGATAGGTAAGAATGACAACGAGATTTTGAGAATTTCATTCATTACCAAACCAATGGCGAATAAGTTCAGAACATGGGTGTCATGTTGGGTATGTGTTATATTCTTTGCATGTGTGTGTGGGGGCACATCAGATATGACAACTGCGTCTGACGATCCCTTGTACTAGTGCTTTGTATGTGTCGTGTGCACTGGGAACTTTCCTAGGGGGTCCCAGGGGGGACAAGTATGCCCCCCCCTGGTCACGTGCAGCGTTTGGCAACGAGCAGTAGCCCGGGGCCAACGTGGTTCTGGGCAGTGCCCCGAAATTTCTTTTTTGGGCATTTTTTGATATTTTTAACTGTTTTGTAAATTAATCCCAGATTAAGGGATTAGGGTTTTGGTATCTACAAAATACATAAAAACATTGTATATATATTGTATAGTGAATGGTTAAATTTGATATAATGAATATAAGAAAGGTTTTCCCGATTGAGGGTTTCCAGTATAAATCTTTGTGTACTATGTGAATGATCCATTAATTAATTTATGTTTTTCTTAAGAATCTATATGCATTTCTTTACTTCACAGGTTTAAAACTTACATGTGGTATCAGAGCTCATTTTTGGCTTCAGAGGGACGCCTTTGTTGTTGAGGGTTTGGCTTGGTCTTGATAGCTCAAGTTTATCTTGGGTCTGTGATAAACCTGGGTTTAGTGGGAGCTTTTGTAGTGGTGATTTGAGTGCATAAAGAGGAATGGAAAGATCTTCTAGAATCGAGATAGATAAGTTCAATGGTAAAAACTTTGAGCTATGGAAGTTGAAGATGGAGGACCTTCTTATAGACAAAGAACAATGGATTGTTGTGGATCCTGGTACACAACCTACTAGTACACCATCTACTAGCACATAGGCTACTGGTACACAACCTACCAATACACAAACTACTAGTACACCAGCTACTGGTATGTCGAAGGAAGATTGGGAGAAGTTGGATAGAAGAGCAAGGACTAATATTCAACTCTGCCTGTCAGATTCGGTTTTGTTGAATGTCTCGGGAGAATCTACAGCCAAGGAACTATGGGATAAGTTGGGGGATTTGTATCAATCAAAGTCCCTGGTAAACAAGTTTTTTCTTCGAAATAAGTTGTATCATCTTAGGATGGAAGATGGAGATTCTGTGACAGAACATCTAAATGCCTTTAATACTCTGGTAAGTCAACTTGTCTCTGTAAATATTACAATTGCAGAAGAAGATAAATGTATAACTTTGTTATGTTCTTTTCCAGACTCTTGGGATAATCTGGTTGTATCAATTGCTAGTACCACTCAATCTACATTGAAGTATGAGGATGTAGTTTCATCCTTGTTATCTGAAGAGATGAGGAGAAAAAGCATGGATGGTCACAGCATAGATGCTTTATTTGTAAGAGGGAGTACCCAAGACAGGAACCCTGGTAAGCCTTTGGGGTGGAGATCTAAATATACAGGTAGATCTAACTCTCCAGGAAAATCATTGAGGAAATGCTGGAAGTGTGGTAAAACAGGGAATTATAAGAAAGATTGCAAGTCTAAGAAGGTTGAAAAACCAAAGGGATCTAATAGTACCTCTTCCACAGAGGCAAAAATGTCCACTAAAGAAGGAGGCGATGTTTACCTGGCATCTTAAAGTACACATGAAGACTGTGATGTATGGTTGATCGACTTAGGTGCATCATACCATATGACTCCTCACAGGGAGTGGTTCTCTGAATATGAAAATATGATGGTGGTGATGTATTCCTAGGAGATGACTCGATAGCAAAAATATTGGGACGTGGAAGGGTTAAGTTGTTTCTAAAAGATGGAAGGATTAGAACACTTCCTGGGGTTCTGCACATTCCAAAACTAGCCAGGAGCCTAATATTTGTAAGCAAGATGTATGATGCAGGAGTTGATACTATATTTGGAAAGAACACTTGCAAGATGGTACGAGGAGAAATGGTGTTGATGAGGGGAGTTCAGTGTGGAACTCTGTACAAGTTCCTAGGAAGCACTTATACTAATGGGTGTAATAGTTTTGTTGTCCCTGAACAGAGAAATAAAGAAGACAAGACCAATATTGTCCCTGGAAAGAAGACAATGTTGTGGCATCAAAGACTGGGACATATTGGAGAAAAGGGCCTTTGAACACTACATGGTAAAGGTATGGTTGAAAGTATGTCTAATTGCACTCTAGATTTTGATTTATGTGAACATTGCATATATGGTAAATAGAATCTATTAGTATGCCCATCTGGTGCTACAAGATCAAAGGGGATCTTAGAGTCGATACACAGTGATGTGTTTGGACCTGTTCCTGTTCCATCCCTAGGTAAATTTGTGTATTATGTTTCATTCATAGATGATTTTTCAAGGAACACATGGATTTATTTTCTTAGAAATAAATCTGAGGTATTTGATAAATTTAAAGAGTTTAAGGCTCTGGTAGAAAATCAGACAAAGAAGAAAATAAAGGTATTAAGAACAGATAATGGTGGAGAATTATGTGGAAATGAATTCAAAGAATTATGTAAGAAGTGTGGTATAGCAAGGCATAAGACTACTCCATACACTCCTCAGTAGAATGGAGTTGCAAAAAGGATGAACAAGACACTGATGGAAAAAGAAAGGAGCATGCTCAGCGGTGCCGGGATAGGACAAGAATTCTGGGTAGAGGCAGTGGGTACAGCATGTTACATGGTCAATTGATCGCCTTTATTAGCGTTGGATGATAAAACTCCACACGAGGTATGGTCTGGAAAGAAACCCTCTCTTCAACATCTTAGAGTGTTTGGTTGTGATGCTTATGTACATGTTCCAAAGGAAAATAGAAGTAAGATGGATAAAAAGGCTAAAAAGTGTATCTTTATTGGTTATAAATATGGTGTGAAAGGTTATAAGCTTTGGAACCCAGAAACCAAGAAAATTGTTTACAGTTGAGATGTTGTTTTCAGAGAGGTAAAAGATGTGTCCAAACAGGAATTCCTACCAACACAAGATGAACTTGAGAAAATAGAGCTTGAGTTGGATGATGCAAAATCCGAATCATCTGAAGAAGAGGAAGCAGAAGAAGAAGAACCTCATACCCCAGTATTGAGGAGATCAGTGAGAGAAAGAAGGCAACCAGAAAGGTATAGTCCACCTGATTTTCGTGCCAATTTTGCTTTATCTATTACTGATGGTGATCCCAGAACTGTCAGGGAAGCGGTGAATTCAGAGGATAGTAAATTATGGAAGAAGGCCACAGTTGAAGAAATGGATGCCTTGGATAAGAATGAGGCATGGGATATAGCTGAGTTGCCATCTAGAATAAAATTTGTTGGTAGCAAATGGTTGTTTAAGAAGAAGTTTAATGCAGAAGGTAAAGTGGAGAAATACAAAGCTCAGTTAGTAGCAAAAGTTTATTCCCAGGTAGAGGGAATTGACTTTGGTGATATTTTTTCTCATGTTGCCAAGTTAACATCTATTAGATTTATTTTATCTATTGTTGTTTCTTTTGATCTTGAAGTGGAACAGATGGATGTGAAGACAACATTCCTAAATGGGGATCTGGAAGAAGAAATCTACATGAAGCATCCAGAAGGCTTTGTAGTGAAGGGAAAGAAAGAGTTGGTCTGTAAGCTAAAGAATTCACTATATGGTCTGAATAAATCACCTAGGATGTGGTACCAAAATTTTGACACATACATCCTTGGATTGGGATTTGTAATAAGTAGGGTTGATCACTGTGTATATTCCAAGCAGGTTGGTAATCACTTCATTTATGTAGTGTTATATGTTGATGACATGTTGTTGGTAGGAAATAACATGGATGTTATCAAGGAGGTGAAATCCCAGTTATCCTCCAAATTTGACATGAAGGATCTCGGTGCTGCTAACTTCATTCTGGGAATGAAAATTAAAATAGATCGTGCAAACAGGAAACTCTGGTTGAATCGAAGAAAATATGTTGAGACGATATTGCAGAGGTTTAATATGCATGGAATTAAACCAGTCAAGGTTCCTATTCCTATAGGTGTAAATTTATTTGAAAATCAGTGTCCCAAGACATAGGAAGAAGAAGAGGACATGTCCCATGTTCTGTATGCTAGTGCAGTTGACAGTTTGATGTATGCAATGGTCTGTACTAGACCAGACATTACACATGCAGTGAGAGTTTTGAGGAGGTATATGTCAAAACCAGGGAAGGAGCATTGGACAGCAGTAAAGAGGGTCTTCAAGTATCTTTGTGGCACTACCAGTTATGGATTGTGCTAACAAGGAAGACCAGGATTGGAAAGAGTGTTAAACATACATGGATTTATTGATGCAGACTGGGCTGGACATCTAGATCACAAAATATCTACAAGTGGGTATGTGTTTAACCTATTTGGAGGAGCAATTAGTTGGATGATAAAAAGACAGGTTGTAGTGGCACTCTCAACTATAGAAGTTGAATACATGGTAGCCACTCATGCAAGCAAGGAAGCAGTATGGTTACAAAGATTGTGTTTAGGGATTGGGTTGGTACAAAAAGTAGTGAGATTAGATTGTGACAGTCAGAGTGCAATCTTCCTGGCAAAGAACCCAGCTTATCATTCGAAGACAAAGCATATTGATGTTCAATATCACTTTTTGAGAGACATGGTTGTGGAAAAGAAGGTGGTTTTGGAAAAGGTTGACACTTTGAAGAATGTTGCAGATTCATTGATAAAGTCTATGAGCATAGAAAACTTCTCCTAGTGTAGAGTAACAATGGGCATAGTTTCCCTGGATTCTTGACTATATAATCCCCTGGACCCCTGGATGCAAAGAAAACAACAAGTGGGAGAATGTTGGGTATGTGTTATATTCTTTGCATGCATGTGTGTGGGCACGTTAGATATGACAACTGCGTCTGACGATCCCTCGTATCAAGATTATATCATAAACCATGGTGATAAGGAGGATATCTGTACCTTTTTCTCAACTCAATAGCAGTAAGCATGGAAAGAAGAAAGGGGAGTCCAACCTCTATGAAAGGTTCCACACGGAGAGGGGGGAGCGCATAGCCAAAATTGACCCCATACTACTAGAGAAAGTTAGGACTAGCTACTAGATCATAACCAGTAAGGTTATGAGGTCATATTACAAGGGGGAATGCACACTGGATGCATTATCAGTAGAATATTTTTGGGCCAATGGCGGTGTATTCAACTGGTGTAGTTACCTACTAGAAGAACTACTCGTGGCTTGCGAGGAATCCCAGGAGAAGGGAGGCATCTTCACATACGGATACATGTTGATGGCATTCACAATGCTAAAGTGGAAGCCACCCACTGGAAGACCATTGGTGCTAGCATACAAGGGGCACCTTGCAAAGATGTTTGAGCCCTGGCATTCCAGGACGGACTCATAGAACAAAGCCTTCAACAACATGACGTTCTCCAAGTGGTACAATAGGCTCATCGACACAACACAAAGGTTGCGCATTCGACAGAAGCTCCTCAACTACAACACGAGGAACATCGCCTCCAGCATGAACTGACACCATACGTTTGTATATTCAAGGCATGCCAACATGGAAGACTTCCATTCGAGGATGATATCCTTCTACCTAGATGAGGAGGCTTTCAACAAAGAGGTAATGTTGTGGCCAGGACTTAAACACAACCCATGCAAATCGAGGATGCACTACATTTTTCCTATCAAGCTGCTGAAGAAGAAGGGAAAATAAGCAGGGGTAGGATCAAGCTCAGGACCAGAGGCGCAAAAGAAGGAAGCTCCAACATATACGGACTCGGAAGAGGAGGAAGAGACGCAGTCATTAGAGTGCAAGAAAATAATGCTTCCAATCTTCCCACAGCTTCCAAAGAAAGCCATGTTGATAGGTAAGCATGTCAATGAGATTTTGAGCATTGAATTCATTACCAAACCAATGGTGAATAAGTTCAGAACATGGGTGTCATGTTGGGTATGTATTATATTCTTTGCATGTGTGTGTGGGTGCGTCAGATATGGCAATTGCGTTTGACGATCCCTCGTACTAGTGCTCTATATGTGTTGTGTGTGTCGGGCGCTTTCCTAGGGGACTCCCAGGGGGGGGAAGGTATGCCCCCTCTTTCTTAAGCATAGCATTCAGGAACGGGCGGTAGCCTGGGGCCGACAGGGTTTGGGGTAGCGCCCCAAAAAAAAAATTTGGGCGGTTTTTGTTATTTTTAGCGATTTTGTAAATTAATCCCAAATTAAGGGATTAGGGTTTTGGTATCTACGGAATACCTAAAAACATTGTATATGTATTGTATAGTGAATGGTGAAATTTGATGTAATGAATATAAGAAAGGTTTTCTAGGTTGAGGGTTTCCGGTATAAATCTCTATGTACTATGTGAATGAGCCATTGATTAATTTATGTTTTGCTTAAGAATATATATGCATTTATTTACTTCACATGTTTAAAACTTACATCTCACCGAGAAAAATTATGAACCCCCAACGCCTTTCATCTATCGTCCCCCACACTTGCTCAGTGGGCCAAGCAACCCCAGTCATCCATATTCAAGACAACCCTGAGCCTAACACCCTTCCATCCACCATCATCACTGAGCACCCTCTATCACCACCACAACCTGAATCACCACCCCCAGAAACCACCAGTCCACCCAAATCCACTGATCCAGAGCCGATGCAGCTTGATCCCCCAGAACAAACAGAGCCAGAACTCCCAGAAACAAGCCCATAGTTGTCTGAGAAGAGACCATAAATTTCTGGTCCAAATCCAGAAGTACTGGAGCAGTGACTGTTGCTGACTGGTCCGAACCCGGATGCCCAGGACCAGCAAGTTTTTCCTTTTGTGCAGAAAAAGGTGACTCAAACGGTGAAGGAGACACAAACTCAAATCTCCCAGCACATTTCCTCAACGACCAAGGTTGAGGGTGTCTATGGAAGCACAAATCCAAAATCAGACACAAGAAAAGAGAAGGAGATACGAGAGGTTTAGAAGGAACCTGAGTCAACTTCCATGTAGAGTGAGACATTCACGTAGGAACAGATGCAGTTGGTTCTCCAAGACCCTCAACAGTGTGCAGAGTTGCTTCAACTTTTCTTGGCTAGAAAAGAGGTTCTAAAACTCTTTTCATCATCCTTGAGGTTGAGACTTGCACCAGGACCATCGACAAGAGAGGAGGAGGTAGAGACCCCCTAAAAACATTCAATGACTAGTGGAATTCCACTGCAAACCAAAGCACCTAGGGATGCAGCACCAACTTCTAATGACCTTGCACAATGGCCAACAACACTCTTGGTTGGAATGATCAGAGCATGAACTGATCAACTAGAGCAGAGGCTCTAGCAGGCCGAAAGGTCTATCGAGGTCGCAAGGGAGGAAGTGTTCCTTGTGCAAGCATCTAGAAAACAAGAGGAACATGCAAAAGTCCAGGTCGAGCACAGACTGGAAAGAGTCCAAGAAAGGATTGTTGAAGTATGGTCGCCAACTTCCTGAATCCAATGATGCAGAAGAGTCTGAGCATAATATTGAGCTTCTCCAAGGAGCATGGTCACAATTGGCCATTCGCGTTGAGCATATGGAAGTGTAGTTGCGGAAAATTCAACAAGAAGCAAAGAAGTAGCCTTGGAAGTTGCAGGATCAGATGGAGAAGATATTGTCGGAAGGAAACAATGCTCGAGCATCACTACATAAGCGCACAACTGAGTGCACAAAGATCTTCATGGAAGTCAACGATTGGATGGGAATCATCACTAGACTCAACCAGACCTTGGAGGATGTGTGTACTAGAATCCAGGTGTTGAATGAAGAAGTTGCAGCTATGATGGATCCGTTGGAGAAACAATATACTTTGAATAGATCCAACAAGCAGACAATGAGCTGAACACCCTATTTGAGGCACAATTCGTAGCTAAAAAGGAGCTATGTGAATTTCGTCTTGTCATTCAGACTGTTTATATGCAGATGCATCAATTTGATCCAAAAACATATTTTGAATGGAACTCATTGGTCGCATCCAAGCCCAAGGGATGCATTACAAAGGCAACCCAATAGTTCATCGATGAGGCCTCACTCCATGTTAGGAAATGGAAGGATAAAGTTGGGAGCTTTCAAGAAGTGAGGAAGTGGGCCTTGGAGTTGGTCCCAGAGTTGGACCCTTCGTTGGAAGAGGAAAAATAAGAAAAAGTGAAAGAAAAAGAGAGAAATAAAGAGGAAAAGGAGGACAAGGAAAAACAATAGCTTCTCCTAGAAGCTTCGAAAGAGACAAGTACTTGACTCGAGGGAAATTCAAGGTTTGTGGTCGGAGCCTATTGGGCCCTTCATTTTTTGATAAGGAGTTGCGCAAGAAGGACTACAGTCCCAGTTTTGTCCTAGTATGAGTTGTGCAAGCTACAAAAGAATTTGGAAAGCAGATCAAGCAGAAGCAAAAGAAATCAGTTGTGAAAAGGACAATGCAACGCCAACAAAGAAAAAGTGGTTGAAACATAAAAAGAAAGCATGCAAGACAAATCTAGAAGACATGACTTAGCTTATATATAGGGATGAATATGATTGTAAAAGGGTTGTTGAATCGTGATTTTAAAAGGGTTTGGTTCAATTCTTCCCTTGATGTTAGGGTGATGTCATAGTAGTTGTTCTCTATTGTGAGAAGTTGGGTTTTGAGTTCTGTAATGTAATCTGTACACCATTTTGGGAATTAGAGCTCTGGGACATGGTTCAAATCTAGGAGTCTATAACAAAGTGCTACCATGTATCTCTGAGATTGTAATTGAGAAAGATATGAAGATAATATATGAATCAGGATCCAAAATTTCAAAATATGTTGTGTATTTCTGTGTTTGTACGTTTGCATCGTATCTTTCCAATACTTCTTTATGGTTCATAAGTTCCACATGATGTCTCTGTGTTTGAATGATTTTCTGCAACACAAGTAGTTTCAGTTCTTGTGCATATGAGTTCTGATATTCTCTGTAACTAGCTGTCTTATGCAAGATCAGGATGAATCTTGAAGGTTCTGTGAACCCACCTAAGAATTATCCTTTCCCTTCCCTATATATTTGTCTTAGCAGCGCTTCGGGTGAGACTTATTCTCTTTAAAGGAGATGAAAATGCCAGCACTCTAGAATATTTGGTACCTTTTGTTAGTAACTTGAGAAGGAACCTGATCTGATCAAACTTGCGCCAACAGTGCCACTTGGCCCATACATGGGCTTCCACGTGGCACCCCCCCTCCAAGGAATAAAGGGATCGGTTTGTGTTTGCGGGGGTTCGAACCCGTGACCTCCAGGGACGTGGATGACTTGGTAGGGGTCAGGATACCATCCTGCCCACAGCTTGGTTCTTAATCATATGTATTTTCATAAATATTTAAGTTGATATATGGTATAGTTTGGCGGGTTCTAGGCTAGGGCTTAGCCCCAATCCCTAGTTATATGTACCTTCCGCCATATAACCTTACCACACACTGTTTGCATGGGGTTGAAAACAGACGATCTTCGCCACTTGTCACCCCCACCAACTGTCTTTCTCCCATGCGCATGGACACTTTTCACCCCCACAACCAACCGTTGCAACGGGTGTTGACTTAAGCACCTAGGGTTTGGTCACATGGGGGGAATACGACTGGGACCTATGCTAGGAAAAGGGACCAGTGCACTAATGCTGTGACAATTCACCAAATGTTGCGAGAAGAAGCGCGCGTTGGGTTTTTGGCACAGAAATGTTCGTGAGCCAGGTTCAGTCAGTCTAGGTGTCTTTTGGCGATCAGAGACAACAAAGAATTGGGAGAAACTTCCAGGGAGTGATACCAACTCAGTTTTTGGCCAAACCAGGTGCAGGAAGATCCAAACTAGGGGTTTTTGGACATTTTGGAGCCATTGAAGCCATCCATTTCTCATTATGAGAATTGTAAATAACTAATTTTGATACTTTGAGCATTAATGAAAAAGATCCATTAGAAGCTGGACTAGGAGATGTAGCCCAAGAGAGGGGTCAACTCCTTTATCATTTTGTTGTGTTAATGTGTGTATTATGATAGTTGTTTATGATTGTTTATGTTGCTCATGATTAAGTAAAAAACTCATTAATCTTTATGTGTTTGTAACTTGATCCTATTACCCAAGAACATACCATTTCACTTGCAATTTTAAAAAATATTCAAGCCTTTACATTTTAATATCAAGTTGGTATCAGAGCATAGGTTTTGGAAGGTTTGATTGTTTTCAAGTGTTTGTTTACTGATGCTTACAAGGTTGAATCTCACAATAGGAGAAGGTAAAATTGTAGAGCCAAGTTCTCAACTGTCAAGAAGGAGAACTACACAATCACCTCAAGATTAAAGGAGATATTCACCAAGTATGGCTCATGAGGAGAGTCATGAAACTCTTCCTTCAGGGGATGAAAATTTCAGAAAATATTTCTATGATATGACAGAGATGGTGAAATTTTTATTTGAAGAAAGAAATGAAAGATTGCAAGGTGAAATATCAAACCTTCTAAAAGGTAATGGAGATAGTGGTGATAAAACTCTAAAGGGAAATGGAGGGAATGGTGATTCTCCACCTCCTTCACCTCCATCTTCCACCTCTTATACCATTTCACAACCACCTCTAAATTATCCAAAATAACATGGTAAAACTCCTCTACAAACTCTATTTCTAAAGCTTGATATTAAGTTTGAATTGCCTATGTACAACGGAGAGGTAAATGTTGAGAAATTGGATAACTAGATTCGTCATACTTAAGTGTATTGTAGGATACAAAGGATCAAAGATGATGAGACTAATATTTAGCTTGCTTCTTTAAGATTGAACAATGCAACACTCATTTGGTGGGAATCCAAAACTCAAGAGGACATGAAGAAACATGGTAATGTTTTATCCTCTTGGAATGATTTTATTGTTGCACTTAAAAGATAATTCTATCCATTAGCATACATGCATAAATCTATTATGGATTAGAAAAACTTTAGACAAACCAAAGGGAAAAGTGTTCAAAGCTACACTCAATAATTTAGAAGAAGACCTTTGATTTTGGGTATAGATTTGTCTTCTCAAGAAACTTTACTCAAATATATTGGAGGATTGCATAGCTACTTGAGGCACACAATACTTATCTTTAACTCTACAATTCTAGATGAATTTTGTGTACATGCAACTCATTTGGAAGAAAGAGTGAGGAATGAACCTCAAGATGGCAGCAAGAAACCTTTTGTGCATGGAGACAAAGGAAATAAGAAGTTTAAGGGAAATGGAAGAAAGAATGCTTCAGTCAAGAAAGAGGGAGAGAAACTCACATGTAAACATTGTTCAAAACATTTCCATGATGAATACCATTGTTGGAAACTTCATCCTGAAAAGAGACCCAAAAAGTTCAGCCATAAGCGGAAACCAAAGACAACTGCAACCGTACAACATTATTTAGGTTTTGATTCGGGTGATGAAACAAAGATTACAGCCATGGGTTTTCAAGGTAAGGATTATATTGCAAGTACTAGTTCTTCAAGTAGTAATAGACTCAATGAAACTCGATGTGAAAAAGAAAGAGTAGAGATTTTCCACATAAGGGTGATTTCAAAGCATACCAAGATAGATACTCTTTTTGATACTGGATCTCAAGGAATCTCATATCTGAAGACATTGTCAAGAAGCTAAAATTGGAAACTACTCCACATCCTAAACCATACCCTGTAGGATGGATATGTGCCAATGCCAAATTTCATGTGACAAGAAGGTGTAAACTTAGATTTTCCATCACTGCAAATTTTATAGATGAGGTAGAGCTTGATGTTATTCCTTTGGATATATGTGGTATTTTGTTGGGAATCCCATACTTATATGATAAGAGAGTAATTTTTCATCGTCATGAGAACAAGTATCATTTGTTTAAAAATGGAGTTCAGTACATTGTTAGAGAACATACAAATAAGTTGAATTTGTCACTTGTAAATGCTGGAAAAATGAAGAGATTAGTCAATGCTAGTAAGAATTTTGTCCTCTTGATGATAAAACCCAAAGACAATGCTGAAAAGAAACTTTCCAAGGTTGTGATTCAAAGTTGAAATCTGATTTATATGAGGTTGTTAACAAATATGATGAGATGTTTTAGGAACCAAAGGGATTTCCTCCAAAAAGGGCTACCCAACATGAGATACAATTGCAACAAGATTGTCATGTTCCAAACATTGGTATGTACAGGATGTCAGTCATGGAGAATGTTGAAATTAAAAAAACAAATCCAAGAGTTTCTTGACAAAGGGGTCATCATGCCAAGCACGTCACCATGTGGATCACCAATTGTTTTAGTGCCAAATAAATATGGTACATGGTGCATGTGTGTATATTTTAGGGCCTTGAAAAACATTAGGGTAAAGAATCGTTATACTCTTCCTAGAATTGTTGATTTTCTTGATCAATTGAACTATGCTAATTATTTTACTAAATTGGATTTGAGAAGTGGGTATCATCAAATTAGGATTGTTGAAGGAGACACTTGGAAGACAACTTTCAAAACAAAGGAAGGTTTGTTTGAGTGGATGGTAATGTCATTTGGATTTTTCAATGATCCTGCTACATTCATGAGAGTCATGAATGATGTTTTAAGGCATGTTATTGATGATTGTGTGATTGTCTACTTGGATGACATTTTGATATTTAGAAAATCTCCTGAAGATCATGTTATGCATGTAAAGCAAATTATGAATTTCTTAAAGAAAGTGATCTAGATTTTATGAGCGGAACGAAATGAATACAGATTATTAATAGGTACTTAACACAAAATAACAGAGCTAGAGTAAAACTGGTTTTCTATTCAATAAGGAAATAAGTTGAAACTATAAAATGCAGCGGAAACAAGCTTGTTGAAATGGTGGTGACTTATCTCTGAGAAGAGATGTGATGGTTGTGCTCATTCAAAAGAAGATGATTACAATGAGGCTCTGAAGCCCTTTTTACAATAAACAGGAATTCCAAAAACCATATACATCCAAAACCAACCCTAGGAGATGAAGCGCCAAAATTCATGTGGGCCTCGTTTGGGTAAGTCAGTACATTAACTTCTCGGGGTCGTAACTTTTGCATATTATCTTCGTTTTAGGTGTGTGATAGCCCGTTGGAAAGGTATCATTGAGGAGATTCATATTGGGGGATCAATGATGCCTTTGTCTATCATTTAGGAGATTGATCCCAAAAAACCTTCATTTAGGCCCTAAAAATGGCCCTGGAAGTTAAAACTACCAAAAATAGTAAATTGCCAAAATTGCCAGAAAATTGTTTTGAGCCAATTGGAAAAGGTGGGTGGCCACTGATATCCACCTAGATCAATCCTCTCTCATTAGCAATAAATTTTCTCCATGGTGTTGAGTTCCCCCATCGGATGAGGAAATTTCTATTGAATTTGGCCCCGGGTGAGCCACTTGCCTTGGTGTAGGAGTTGCCCTGCTTTGACGACTCGATAAAGTTGAATCCTTTATTGTCAAGTGCCCTTGATCTTTGTGTCCACAATATGATCATTGGACACCTGTTGTATTCATTCAGGTTTGAAATCTATTGGTGTCAGTTGTTTTGCTACTTCTGAGGTGTCCAATAATGGTGGGAAATAAGGGTGAAGGAGATCCACGTTGAACACTGGGTGCAGGATAAGGAAAGGAGGAATGTTCAACTGAAAATCATTATCCCCCATGACCTTGGTGATGGTGTACAGCCCATAATGGAGTGGGAGAAGATTCTGATGGGGTCTTGTAAGGCGTTATTTCTGCAAGTTCAACCAAATTTTTTCGCCCACTTGAAACTTATGTGGCACCCAATGTTGATCATGGCGTTGTTTGTACTTATCATTGGACTTCTATAGGATATCCTGAACCTATTGGCAGATGTGTTGGATCCACTCAATGAACTGGGTGGATTTTTCAGCTTCAGTTGGATCAAGATATGAGTCAGTCGAGGTGACCGTAAAGGGAAGTGAAACATCTATGGGACCCAATGGCTAGAATCCCAACCCCGCCTGAAAGAGGCTGTGTCCGGTTGAGCTATGTAGGGATCGGTTGTAGCTATGTTGGACATAGGGAAGGTCTCATCCCATGTGTGAGGGTGTTGTGAATTATACATGCAAAGGATATGCATAATCATTCGATTTACAACCTCGGTTTGGCCATCTGTCTGAGGGTGGAAGGTCATGGATTTGGTGAGCTTGGTGTCCAGCAGTGACCAGAGGCTTGACCAGAATGTGTTGATAAATCAACTATCCAGATATGAGACAATGGTTTGTGGGATTCCAAAATGCACCCAAAATTGTTCAAAGAAGAGATTGGCAGTGGCCTCTATTGTGATGTTCTTCTTGCAGACAACCAAAATAGCCATCTTAGAAAAGCGATCAACAACCATAAAAACATAGTCGTTTCCCTGCTTGGTGGATGGGAGGCCCTATATGTAGTCCATTGAGATGGATTTCCATGGCCTGTCAGGAGTAGGAAGAGGGGTGTACAGGCCCTATTTCTTAGTGTTCGGTTTGGCAATCACACAGGTAGTGCAGGACCTAATATACTTTTTGACCTCTTGTCGAAGTTTCGGCCAGTAGAAATTTTTTTGTATCATCACCACTGTCTTTTCGACATTGAAGTGTCCTGCCACCCAACTATAGTGAGATTCCCAGATCAGCTTCGCTCGCTTGCTTGATGGAACACAAATATGGCCCAGACGACACAACAACCCATTCTGAACATGGAAATTATCGACAACTGCGTTTACCCCCAACATTTGGTAGGTGGTGCCAAAGTCCAGGTCTGTCTCATAGAGTTGGGGGCATCTAGAGGTCTCATGGCCGCAAGATTCTAGCACCATGGTGAGTGCCATGACTAGTGGTCTGTTGAGGCAATCAGTGACACGATTGGTGCTTCATGTTTTCTCCTTGATGTTGAGGTGGAATTTTTGCAATCATCTAGGTGGATATCGATGGCCACCCACCTTTTCCAAATGGCTCAAAGCGGTTTTCTGGCAATTTTGGCAATTTACTATTTTTAGCAGGTTTTAAGTTTCGGGGCCATTTTGAGGGCCTAAACAAAGGTTTTTCGAGATATAGGTTCTCAATGATAGTCGAAGGCATTATTGATCCCCCAAAACGAATCTCCTTGACGATACCTTTCCAACGAGCTATCACATGCCTAAAACGGAGATCGTATGCAAAAGTTACGACCCCGGGAAGTTGATGCACCGACTTACCCAAACGGGACCCACATGACTTTTGGCGCTTCATCTCCTAGGGTTAGGTTTTTGGATGTCTAGGAATTTTTCCATTCTCGTTTATTGTAAAAGGGCCTTCAGAGCCTCATTGTAACCATCTTCTTGCGAATGCGAGTAGCCATCACATCTCTTCTCAGAGATAAGCTGCCACCATTCTAGCGAGTCTT
>JZKD02S0113492.1:826690-900597 GCA_000966675.3 Picea glauca | reverse complement strand
CACAACTGAAGGAAGCTTGCAATTTTTCATATAATAAGAATAGGTCTCTCTTACAGTAGCAGCATGTAGAACCCAAAATCGAACCCTTCATTCATATCCCTTCTGTAGTTTTATATCTTAACCATTCAGTTACCAGATCCTAAAACTATGGATCTGAATTTCTAGAAATAGTAAACAAATAACATTTACAAAGGAATAGGAATATATCCTCCAAATAAGGTAAATATTTATCTGTTGGCCCTCCAAATGTGGTTGAAATTTGATGATGTGTAGCTCAGCCTCCCAAGGCTCTCTGATTTGATAATCTTATAATGAAATTCGAATTATGTGATGTGGCTCCCAAAACCCTGAAATTATGCCTCTTTTAAAGATGGTAAATGACATTTGTACACCTTTTCTTCTCTTCATTTTCCAAAAGTGGTTGATTAAATAGATTTGATAATTCATTAACCAAGCCTTAGAAGAGGTTTCAATTCATTCTCATGCAAAAAATTACGATCTGGGTGAAAACCGTAACATTCTGGCTGTGACAGGCTTTCACCATCGCATAGCCCCTGAAAAACACTCCTTAGCTGTGTAAAGTCGCCACTTTCCACAGCTAACTAGGAAATTTTCGGCAAATTAGTTGTTGAAAGTGGGCAGATTTTCAAAATCAAATTTCTCGGTCATAGAAAATCCATTTTTCATGTATGAATAGTCGATTGACATCTAGAGAATATAATCTTTCCAATCGTGTTTTTGGATCTTCATTTGGAGCTCGGGAAAGGATTGAAAATTTCCCTGCAAGTTTAAGCATCATTCTTTCCATTTGCAATTCAAAGCTGTAAACGGTCCTTTGTGAACAATGTCCGATATGGAACCAAAGATTTGATTTGATGTTGCCAACCCGGGAGTACATCCTTTGTACCTGAGCCACAAAATTCGAACTTGTTGTCCCTGATGCTATGATTTTAGAGTGTGAGTTTCATAGCCGGATCCGAGATGTAATCCGACTGGGATGTGAAACTCGAGTTGAAATGATTACCCACTTCCACCAACGCGTCTTTCTGATCGCATGTTGATTTGATTTTGAAATGTGGATAAGCGCACGTGATTCCTGCTTTCTCCAACCAACAACCCGTGGAAAACACCCCTCAGCTGTAGAAACTTACCACTTTCACTAGCGCATGATCCCGCACGAACTGCTCCTTAGATTTTTAAATCATGCACTTTCAACAGCGCACGACCTTGTAAAGACCGCTCCATAGCTGCGGAAAGCATGCACTTTCAACAGCGCACGACCCGTGAAACTGATTGTTGGACATTTTGAAATTCACCACTTTCAACAGCGCACAAACTTATGAGAAGTGCTCCTTAGCTACTGAAAGTCGCCACTTTCCATAGCTAACACTCAACTTTTGGACACACGTTAGTTGTTGAAAGTGAATTATGCAAATTTTGAAAAGAAGACTTTATGGATCATATTATTTTCTAAGACAAAAACCAAAACCTAAGTTTTGCAGCTAAAAAGACTCAAAAATGAATTGAGGCAACTACCGATAGCCATGCTATCCACCACAAAACTTGACTAAAAGGACGGTTTTATTTTGGGAGATAACAGATGAAACACACAGCTTTGGGTGAGTTAACTAAACCTTCCATCCATGCATGGCCGAGGGTTCATCCAAATACCTAGCTTCTTCTAGCCTATAAAAGAAGGGTTAGGGGTCCCATTTGGAGGAGGAGAATAATAGTAAAGAAACTCTACCCAATTGCACATTCCCATTGTCCCAACCCTTTAGCCATCCTTGTGCAAGAAGATATACAGAGCAAAGAAGTTGGAGGAAATTTGAAGAGGAGCCCAGGATCAGGTTCATGGAGTGGGGGTTGGTCTCGACATTGTAAGTTGATTCATTAAAGTTAATAATAAAGAAATGCTTTTCTCGCCCCACTATATGAGTTCTTCATAGTTTAGTGAATAAATGTTTGAATCTTTAACCCATTAATATGTAGAACAAATGCATGTAGAGTTTGTTTCTTGTTTTGTACGCAGGTCAGTCTTGGGAGGATAGCTACTAACAAGCGATCAAGCGTGAAGAAGGATCGACATCGAACGTCCGGAACAAGGTATGTTCATTTAACCATGTATTTGCTTAAAAGAAATGTGGATTAGGTCTAAGACGATGGTAGAAAGCAGGATTCTTTCGGTCTTATCTGCATGCATAATATAACCCTAAATGATAGTTCGTAGGGGGATTTCCCACAACAACAGAATTGGCGACCCTACTAAGGAAGTCTCTAGGGTTCCTGCGAATATTTTTGGGTATTTTTAAAAGACTGGTTTTCTTTCCTGTTTTTTTAAGTTTATGCAAAGTCTGAGATAACAGAGATTATGGTCTTCCATACCAGCTATCTCTGTTTCTTTGCTTGATTGTATTTTTTTTTAGACCCACAGACGTACATGCGGCCTGCATAAGGTCTGCACATGTGTACCTGCACCCTACTTTCTTACAGCCCGCATGTAAACGCTAGCTGAAGAAGTAACAATAGCGTGTATGATTCCAGAAAATTTTTGAGGCAGTCATCCTCTTCCCTGTCAGAACCAGTCATTCTCAGGGGTTTTCTGGAACTCTTTCTAGTCTTTGTTGTTTGCAATTTATAGCTTAGGGTTCACCTCAAATTGGTTTGTTCTATGAATTTTTCCTTACATTGTTTTCTTTTTCTGTCAAAGAAAGTGTCTAAGCCTTCAAGAGACCCTGGTTCTCAGTATCAGTGGTCTCTTCCTGGTTTGGATTGTCTGTTTTTATTTGTTTCAAAGTTTTAGAGACACACACAGCTTGTATAAGGCCAGCACGTGTGTACACACCCTCTGGCTCTACACAGATCGCATGCACATGCTTGTTGTTGAATTGTCAGCAGTGTGCTTGTGAAGGATAGTTTTTGTTGAGGGTGAGGCAGTCATCCTTTCCCTTTACAAGATTTATACCTCTCAGGTTTTTTGAATCTCTGTCCTAGCAGTCAGTAGCTTAGGTTTGATCTCAACCATAGATTTCTTTTTTCATTTAAAAGTTTTCATCAAAATTTTCTTTAGGGTTTTTAGACAAGTGTGAGAGTCCTTTTTTAAGTTGCTAGTGTGTGAATTCTTGAAGTGATTCTTTGCGATCTGTGATTAGGCCAGAAGTTTTTCTTGGTTTTTGACTTGTTGATATTTTTTCTTTTTGCTTTGTGAGCATTCAAATAAAAAAAAACTTGTATTTCTTTGTTTGGTTGAAAAGTGTTGTTTTGCATTAGTAACCAGGGAAAAGTTTTTGCTTTCATAAGTTATTGACAGTTTGTTTAGATCGTAAGTATCTCGTAGTCGAGTAAAATCCTTCTTTGAGTTTGTTGTTCAAAAGATCTTAGAAAAAATTTTAAAATTTGAAAAGTTGTTGAAAATTTGCGTTAAGTGAAGGTTTTTGTTCCCAGCTTTCTGTTCATTTTTACTTTCGTCTTTCAAACATCACTAGTTTCACTTTCATAACCTTTGACATAATAAAATCCATAAAATTAACTCTAAATCTAAAATTCATTAGACTTTTATGTTTGTAGGGTTAACCAACTAGTTCAGGATTAGGGCCTTGGATTAGGTTGGAGAGAAAACTCTTCAAGGCCATTAAAATCAAACATTGGAGTCTAAGTTAGGGAGTGTCCAAGTCCAGTATCGTGAAAGTTATTCGGGACCCCCCTCTAACACAAGGGATAAACATGAGGTCATGTGCGGAAAGGTAGTAGAGATAACCCTCCAACGTTGGACCAATCTTAGTGGAGAACACATATAGAGGGCTTGTCTTGGGATTCCGTTGATTGGATTTGCCACGGAGCTTCATGGGTCTCGAATCAGTTCAAAGTCCTCAGTTTTCTTTCGTACCACTTGCTCTCGATACCCTTGACAGGTTTCGGGCTCAATACCCTGCTCATTGTGGTCTACCCGACTTTCGACTGTACCCGCCTGGTGATTGTTCGCGCATTGGCAACCTAGTTGCCTATATTTTCTAGGGACATACACAGGTGACTGTGGGGGTATACCATGGTACCTAGGACAGACATCAGGCCATGCTTTGCAGAGTATACCCGGAGGGTGCTTCCATGCTGGAGTTTCACTTGCACCAGTAAGTTTCTCTAGTGTTGGTTATTGTAACTGTTCTTCCAATTAATTTAGTGTTTGCCTGTCTTATCTTATAGGGACTTTTTTAGTGTGTGTTGTTTTTGAACGACTAGAATGCCCTAGAGTGTTTTTATATTCTCACACAGTGGAGGATCACGAGATTCGTCGGTCACGAAGTCTTCTTGGCTTGCCATCGATTACACTAGAGCCACCCACGCCACCACTAAGGCAAAATCTAGACCAACAAGGTTCTTTTGAAGCGACCGGGTCACAATAAATTGTGCCCGACCAACTTCCAGAGGAATTGACCGTTTTAGATATTGGAGTGAAAGATTTTGGTCTAGTTGAAACCTCCACCACTGATCTTTCGACCCCCACTATCGTACTGGTTAATCTTTACGAGTGTCAGACAGTTTCGCACGCAACAATGGAAATAAATGTTGTTACTCCTTCTAGGAATTCTTCAATTCCCACTACAGTTGTTACCACAGGAGAGTTTCCACCTTCTAACCCATCATCACTAGTCTGAGCCACCATGGTCTCAACCACCTCTACATCGCACAGTGGTATGATCCCATCTCAGGCGGTGGCCACAACCCCTTTCACACCAAGTGTGACAGGCCCTCCGCTCTCATATGGGATGCCTAGTTCAGGTACAAGTCCTGTACTTTCCTACTCCATTTCACAGACTTCATGTCTGGGGGCAAGGAGTTCTAATGCTCCTCTGCAAGGCCACATGGGGGGCACTTCCGCTCCATTTAATGCTTTCCCTTACAAAGGAGGTCATATACCTCCTTCTTCCCCTTCGCTCGGTGGCACACACCAGCCATCCGTCGGACCGCCTGCACACCATAGTTTATTTGGAGCAGGGATTCAAGGACCACCTTTGTATAATATGTTGGTAGGTTCGACACCGTTTTCTTTGTTCGGTGCGTTTGGTAACAATGCCTTCTCGTCAGCTGCTTTCTCGACTATGGGAAATCCCAGTCTCGGATAATCTATTCCTATGCAGGGTACTATTCCTGAACAGGGGCCACACCCAGGAACTTCTTCCGCACCAATGCCTTGGAATTCTTGGCAGGGATCCATTCCCTCGTCAGGAATGTTGATCTGGGGTAATTCTTTTCACAATCAATGGAACCCTGAACAAAGTTCTATGCCTATCCCCATGGGACCGACATGGGGAAACCCTTCCCAAAGTCCTTTGAATATAATGCATGCCCAACCATCTATGTCCTATTTTGGAAATCAGCCGATGATGTCTCCTCACATGCAAAATCCATACGCTGGCAATGGCCATGGTTTTTACCAGAACCCAGGCCAGTAGCCGAACTTTTCCTGGAAACCTCGTGCTAGCCAAACTCCAGGCCTCTTTTTCCCAGGTTATCACCAACAACCCAAACTACCCTTCCTGGAAACCTTGCATTTGCCAGACTTGACAAGGTTGTTGAATGACCCTATCTGTCACGATCCGTGTTGGCCTCCTATGTCGACGAAGTTGCCTTCGGACATCCCAAAGCTCGAAGCCAAGCCTAACGAATATCTAGGAGATCATGTGACTACCTTCCATCTTTGGGGCTCATCTAACTCGTTGAAAGACGACTCTGTACAATTGTGATTGTTTCAATGTACTCTCATTGGGAGTGTCGTGAAATGGTAAATTGAGCTCGATCGCTTAAGATACTCTTCCTTCGGAAAACTGGCTATGAATTTCCTAAACCATTTCCAGATACCTGTGAGATACGATGTTGGCACCGAATTGCTGGCCAATTTCTCACAAATAAAAGTGGACCATATCTCTGATCACATCCGAGAATGGAGATGCCGAAAGAGTTTAAATAAGGTACCAGTCCCACCAGCATTCCTTCTCAAGTGGTTCCTTAAGTCTTTGGTCCCACAGTTATCCAAAGACGTTGCCACATCAGGAGTATTTTCTAAAGAAGACACCATCATGAGAGCTCAACAACTTGAGCTAATCTATTCTCATTTTGGTTTATTATACGAGATCTTGCCAGATGCGCCATGCTCAATACTTGATAAAAATAGATAGAGAGCTTGACCACATGCCGATGGTATTTTTGGTTCAGCACAAACAAATCCCACTGAGCAATTGACAAAGAATTTGCAGCAGTTGTCTATACAACACACAATGGCCAGCCAAACTACATCTTTGGCTGCTCCCCCTACCAAAATGTCGGATGTACACACAGTGCAATCGGCTAATCCAAAGGCCACATAGCAGTCTGAAGGAAAGAAAAACAACGAAAGAAGGGTAAGGGGGATAAAAAACCTACCGATAATGTTGTCGGGGACAACACTGAGAAATGGAAGGCGAGGTATCCATGCAACTTGTGTGCGGAAAACCACCCAACCCATCTATGTCCTCGGCTTGCAGAAGCCCAAAATTTTGTGACGCAACAACAGCCTGCTATGCTAACCAATCCATTTCAACATGGGAAAAATCTAACCCAAGCCTTTGAAGGCATGGAAGGAGGCAGCCAAGGACCCTCTCCGTCTTCAAACAACCCCGCATCCGTGAATGTATATATGGTGAAGGGTGATGCTTTTATATCGAATAGAGCACATGACTATACTAAACCAAGAACTTTTGAGAAGGGCAAAGAAGTCGAACTCCCATATCTTCCTCTACAAATTGAGAAGACGTTGGGTGAAACAATGACACACATCCCCAAAGGCGCGTTCAAAAAAGCTTCTCACAACCCAAATGCAAGGGCCGCCCAGAACTATTCTATGGTGGAAGATTTATCAAAAACCCCTTGTGCGATGTCCACTTTGGAGGTCCTCCAAAGCTGCCCTTCCCAGAGGAAAGCCTTGTTAACTGCTTTAGGATCTACTGAGACTTGTAATCCGGGTACAATCATGCTGGATACAACCGACTTAAAACCTCGTCTACCTTACCACGTAGCGTTTTAGATAGTAGTGGCTTATCCCATGAAAAAATTTACTCAGAATATCTTTCGCATGGTGGTTGATGAGGGTGCCTCGACATGCGTTATGTTGTTGGCATGTTGGAAGGCCATTGGTCAGCCCATTTTGTCTCCGTCACCTACTCTCCTCATTACTTTCAATGGTCGTTTGTTCTGACCACATGGTATCATTCCCTCTTTCCCCGTGTAGTTAGTAGGGAAGACCATGTGTGTCGAGGTAGAAGTAGTTGACGCACCCCTCGACTATAACCTCTTTTTAGGGAGGAGTTGGACTTGTGCCATGCAAGTTGTGGTTGCTACAGTTTTCCGGGTCTTGTTGTTCCCACATGAGGGCTGGATTGTGACCATCGATCAATTGTCTTTCTCTAGACCTGACCCTTCATTGGGGGCATCCACGGTCCCGATGATTGATAATCCTCAACCAGGCATGGTCAACGTAGGGGTTGGTTTGTGCCCATTTTTTATGGGTACCTTCGATTACCCGCCCCCTCAAGGCAATATCAATTTTATATCCAGTCACCATAAGGTTGATATTTTTCAAGTTTCGTCGTTCCGCACGACTTACTTCAATGATCCATGGATACTTCCTTCCCCATCGGCCACGATGGATGGGACAGGGAACCTGGGCATGTCCATGCCCTTGTCCACAACTGAAGTAGCGTACCCTTTATTCCAGCAAACTTTAGCCAATACAGATCTAACTCCTGCACAAGAGTTCGATCCACTTCTAGAGCCTATTTGGGCTCAAGTTTCTCTCACTGACACCAATTCATTAGACTTAGTCTTTCACTCTGATGAAGTTGTAATTGAAGCAATGACTAGTCCGAACAAACCCTGGGAATATCTTCATCACAGATCTTACTTCTTCCCAAAGTTAAGTAGAATCGAAGCCGAAGAATTCACCTTGACTATGATGGGAGAGAGTTCTTGTCATGTTAATCCCTTAGCTACACACGAGGTTTATGTTGAGGGTAATATGGAAACTATCGCTGAAACCTTATTGATCAATATCTCCCGAAACCCTGGCGTCGTGGAGAATGTTTTCATCGAAGCTGACTGCTCCCCCAGAGAGATTCAAATCTACACAGATCTTTTTAAAGAATTCCACGACGTTTTTGCCTGGTCTTATGAGGAAATGCCAGGCATCGATCCAAAAATAGTTGAACATGAAATCACAACTTATCCAGATGCCAAGCCTATTCGGCAGAAGATTCATCCAATTAACCCTAAGAAAGCAGCAACCATTAAGGTTGAGGTTGAGAAACTGCTAAAAGCCAGTTTTATCTATCCTATCCATTTGACCCAATGGGTGTCAAACCCCGTGCCATTCAATAAAAAACAAGGCACGATTCGTGTATGTACAGACTTCCATGATTTGAATAAGGCCTATCCAAAAGATAATTTTCCCACACCATTCATCGACCAGATCATTGATGAATGTGACAAATGCGAGGCCTTCTCTTTCATGGATGATTTTTTTGGATATAATCAAATACAAATCAATCCTGAAGACCAACACAAAACGAAATTTATTTGTCCTTGGGATACATTCGCGTATCGTAAGATGCCTTTGCGTCTCGAAAATGTTGGAGTGACCTTTCAGTGGGCCATGTCTTTTGCTTTCCATGACCTCAAGCATATAGTCGAGGCCTATTTAGATGATTTAGCATCTCGATCTCGCAAGAGAACGGATCATCCCACACACCTCCGACTTATCTTTGAGCGTTGTCGTTACTTCCGAATTCGCTTGAATCCAGACAAGTCTAGATTTTGTATAACATCATGATGTTTGTTAAGTTTCATAGTGTCAACAACAGGGATCATGGTCGATCCTCTCAAGGTTGAGGCAATGATTCAGTTTCCCCCCTCACGCACAATCCTTCAACTTCAGAGTCTACAGGGCAAGGCTAATTTTTTAAGACGTTGCATTGCTAACTATGCCGAGATCACCAAGGGATTTATGCGCTTACTTAAGAAAGACATTCTTTTTTATTGGGACAATGCCACTCAACGCTCTTTCACCGCATTGAAACATGCACTCACAACTACCCCTCTGCTCCGACCACCTAACTATAACAAGGATTTCTTATTATATCTAGTTGCAGCAGAGTCAACCATTGGCATGGTCTTAGTTCAGGAAGATGACTTGTTCTCAGAATATGTCATCTATTACCTGAGTCGAGGCCTCATAGGACCGGAACTCAATTATTCTCATATCGAAAAACTTATGTTGGCAGCAGTCCATGTTGTTCAATGGTTCCGTCATTATTTTCTGTTTCGCAAGACCACTATCATTGCTGTCGTTAATCCATTTCAGTACATATTGACATGATGGGTAATGGGCAGAAAGATCAGTAGATGGATAGTTGTCCTCCAAGAGTTTGACTTAGATTTCATTTCAACAAAATCCAAAAAGTCACTGGTCTTCGCAGAACTTATTTCGGAACTTCCAGTTGAGTCAGATGATCTTGTGCCCGAAGAGTCACCTATCAGAGGAGATATGTTTTTGATCACCTCTTCGGATCCCTGGTATGGAGATATACTTATCTATCTCCAGAATTTGAAGGTCCCCACCTCTGCTTCTTGTGATGAGCGTTGACGCATACGCCATCAGGCTAAGAATTATCTCATACTTGATGATACATTGTATCGGAGAGGTGTAGACTACATCCTGCGCTGATGTCTCACTCACGAAGAAGCAGTTATCATGCTTAACGATTTCCATACTGGAGCCTATGGCGGTCATTTGTTTGGGTTGGCAACAACCCAAAAGATTCTATGAGCAGGTTACTTCAGGCTGACACTTATCAAATATTCTATTGAATCGGTCAAGAAGTGCCACCCGTGCCAAATCTTCTCTCGAAAGATGAGGGCACATTCTGGTCCCATGTTTCCTGTCATCACAGTTGGTCCCTTCACCAAGTGGGGGATTGATTACACTACATGAAACCCTCCTTCATCTAGGGGGCACTACTATATCATCATAGTTGTAGATTACTTCACAAAGTGGGTTGAAGCTATGCCAATGTTTAAAGATGATGGAAATACTGCAGCTCTCTTTTTATTCAATCGGATAATAGCAAGGTTCGACATCCCAAGGGAGATTGTCACTTACCATGGAAGTCACTTTCAAAACCAAATGATGACCGAGTTAACATCAAATATTGGGTTACGAAAATAACATTCATCACCCTACTACCCCCAAGCAAATGGTCAGGTGGAAGTTGTAAGCAAATCTCTTACGACCATCCTACAGCGAACAATCAACTCAGCCAAGTCAAATTGGCATTTGATGTTATACTCGGCATTATGGGCCTACCGAACGTCTGTTAAGACTGCAACTAGTTTCTCACCTTTTCAACTCGTATATGGGCTGGAAGCAGTCTTGCCTATCGAATGTCAGATCCCGTCCCTAAAGTTGGCAGTACAATTATTGCCAAACACTTCTCCACTTGAAGAATGGTTAGTATACCTTGAATAGCGTCGTGATGCGGCCCTGGCCAACAAGGCTCACAAACATAAAGTTAAGTGTCAATATGATAGGTCTGTTCATCCTCGGATTTTCTCTGAAGGTGACCTTGTCCTAGTCTATAACCAAGAAGGACCCCCTGGGGGCAAGAAAATTCAAACCCATGTGGTTCGGACCTTTCATCATAAAAGAGGTTTTAAAAAAGCGTGCTTATCATCTGGTTGACTTTGAAGGGAATGCTTTGGTGGAGCCTAGAAATGGGCTCTACCTCAAAAAGTAATACTCATAGGCAGGTCACTATGGGTAACTTTTTGTAACATATGTATAGTATTTGTACTATTACTTTCTAGTTTCTTTTAGTGTTATGGACGTGTCGTTGATGTTATCTTTCGTCACTATGGAAGATGACAAGTGATACAGAGGTGTTCATTGGGTATGCAGACGGTTCTAGCCAGCACACTCGAAGGCTTACCTCCGCAGATTGGGTAATCTTTACACCTCAAGGCCAGTTATTATCTTCCAGAGGTATATGCTTAGGTGACACCACAAACAATGTCGTCGAGTATAGTGCAGTTATTGAGTTGCTTCGTGACACTTTGTCATTTGGTATCTCTCATCTCTGGGTCTATCTCGACGCTCAGGTGGTTGTGTCTCAATTAAATAGAGTGTATCAGGTTCATGATCCGACTTTACACCGACAATTCCTTAGGGTACGTCTCTTAGAATGAAACTTTGATTATATTACATATTTTCATGTTCCTAGGAGATTAAACCAAGTTACAGATACTCTAGCTAATCAAATTTTAGATTGGCATCTTGCACACATATGAAAGAACATTCACATAAACATGTAAACACATTTTTTTCACACATGATCCATAAGACACAAAAAACATAAAAATCCATATATAATATTATAAAGTAACCAGAGTACACAGATGGACGCAAGCACCTCAAAAATATGACCAATAATGAGTCACGGGGCTTGTGCCCTCAAAAAATATATACAAGTAGTGCTTGTGGCACGTAAAATGTCTAGCTAAGATTAGGGCCTGTGGGCCCTATTATACTAATCCACAGTGTTGGATAAACGCCGAAACAACTGGACCCACGTCCGTGGTGCCCCCACTACATGAGGTTGCATAGATGGTGGCAGGTCCTAATCTCTTCCATAGGGACCGTGCGAGTGAGTGCAGTAAATTTCCACTCAACTCGTCTCAGTACCCTCTCAGCCTCCCCGGCTGGAAGATCTCCTGCTACTATTGGTCCCCCTGCGGCGACAGGTGCAGCCCCTAGACGAGGACGATGCATGTTCCTCGCATAGTTAGCGGGTCTCACTGGTCCCACATCTGCACACAACGAACACATATCCGTCAAATACTCTGGTATAACAAAAAAAAAATGATATATATAACAAAAACAACATAAAAATTACATATGTTTAACAAACAAAAAAACATGATGGAGACTTACCCATCTCTCCTCGCTCCTCACCGAGAGGTACTGGTATCTCAGGATCCCTTGAAAAATCAATCCCTACATAAGGGTAATCCTCGATAATTGGGATTTGTCGCGATAGCCAGGTGAAGAAATCATCATCAAAGGACTCATTAGTCCTCCATGACCCTGTCATAGCAACAATACTGCCCATCTACACATAGTAGGAAGAGAGGCCTAATGTCCTCGTACCACTACTCGAGGACTAAATCTTGGAACTCTCTCAAAGAAGAATGAGCATAGAACGGTCTCGAACCCAAAGTTCCTCTGTGTCCGTAAACGGAAATCTGTCAACTGCCTCTTCATACACTCAAGCAATGTTGTACTCCAATCAAATATTTGTGCATTTAAGCACTGGACTACACAGTTCATCTGTGCACGGGACACCTAATGTAGAGCTACAAAACCAGTGATTCACCCAATAAGAAACACTATTGCCTATAGCGATAAGTCAGTAATATTGCTTATGGGAACCTATGAGCTCGAGCGGTCTGTATCAGCCTCAAAGTAAAGACCTATCAATTTCGCTATGTTATGCGGCCCCGAAGGAAAAGTCTGGAAGTTTACTGGTTCCCCTCTCCTTGAGAGGCCAGTCAAAAAATAAATGTCCTTGGTCGTGGGCACCAGTGACTGCCCCTCTAACATGAATGCCTCTGCATCCGGATGCCAATAGTCAACCAAGGAATTCAGTAGCCTAGGTTGTGCCCGCATAAAAGGACATAAGAAGAACTTGAGTAACCCACATTGCATCAAGGTAGCCACAGCATGGGCGTCTTCCCCAACCAACTCACTAACCTCTTCATGCTCTCTTTCTCTCTAGTGGACATACATCCTGCAAAACACCAAGGTTCAGGAGGGTTAACCCTTGTTTTTTAAGCTTTTTTCATTCAAAAACGGGGTTGACACGAGCTGTAATATTGACAGTCGCGTGTACATGTGTGTAGGGTTTACTCTACCTGAATGTACACGTGGCCTATCCTAAGACAGCCCGCGTGGACCTAGGGCCAACCTTTTAAAGGTCGACGCCCCCCAAAAAAATGAAACTTAAAGCAAAAAGAAAGACTTAAAATGCAAGATAAGAGAGTTTGTACTTACTTGGTCCAAACAGAAGTTCGTTTCATCCACTGTAGCTCCTGGAATCACCACTTTTGACAAAGGGGGTTTTTTGGCTCCAGAGTCAATTTCCAAATCAGCAATGGTGATAATGAGCTGCCAGCTTCTATTTATAGAATTTTTGGCCTCTTTTTGTCACTTTTTTGGTCTCCCTTATCATTTTCTTTAAACCGAAAACCATTTAAAGTGATTCAGGAGTTGCATGGGAGGGATATGATCGAGTATCGGGATAATGTTTTTGGAGTTTTGAGTAATTTTCGATGGTCCGTGAAAAAAAAAAAAAATCGAGGATCAACTTGAGCATGTAGGATAGGTTTCTACCTTGACTTTTATATCTCGTTGTTTTTATCCTTTGCCATAGGATTGATCCCATCATGTTGTGACATAGAACCATCATAGCTACTTTAGAAGTGTCACGACTTGGTGGTAGATCTTATCAGAACATGGATGCCCTAGGTAGATCCTGGTTGCATTATGGTATCCATGTTGTCTCTAATCATTGTAGGCTCAGGAGTCCTTGTTGTTTTTCCTAATTACGAGTTTGAGTCTCATTTGCATGATTCCTTTTCACTCTTGACCTCACCCTCGAGACTCCCAAAAGATATAACGGTTCTTCTTTCAAGCCCTTTTCAGACCCTCTAAACATGAAAAGATTGTCGAGCGATCTTGTGGCCTTTCACGCTTGTTAAACTGAAATTTGAAGTCACGTCTCTCTGGTGGTCATTTACCCCTTTTTCTATCTAGACGGTCAAATGTACAAACAAAGGTATACTCTATGGAACTTCAGTTCTCTATAAGAGTACCCTTAGGTATAATTTTACCCCTTTTTCGAGCCTGAGGAACTAAACTTACGAAAAAGGAACCCCCTTGGAGTCCATAGTTAAGCTCTTTTCAGACTCCCTAAAATTAAAAAGATCGTCGAGTGACCTTATTCTTTCACACTCGTTAAACTGGTACAGAAGAACATTCTTGACGGAGTCCATAGTTAATCTTTTTTCAGACTCCTTTAAAATAAAAGAATGGCCAAGTGATCTTGTCCTTATCACACTCATTAAAATGGTTTTGAATAGATGTCTTGTCGGTGCTAGTTTACCCCTTTTTTGAACTAACTAGACTATCTTCGAAAAAGGTACCCCAATGGAGTCTCCTTTTACATTTTTTCAGACTCTCTAAATATGAAAAACTATCGAGCTTACCTTCTCCGGGCTCGTTAAACTTACATCGAAGGACGTTACCATTATGTGTTTTGTTAATCGCATTTGCATACCCACGTCTTTGACCTAATGTCGGATCCATGTTTTTCTCAAACTGAACCATCTGAAGCATGCCTTATACGCAAGCCCTGTAGTATTTTTCCTCTGTGTCTTGACACCTTTGGCCCCTGGAGGATTTTTCCTGAGTATCATTTTCTTGCATATGTCTCTTTGCCCTGAACATCCCTGTGTTTCATGTGCTTGGAACTAGTATGTTTGCGACACTCGATTCTCCTTTGTAACATAACATTCTTTTATTCTTTTTCCAAAATTATTGAAAAAGACAAAAAAATCAAATACACCCCAAAAAGAGGAAGGAAAAAGTATTTTCTTTATTGGCAGCATAATGAGTCCCCCTTGGATAAAGAACATATGTCTATTTGTTCATCAAACCCTGGGATTTAATATGACCTTAGGAATCTTTTCTCACTACATAGAGTTGTGTCCTCCTCCATTTGGTTATTCTTCCAAACATATGGAGAGTTTGCGTTGCCTCCTACCTCGTAAATTTATGTCAATGCCATGTTGCTTGAGTCTCATCATTTGTCATGTTGTTTTCCAAAGGAAGTTTGTCACCAAGCCTAAGTCGGCCCCTCTGCAGTTTGTCTCTTGCCCTCATACCCGGCCATCCTGAATGTCAAATCAAGTCCTTGTTCGGAATCAATGAAGCCTTTAGTCTAATCATCAAGATTATCTAGTCCATGACCGACGAGCCGTCGAATACCTCTGGGTAGTAAAGTCGTACACTCATATTACACTCCTACCTGAGTTTTGAAGATTTTTTGAAGTTGTTGCTCGAGCTCTAAAGATCTCATCTCCAGCCATTAGACCGTATCAGCTTCTAGAAGATGGATACTCTATATATATATCTTTTTTATTTTGATATGTAGCTCCGTTGTGTATTGTTCGTGGCTACACTTTATATAGTTATTTGACATGGATCTACAGTGTATTTGATTGGTAGCCATGATTCTATTTTATCCCAAGCATGGGTATGCTCGCCTCGGTGAGACATTTGTTATTTTGCATACGGCGCCTCCCAGTTCCTGGTCCCTTGGCTCACCTGTTCGGCACTTCAATAAAGATTGGTAATGTATTTTGGTCGTCAGCTACTCTTCTGACCTCACACATTAGGGGGCATCTGTTATAACCCTAATTTGCACCAGACATGCTTACCTGGCATCAGGCCATCTCATATTCCTTCTTTTCCAAAACACTACTAAACAACTCTTTAAAAAACCTTTTTTATAAGGGCCCACACTCCCTATTCCATTATTGCACGCATGTACACGCTAGCTGACCTAAAACATCCCGCGTGTACCTACAAAAACATGAAAAAAGGAAAGTTTCTGATGGAACACACAGCTTTGGGTGAGTTAACTAAACCTTCCAGCCATGCATGGCCAAGGGTTCTTCCAAATACCTAGCTTCTTCTAGCCTATAAAAGAAGGGTTAGGGGTCCCATTTGGAGGAGGAGAATAATAGTAACGAAACTCTACCCAATTGCACATTCCCATTGTCCCAACCCTTTAGCCATCCTTGTGCAAGAAGAGATACAGAGCAAAGAAGTTGGAGGACATTTGAAGAGGAGCCCAGGATCAGGTTCGTGGAGTGGTGGTCGGTCTCGACATTGTAAGTTGATTCATTAAAGTTAATAATAAAGAAATGCTTTTCCCATCCCACTATATGAGTTCTTAATAATTTAGTGAATATATGTTTGAATCTCTAACCCATTAATCTGTAGAACAAATGCATGTAGAGTTTTTTGCTTGTTTTGTACGCAGGTCAGTCTTGGGAGGATAGCTGCTAACAAGCGATCAAGCGTGAAGAAGGATTGACATCGAACGTTTGGAACAAGGTATGTTCATTTAAACATGTATTTGCTTAAAATAAATGGGGATTAGGTCTGAGATGATGGTAGAAAGTAGGATTCTTTCGGTCTTATCTGCATGCATAATATAACCCTAAATGTTAGTCCGTAGGGGGATTTCCCACCACAACAAGAAGGTAAAAAACTGAAACCAATTATATATGAACCTTTATATATTCTTGAAAATATCGGTAACAATGCCTTCAATTTGGATTTTCCTCCTTATATGAAAATGTATGAAGTTGTCAATAATGAGAATTTGAGATTGTATGAGCCTTCTTTGATTGATGATCAAGAAGAACATATTCAAATTTTTTCTATAGATTATTTCTCGCCAGAATAACTTTCAAAACTGCATGAAGACACAATCCTTGACAAGAGATGAGAACTTCAAAATGAGGGAATGTAGAATACCTTCGAGTTGGTCTTAAAGGCTCATATTCAAGCAAGGCCAAGTGGATTGAGGTTGGAAAGGTGATGGAATTGTACCCTTATATTTAGATAGACTGAAAGTAGTCTTTTGGAGGTCCAAAAGCTTACCAATGGGGAGGAGTGGTCCAGGGGATAAAAAAATGCTCAAACCTCAGAGTTCTAGGAATATCTTCAAAACAGACATGTGTGCAATCCTCGTCCTCACGATCCCAACGCAACTTGAACAGATTCAAACGAATGTCGTATGAGTGAGATATCTTGTTTTGTTCGCTTTGCCAAGGATGAAAAATTTTGCTAACTGTACAGTCTGTATAGCGCTATTGGGGTATGTTCGTACTACTGACGTGGAAGCTGACCATACTAACACATGGTATGGTGATGTGGACTACTAACTGTGCAGAGGTGTTGAAATGGAATATATATACTGTTGACATGGCATGTATGTACTATACATGTGGCAGGTGGTTGTATCGACACGTGGAAAAGGTGATGTGGAAGACGTTGACATGGCAGTTGAATTGGAGTTGTCAGATGACAACACGTTTCAATTGTTGAGATGGAAATTGATTATGTGGTAGATAGTGGACCAATATAATGGTACCACGTCGCCCAGACATGGGCTGCCATGTGGCAACCCCCTCCAAGGCATAAAAGGATTGGTTTGTGTTTGCAGGGGTTCTAACCCACGACCTTCAGGGACGTGGATGACTTGGCAAGGGTTGGTCTACCAAACCTTCCACGGTTTGGTTCTTAAACATATGTATGTTCATAAATATTTAAGTTGACATATGGTATAGTTTGGTGGGGTCCTGGCTGGGGCTTAGCCCCAACCCCCGGTTATATGTACCTTTTTCCATATGACCCTACCACACATTATTTGCACGAGGTGTAAAACAGACGATCCTTTCCACTTGTCACCCCCACCAATGGTCATGTGCCCACATGTGTTAGCACCATGATTTTCATAGCTAAGTTTAGAGTATTTTCAGTAGTTTTCAAAGTCATGCCTATTAGCACCAATATTGTTTTTATGTCTGGCATCATCTAACATCTCCAAGGGTCGGTTTCAAAGGGAAGCTTTATCATTTATTATTTACATTTCCATTTGCAACTGTGTGCTGCAAAATTCACTACGCGCTGCAAAAATCCCTGCGCACTTTGAAACTCACTATGCGTTGAAAAACTCACTGTGCACTGCAAAATTCATTGTGCGCTACCAAACTCATTGTGCTCTGTGAAATTCACTGCACGCTGCAAAATCACCTAGTACACAGAAAAATTGTATTTTCATCGTAAATTTTAAATTTATGTCTTGGCTCTTCTAAAAAATTTTGTGGAGGAATATGATATCCTTGTTGAATTGTTGACCAAATTTCAGCCTGACCCAGTTTGGCATTTGAGAGAAGCAATTAAAACACCAGTGTGATGAGAAATATGTTGCAAACACTCTCTTCTAGGACTGTTGAAACTTTCATCTATTGCATCCTTTCAAATTCAGCCTTAAAACAATGATATATAAAGATAATGGAGTTTTTAAACATGTCTTGACTCCTAACATAATTTTTGAAGTGTTGAATCTTGGAAAAAATAAAACAGACTGCTACAAGAAAGTTCACAGCATCGATGTTGTGAACTAGTAATTTTGACCAGTTGACTTCAGGACGATTTTCGGGTGAACCAAGATGCATTTTCAAAATTCAAAAGAGGTTATTGTCAAGAATGGTCCCAATAACATTAACCTTGTTCATTTTTAACACAAGTGTCACAGATTGGGATATTTGAAGGAATCTTGGACCCCTATTTTTCAATTTTCATGATTTCCTGTTTAAGACATGTTTTTGCGACACGTATTTCGGCCAGCTAGAGATGAATTTCAAGAAACCGAGTGACATTTTTATTAAGAACGATCTTACCTAAAAAACTTGTTCTCATATGTTACAGTTTGAGAATTAAAAGTGGTGTTTTGAAGCCTATTTTTCATAATTTTGCCTCCTGAAAAGCAGAAAATCTGTTAAAACGTGTCATTTTTTGTTTATAACTGTTTCTATTTTGGGAAAGGGTTTGGAATTAGAAATAGTGATATGGAAAGGATATATAGTGCTATATATTTCATGGTACAAGAGTAGACAAGGGTTGGACCCTTGGGGCAGAAGACTTGTTTATTTCTTTAAAGTTAATGCAAAAGTTTCCTCTTTCTGAAATTTGAGATTCATCACGGTGTTTATGTTCAGTATGTGTTTCATGTATATCATTTCCATGATTATGATTTTATGCTAGAATTTTCTGAGAGTAAGTGGTAGTAATTCATCTATGTTCGATGCTCCTTTCACACTGATGATGCTTGTTATGTGTTAATAGTTACTTTTACAGAATTCATCTTCATTTGATGCTATGTTTAGTAATTAATCTTTGTGTCCTTTCTTCTAAAGCTGCATTGGAGATTCATGCACTGATTGATGCCTGTAGTGTAGTGGGATTCCTTCTCCTTTCCATATCCCATTTCATATCATTTATTTGTTGAGCATAGCACCTATTTTGTCCCAAATATGCAGAAACAAACCAACCAGCTATTGACTGTAAAAACATTTAAATTCAGGCCTTGACTCCATTTCCCAATAGTACCTTTTCCTTGTTTGTCCTACCATCCCTTTTAAAAACAAAAATAAACCTATTCTTATAAGAAATCTGACCTTATGAGTGTTATTGTGGAATATATTTAGAGTGAGAAAGCCTTTTGGCTATTGAGATAGTCCTCTCTGATTGTATAAGGTCAGAATACAGTCCAAAGTGGTTGAAATGGTTACCTCAGGGTTTCCTTGATACAGCCAAAGGAAAATGTTGAGTGTTAACATATTGGCGTCATTTCCAGGGAATGAAAGTTTCATTTTCCCTGGGAGAAATGACAAGGTTTAGATCTAATTTATGATGGTGGACAAAGTTCAGACATAAGAAGGTTATACATTTCCACCTGGAGACTCCAATAAAGCTTCAAATGTGATTCATAGACTCCACTGGAGGACAAGATCCATTGACAACGGTATTAAAGACCATCATGGGAGAAAAAAAGTACCTAAAGTTGAGTTTTTTCCAAGACATAATATTTTTTGTTATTAATTACCTTTCATCCTTTCCTGAACATGATAAACAATTTTTTCTTTACCTTCTTCATTGTTGGTTATTCTCCTCTATTATGAGCTTCTTATTGACCCAGGGTTCATGTCTTTCAGGTTTCCAACAAAGCCTCTAAAACTATCGGCCCTCCTGGTAAACCAGAAGGCAACACAATGCACAGATGCGCTACGTAGTCTCACTCGAGATAGCTTTAATGGGTGGTTGTAAGACTCAGGTGTTTATAGGCTAGGATTTATTATGAGATATCAGATCTATATAAAGATCCATTTACTATAACTGGTGATTGTAACCTATTGTTATTTGTGACTGTGCATTACCTTCATAAACTTTTTTCCTTAATAGCGCAACCATATTTCATATCAATATAATAACCCATTCATTCATTAAGCACAATTTTTAACTACTGAAAAGAGGATAAATATATGCATGCATTCATCACATTACACAGATATTACCGTGTTTCACCCCCTCCTGGGCGATGTCCACAAAGATTTGGCTCTCGGCTCTTTTATTATGGTAGTTCTGCATTTACAGCATCACGCTCTTACAATTCTCCTCAAATGGGTAATATCTATATGAGGTGAACTAGACCGCACCAGGATCCTCGGACTACTATCTAATCCTCAATATCTACCTTCTCTCCCCTCATCTAGATCAAAAGATTACAAAATAGTTTATACAAAAACATTACATATCGCATCAACTCGTGCATATCTACGATAATGCAAATCCAAATACTAACTAAATCAGAACAACTACAAAATCCCTCAAAAATACAGAACTCGTCCACAATACCTCGGTATTGGTATTTATACATCTTTGGCTCTTCAGCCATTACAATTCATTACGAAAACCCTAACCCTACCAAGGTTATGTTTTCCTCCCATGTGTGCGTGTTGTTCCTCCATCTAGTTGTCTCTTTCCTTGTGCACGCTTTCTTACATGCGTGCATGCTATGTTTCCTTTCAATTGTTGCTTCACTTTCTGCACGCTTTCTTTCCCCACAAACATCCTTCCTTCCACTTCGGCCTGCTGCCAACAGGCCCCCAACACTAACATGTGGCTCATCCCTAGCCACCTAATCCTTATGAGCTTCCTTGATCTCCTCGGTGATCATCTAGAACTTTTTCTTGAGCTCTACTACTTGTGTCAATGCCTGCGTGGTCTTCTCCTTGATTGTTTCCACTACTTGGACTACCCTGCACATTCTTCCTAGGTATGTGTTATCTATGTCTTAGCTTCCTCTACTTGTGCCAATACTTTGGCTACCTACTCCTGTAATGGCTCCATTTGATACTGACGCTCAAGTTTTTGTGTTTGCGTAGTGATGAGTTATGTCTGTATCTTCTTCATCTCCTGCATCCCTTTGACTCATTTTGGGATTGGTATTGTATTCTACTTCTGCTTGAGCTCTTGGATCATTGCATTTATCCTTTCCTCTTCCTTGTCCCACCATTGGACCTGTGGATCCTCCTCTAACCTAGTCGAAAGTTGCATTGCTTTGTCGAACAAGTCAGCGGCTATGTTGAATTGTTGCTCTATCTCTTGTAGTTGCGTTGTTGCTTCCCGCTTCCTTTGCTCCTTCACTGTTGGTGGCGTGGTTGGTATGAGATGCTCTCAGAGATTCTCAATATCCTTCTGGTATTTCCCAATTGCCTGCACAATCTGATCAATATTTTCTGGTACTACAAGTTCATTCCCCTGCGCGGTGTTTGGAAGATTCTCAAAAATTCCTCCTACTCTACGTTCCAATTCGTTCCTGCGTTCTCTTTCCTCTTGAGTTTTGAACATGGCATGCTCACAGACTTTTTCTAGTGCCTCCCACTTCTCTGTTTCTCGTTGTAATTCAACTAAGTCTTTTTGTGCACGAGATTGTACCTCATGGTCGGAGCTAACCTGCAACTTATGTAGTGCCCTGGATGGCATCCACGTCAAGACCAATTGGATGTGGCTTTAATACTTCAAAGGTGTCTACCCCACGATTTCGTCCATGTGCATCATACTAGGTGTGATGTAGAATGTTTCATTTGTGTGTGGTAATGAGTGGAATGGATATTGTTCTTCTACCTCTACTCTTTCCTCAGTCTATGGCGCTCATGGTTCTATGCTCCTATTGCTTCTTGTTATCTGTACTTCCCCGAATTTTTTAAGGAACTTCCCTATTTCTGCCAACTCTTTTTAAAGTTTGTCCCTATGATGTGTTTCATGGTCGAAGTACTCAGATAGGAAATCCTAGACCATTTGGGCTATCATCTCTGCATCATCATCTGTAATTGTATATTCTAGAGGTGGTCTTTGTGCCTTCATTTTCTTCTGTTATCCTTCGGTCTGTGTTGTTGGTCTCTTGCTTCCCCCTGTTTCCTAGGAATTGGGACTTGTTGTGGTATCTTGCACGGCCTCAGCCTGCTTCTTCTTCTCTTTGGCCGGTTGTGTATTCCCCTTTTCCCCCTTATGGGTTCCCATTTTCTTTGGCCCTTCATCTGCTTGTGTTGTCTTGCCTTGGACCGTTCTTGGTTTCTTGGGCACTTGGGTTTCTAGAGGCTACGTTTCTCCCTGCTCTACCTCTTCCTCTTCTTTTCTTTCCGGCACTTCCTGGGTAATGGGTGGAATCCTCCATTCCTTGGTCCATTTGCTGATGACCATGCCAATATCACCCTATGTGATGTAGTAGTGCATCTGTAGCTATTGTTTATGTGGATCATTCTTTGCCTGGATCCACATTTTTTTTCGTGTGGCCTGGAATTTGGCGATGTCGGCATATCGTGCGACAGCTTCTGGTGTAATTATCCACATCTTGGATATGGATTCCTAGAGGTCGCGTAGGTATCCCTCAAAAATGGATATGTTTTCCTTCTTGTTCCTCGAGACTGGCCTGACTCTGAGCAACAAGTACCTCGCTCCCTGTGGCTTTGGTCTGGTACAAAAAACTACATACCTTGGCTCTTGCCATCACATGAAGGCTATTAAGGTAATCATCCATGAGTAGTGGAACTTTGTTCCTAGGTACTATGCATCCTTGCAGTCCTCTAGGAACAATTTCAATAAGTATGGCACCCAGCTCATTGAGGTGCCTTCTGCGCACTGGGTTGCAACTACAACAACTCCAACTGGGACTTCTTCCCTGCGGCATTTTCGTAGCAGCTTGCAGGCTAATATTTTTGCACCCAATTGTGTGGTTTTGTTGTTGATTTGTTTCATGATGATCCCTATTGACCCTCTGGTGGTGCCATACTTCTTCTTCATCTCTTCCTCTAGTGCTTTCTCCTTGGTTTTGTCATCCAAAAACAATGCGGGATCCATACCCTGAATTGGTAACCCTGTTATTTGCGAAATAAGATCAGCAGTTATGGGGACGAGCTTGTCCAGCCATATGCCCCCTCCATGTGTGACTCCTAATAGTTGTTTGAGACATGTTGTTGCTTATTAGCCTCTGCCAAAATGTGGTAGGTCCAGCAGACCTATAATTCCCATTTTCTCCAGCCCAGTTTCCCACTAGTATGGTTGCTTGATCGGTTCTCCAACTCGAGTTGTACCAGTGGTCCATATAAATACCCTTTGTGCAAGTTCCCAGAACTTGGCTTCATCTGCTACATCGTGGTATGAATATTTGAGCTTCTCGACATGGCCCAGTAGCTCTGGTCCTACCTGTACCCCAGCTGGTATGCGTAGTAGACCAATTTTTTATGCAAGTTTCTTGCGAGGTGACCTTGGTATCTGTATTTTGTCTTTCTGTTGTGGTGGTGGCTAGATCGAAGTTCCAGCAGCTTTCAGTTGCTCCTCTGTAACCCATTCTGGCCAAGATGAGACATCTTCACCTGTCTCCCCTATTGGGTGTTCTGAGATGGTCGTTTGAGACTCATCTGGCTCCATTGCTGCTTCTAAATTCAGCATCGTTCCATTAACTTTCGGGGTTGTTTCGGTGCTCTATGGTTGCACCTCTTTTAGGGTTTCTACTTCGTGGATCCGAGGCTCCTGTGCCACTGCTGGTGTATATATATTCATGTCCTATGCTTCTTGATGTTGAGTTTATTCTAGTATCGATGTGGGATTCACCGGTATCATCTCTAGGGATGGGATTTCCTCAATGTTGACGATCTCTAGCTGTTGTTGTTCATCCTCTTCCAATGGTCCTCGTGACCTAGTTTAAACCCTGGTTGGTCTGGAACTCTCACTTTCTTCTGTTGGCTTCAGTGGTTCTATAACGGTGATTGTCAAACATTTGTTGGGTTCAAATAAATTATGTGATTTATGTATCCTCGCTCTATGTGTTCTAGCTGCTATTTCTCTCTGTCTGTTCCCCTTTCGTGAATAGACTAGTTGCTCCCATGTTCGCATGTTGTATCGGCTTCCCATGAGGATTGTCGAGGATGCTTCCTCCATTATGGGTTTAATGCACCATAAATGCAGGTTCAATGCATCTCCATTGGTTTCATACTTTCCATTACTTCTACTTTTCTAACTCCAGTTGGCGCGATTAATGTGGTGTCCCATTGGTCCTTTCCGCCATTCAATTCCGCCTAGTGTTGTCTTATCGTACTGCTTTTGTCGAATTTTCTTTTCCCGCTTGTTTCCCTTTTGATGTGACCATTATCCTTTGGTGAATTTGTGTTTCTAAACTCGTGTGGCCTTTCTACCTCTGGCACATTGCGCCCGCTTTGGTTTTGTTTCCTTTTAGTTCTTTTTCGATTTATTTTTTTTTAACTACGTGGTGTATGGTCAATTGTCCTTATACAGCTTCAGTCGGCTCCCATTGATCATTCATCTGAGTTCTGTACCTGCTAAATCTCTTAACTGTACATCTCCTCCATCTATGACATACTTTACCTCATACGGTCCTAACCAATGCATTCTAAGCTTTCCTGGGTGCTGAAACAATTTGTTTTCATACATCAATACTAGATCTCCTTCCTTGAACGTTTTCTTCTTGATGTGTCTATCATGCCAAGCCTTGTCTCTGGCCTTCTAAACTTGTTGGTGGAATCTTGCTAAGATTTGGTCTTCCTCCATGGTCAGTAACTAATTCATTCTCTTTTGTACTGCACCTCATTCGGTCATTTGTGTGATGGCTGCTACGCACAAGCTTAGTACTAAGAATTATAATGGAACCACAACTTCTTGGCCATAAACCAGTTTAAATGGTGTGTGCCCTATAAAAAATTTTCATGTAGTCCTGTATTCCCATAATTTTGTTGGTACTTTGAGGTCCCATTCATCTCTCTTGACGTTATAGATCTTTGTCAGCGCGTTCTCCAGAATTTTGTTGAAAGCTTCCACTGTTCCATTTGTCTGTGGATGATACGGTGTGTTCTTCTGGTGATGGACTTCAAACTCTTCAGTCATCATGCGGATGGTGTTGTTTATGAAGTGCATTCCTTGGTCACTCATCAAAACTCTTGGGCACCAAAATATGGTGATTACATGTTCAAACAAAAAGTGCGTTGATGTTTTTGTGCTGCAATATTTTACTGGTACGGGTTCTGCCCATCTTGTAAAATATTTCGTCGCGGTGATAATTTACCAAGCCCCTGTTCTTTTTGTGGGTGGGTTTATTGGTCCCACAAAGTATATTTCCCACTTTTCAAAGGTCTATAATGTTACTTGTGGTCGTAATGGCATCTCATCCCTTCTGTTGGGTTTGCCCACCCTTTGACAGACATGGCATCCTTGATAGTACTCCTTCGATTCTCTGTGAATCGTTGGCCACCATAGTCCTGTGCGCAATGCCTTCTGCGCGGTAGCTTTACCTACATAATTCCCTCCTTCTATTCCCTCGTGGGATTCTGCTAAGACTCTTGGTATTTCATGTTCTAACACATATCTTTGCAAGATTCTATTTGCGCCCATCTTATATAAATGTCCTGCATTCAGTTGATAGTCGATCGCACAAACTACCAGGTTTTTCTTCTACGCGGTGCTATATTCTTGCGGCACAGTACCTATACTCAAGTAATGAATGATGTTTGTGAGGTATTCATCAGCAATCTATACTGAGAATAGTTATGCATCTAGAAATTTGTCTTCGAGATTCGTAGGTTCTTCTCCATTTGTGACCCTTGATAGGTGGTCAGGTCGTGCATTCAATTTTCCTAGTTTAATTATTACTTCATAGTCAAATTCTTGAAATAATCGTAACCAAGGACAAACTATCCCCCTCAACACTGGCCTATTGACTAGGTATTTTAGGGTTGAGTGATCTGTGAACATATTAAAGTGTTTTCCCAATAAGTAATGCATGAACTTCTGCAGTGCATAGACCATGGCTAGGCCTTCTCTTTCTGTTGTTTTATAGTTTTGTTCCAAGTCTGATAGCTTTTTGCTTGCAAATGCTATCGTATGATCCAATTCTCCCACTCATGGTTGTGCCAAAATAGATCCAAGTGTTATCGTTGATGCATATACATGCACGTGGAATGTCTTCTCCCAATCTATAAATACTAATATCGATGCGGTAACCATCTTTTCCTTCAAGGTATCCAGACTGTGTTGACACTCGTAATTCCACTAAAACTTTGTATCCTTCCTTAACATCTTTTCCATCGGTGTAGTGATCTACACATATCCTTTGATGAATTTATTGTAGTATCATGTGTGTCCTAAGGTCGCTCTTAGTTGACGGACTATTTTTGGTGTTGGCAATTTAATAATGACTGGGATCTTTGCCGGATCTACTAATAAACCTTGTTTGCATACTATATGACCTAATAATATCCCAAACAGTGTTCGAAATATGCATTTCTTTATATTCAGTGATATCTGACACTATCTACATCTTTCTAACATCATTCGTAAAACTTCCACATGAGTTTTCAACAGACTATAGACTCTCCAATCATCCAAGTATAATTCAAAAAACTGGTGGATGAATTCTTTAAATGTTGCAATGAATACTCTGGAGAATATTGCTAGTGCATTCTTCAGTCCAAACGGTATGACTGTGTACTGATAAGATCCGCATTATGTCGCAAATGTGGTATTGTATTTGTCCTTCTATGCTATCTTAATCTAATGATAGCCTGAGAATCCATCAGTGAATGAGTAATATTCATGTCCTCCCGCATTCTCTAACACTTCATCTGTGAACATTGTAGGGAATGGGTCGTGTAGGCATGCATCATTCAACTTCCTCAAGTCGACACATATCCTAATCCCTCTTTGTTTCTTGTCTTGTACTACCATTGGACTTATCCATTCTGACTCCTCCACTGATTCAATGATGTCAGCTTCAAGCATCCTGTCGATCTCAGCTTTGAATTTCTATTTATATATTGGGTTCAATCTGTAGGGTCGTTGTCTAATAGGTCTCATGTCAGGTCTAAGTGGTGTCTTCATTTATCCTAGTTCTCCGGCTATACCCTTCATCTCTATAAATGTTGTGGGAAATAGGTCATTGTATTCGCGCAACAACTCTGTGATGCTTTCTATTGTTTGCTCATCCCAGTAATCCCCAATGCTGGCCATTTTGGGCTGCTCAGTTGTCCCAATGTTAACTTTCTTTACCTTGATTGACACAGAAAAGACTTATGATTCTATGGGTGGTCCTTCCACATCTCTTTCTCCTTCTACTTATTCAATCTGAATATCGCGTGAATCATCTTCATTTGATGCTTCCTCCTGTACTTGGTAACATGAAAACCGTTCCTTGACTGTCTATTTGTTCCATTGTTGTTCTTCTGTGATCAATTCTACTTCTGGTTCTTTGATGAATATTACTCCTCTGATTCGTTTAAAGGTTGTTTCTATGTTGGGGTTCTCATGTTCAGATGAGAAAGTGATTGAAAAAATTTGTTGCAATATCGTCCAGGTCCTAGTTCCTTTGTGCAAATCCTGGTCTGTATACCAGTTCACTGATATGCCCTCTGGGGGTATCATTTTCCACAATGTTTTGCACTTCTCCAAGTGTTCTGGTGGTGTCCCTTGTCCTTCATACTTCTATTTTTTGTTGTTTTTATGTTCTGCATCCAACCTTATGCACAATAACCGCTTACATTGGTACCAATCTGTGATTGTCTCCTTGTGTGCACCCCACCATATTGCGGGTGTGGCCGTAGGTGTTAATTCAAGTGTTAACAGTCTTTGGTTCTCTAACACTACATCTTTGTATTGTGTCAAGAATGTTTCCAAATCGTTTAGTCTGTGGAAACTGGGTGGTTCCCTTATTTATGTGCCTACACATCTTACTGCGCGGTTTATTCTTGCACATATTCGCATGGATACTTTGTGTAGCCTCTATTGTCAGTTCTCTAAACCGATGTATGATTTTGTTTCACATGAAGTAATGCTCTGCCAACTAAGTACCCCATCTACAGTTGGATTTACGTAATCCTCATCGTGCACAGTTTTTTTGTACAACTTATTGATTTCCTCTAAGTCTATGCAAGTAGGTTCTACAAACCTTTCCCCTTCTGATGGGTCTAATGGTACGATGACCCTATATTCTCCAGACTCAAATGTCATTTTCCTGGTTTTCAAATTGATTATGGCATGGTTGTCAAATTCCCAATCCACACTAAGCAATGTTGGATACGGTGTTGTGTCATCCACTATTCCAATGACTTCAAAGTCTGCTTTAGTGCGTACTCCGTCAAGATCTACGGTCACTCCTTTCAGTCTACCGATTGGTAGGACTCTATGTTGGTTTGTTAGTTTCAATTGAACAGGTGAGTATCCTAATGTTGGCTCTCCCATGCATTGCCATGTCTTCTTTGGTAATACATTCACTTCTGATTCTAGATCCAGTATTATGTCTCCCATATTGAAATACCCAATGTTAGCATTCAGTCTAAATTCCCTACTTGTTATTCTTCTTGTGTGTAGGTGATTAACTGTTTTTGGTTCCAGATTTTCTTTCGTCTCGCTGCTACATTTTTCTAGTATGTTATGCAATATTTTCACAGACGAGGGATCACTTAATACCTTTACACATGATTGAAAAAAGCCTTTGATTGTACTTACTTTTCCCATTGGTTGCATCTCATTGGTATGATCCAATGATGGAGGCATCTCGTATTCTGGTGCTTCCTTGTCTTGCTATGCAGTTGAATTCAACGACATGTTCTCCTTCTAAAATTCTTTCCTGGCTTGCTTGAATATCTCCTTTTCCTTCTACCCGGCAAACTGCTTTTTTGGTTCATTGTTCTTCTTCACCCACTGATTTTGTTTCAGATCCTATTGAACTGCGTCAGTGCCTATTTTAGCTCCTCCACGAGTGACTATGTTGATGTTTCATCCTTCATCCCTTGCTTCAGCTGAGATACACTAAACATTTTGGTTGTTTTGATTCCTCTTTTACTAAATCTTTACTAGTAAGGTCATACATTCCTCTGTATCATGGTCCGATGTGTGACAATACATACAAGTTGTTGGTGGTAGCAGACATTATGTGCATAATTTCATAGATGTTGACAATTATGACATATGACTAGTCCTCTACCTCATCTGAAACCTCCTCTGGCTCATCCTCCTCCTCTGTAGCTTGCTTGATCGCCTCTCGACGCGTTATACTGTGGTGCCTAATTATATTGTGTGGTATTGTACTGAGGATGTGTCAGGTTGTACTGTGACTATGTGTTATTGTATTATACTGCTGATACGCATTGTTGTATGGAGTTGGGATTAGCTTGAACTGTGTCGCTACTTGCCCAGTCATCATCTTGGCATGTACTCTATATGCATCTGATGTCCTTTCTCGCATCAGCTCCATAGTTCTGCAATATTTATCATCGTGGCCCACTTACTTACAAAACGTGCAATATGAACTCTTTGGGATTGTCTCGTATTTTTGCATCATTGTGCAATGATAAGGGTCGTGACCTGGTTTTTTGTAGATTTCGCACCATAGTCCTCTCGGTGGTAATGGATTTGGCATACCTGCTTCCATATACTGCACGAACATTGGGCATTCGTTCTTGTGGTGTCCTTCCATCCTACATGTGATACACCAAATGGCTTCTCGTTTGTCCTTGTTCTTATTTTGGTTCAGCTGAAATGTTAGATTCTTCAAATCCTCCTTCAATTCCTCGATCGTTGGGTCTGTCTATTGGTACTAGTTCTGTTCTAGTTGCAAGGCTTCCTGCAGAGCCTCTGCCTGCACCTGAAATTTCTATTGTCATAAAGGGTATTTTAAGTGCGGGAGTAGTGAGTTGACAAACAGGTATCGATGTTGCATATCGGTCATGAGGTATTTTAACTTTCCCTACAGTCGCATGAATCTCTTATCGATATCCCATACAAACTCTCATGGTTTCTGTCTTATTTCGATCATCTCATTCATGTACTGATGCTCTGAGCTCGGCTTCTGGAACTCAATTTTTGATAACTTCTTAATGTCTGCCAGTGTCCTTGTCATCCCCAGTGCACTGTTTGTGTCTAGACTCATGTACCAATATAGTGTGCGGTCTCTTAGCATAATATCTAGTTGTGTGAGTTTGGTATCTTCATCAATGATATGTTTTGCTTCCCAGATCTTTGCACAAATGAACAAGTGTTTTTCAGGTTCTTCTGTTGCTTCTCCCCGAAATTCTGGTAATCTGATGGTGGGATCGTGTCCTGCCATTCTGAATATTGAACTACTACCTCCTGCGCATGGTGTAGATACTCAACTACTGTTGCCTGGACTAGCTCCTCCAGTTTTTTCTCCTTGTGTAGATGTACTTCCTACTGTCAGACTTCCTCCGAACTTCAATTTTCAAAACGGTGGTGTTCTCTTTGGTGTATTAGTCACACATGGGTTTATGGGTTTCACACTGACATTAATATGGATAGGATGGTTGCCTTCTCCTCCCACTCTTGGACCTCTCATCTTCCTTTCATATGTTGCACACAGGATTTCCTCAATCTGCTCCACAGCCCAGAGATCCTCTACCTCTTCCTCATCACTTGCCAAGCCTTCCCTTACAGCTACAGCTCTCTTCTTGGTATTCATATTGTATTGGTAGGGTAATCCACTACAATTCCTTACCGTTGATGCCAAGATACAATTAATATGGTCATCGTTCATCATGATCGGGTCCAAGGGTTCCTCCTCTTTCTTCCCTTATCCTTACCTCCTTCCATCCCTCCTCTCTCTATCAGTGCTTCCCCCCTTTCCCCATGCACACAAGGAAGTTTATATGTCTGATTCCATTGTCATTACACCTTTTTTCTATAGTAGTATCTTAATAGAAGTATATAGTGATTGAATGTACCTTCCTTGATATCCACGTAGAAATTCGTGCTCTGCTACGCTGTATGACTTCGTTGTGTCAACTGCAAACTCTGTTATGAAGCCTGCCACAACACTGTCAAGCCAAAATTCTACCGCGCGGGTGAACTTGTTTTTCACCTGTTGTAATTGCTCAGTCTGTACTGGGGTCCACTATAACTATCGAATCTGGTTCTTCGTGTGGTTATCCTTCAACCTTAGTATCCATTACTGTAATAGATGTGGAAAATCACAAAAAAAGACTTTGTGTAAATCAGTAAACATGTATTTGTCTAGATATTTGTGGGGTGTTATTCTAGGGTTTCTATTGTCTTAATGTGCAAACTCTAGCTCTTTCGTTCTCAACCAGCTTTCGATTTCTTCTTTCATAGTGTTCCACGGTCTCAAAACTCCCTTCTAATGGCTCATTGCTCTCTTCTTTTCTTTACTCATTCCTCGCTCAACCTATCTCAGCTACTCAATCCACTTATGTTCCTACCAACAGAAATGGAACCATTTGTTGGTTACTCTCCTCTATTCTGAGCTTCTTATTGACCCAGGGTTCATGTCTTTTGGGTTTCCAACAAAGCCTCTAAAACTATCAGCCCTCCTGGTAAACCAGAAGGCAACACAGTGCACAGATGCACTGCGCACTCACCCGAGATAGATTTAATGGATGGTTGTAAGATTCAGATGTTTACAGCCTAGGATTGAGTATGAGATATGAGATCTGTATTTAGATCCATTTACTATAACTGGTGATTGTAACCTACTGGTATTCTTGACTATGCATTACCTTCAACAACTTATTTCCTTAATAGCGTAAGCATATTTCATAACAATATAATAACCCATTCATTCATTAAGAAGAATATTTAACTATTAAAAAAAGGATAAAGATATTTCATGCATTCATCACATTACATAGATATTACCGTGGTTCACCCCCTCCTGGACTATGTCCACAACGATTTGGCTCTCGACTCTTTTATTAGGGTAGTTCTGCATCTACAGCGTTGCACTCTTACAATTATCCTCAGATGGGTAAGATCTATATGAGGCGAACTAGACCGCACCAAGCTCCTCATCCTGCGATCTAATTTTCAAGATCTAACTTCTCTCCCCTCCTCTAGCTCAAAAAATTACAAAATAGTTCTTACAAAAACATTACATATCGCATCAACTCATACATATCTACGATAATGCAAAGCCAACTACTAACTAAATCAGAACAACTACAAAATCCCTCAAAAATACAAAACTCGTCCACAATACCTCAGTATCGATATTTATACATCTTTCTCTCTTCATCCATTACAATCCATTACCAAAACCCTAACCCTACCGACATTAGGTCTTCCACCCATGTGTGCATGTTGTTCCTCCATCCAGTTGTCGCTTTCCTTGTGCATGATTTCTTTCATGCGCGCATGCTGCATTTCCTTCTAGTTGTTTCTTCACTTTAAGAACACTTTCTTTCCCCGCGATCATCCTTCCTTCCACTTCAACCTACTGCCAACATGCATTCAAATGATGATCATGAGAATCGTGCACTTGTATATCCTCCTATTAAAGTTGTCAATATATCTCCTCATTGTATCATTGATTTTGATTAAAATATTTCATCTGAGCCATGTGTTGACCATCGCCAAGTTGATGAGCCTCATGAAATCAAGGCTGATATCTCACCTCATGTACTTGATCCAAAACCCTCCAAGATTTAGCAGAGATATAGACCTTTATAATTACCTCACATCCTTCATAATTTTCCTCCAAATCACTATAAGTACCTACCTGTGTTTGATGGAGAACCTAATACCATCACAGCTGAAAAACACATCCAAGATTTTGAACATTTTATATATTTGTTTGAGATTGATCATGACGATGTTTGTATGAGGGACTTCTCTCAATCCTTGAAAGGGGATACCAAATACTGGATTAAACACTTGCAGCCATAGATAATTAGCTTATGGGAGGAATTGAAGAATGTATTTTTGAAATTTTGGGGCAAGAGGAAATGTTTGGATCTACATCTTACAGAGTTATATGCCATGAAAAGGTAGAGAATTGAAACGATTTATACATTCAGTAGAAGGTTTTCCAATATTTATTACAAGTTTCCAAAAGAAATTCAACCCACTGAAGTTGTTGCCATTCTCCATTATGCAATAGCCTTTCATCTAGATTTCTCTTTCCTTGTGATGGAAATAAGATCTAAGTCCTTAGAGCAAATGTTTAATGATGCTCAGGAAATTCAACACAATATTCAATCATGTAAACAGATTCAAAATGAGGAGTTGAATGCTAAAAAACATGACAATGAATATGAACAAAAAATAGTTGATTTGAATCTTATGCAGAGGGTTAATAATATCATATGTCCTCTTTAAGTTTTAAATGATGATGATTTTGCAAAGGATTGTATTCCACTTACTGAAAAAGAAGGTGCTAATTTAGATTTTGATCCATCTCATGATAAGTAGGGGGTTGATTGTTTTATGTATTCATTTCTATATAGTCAAGAAAATGAATTTGCAAATCATCTTGTTGAAGAGTAGGTTGATGTCCAAAGATTTTTCCTGTTAGATGGCATTGCAGATGTTGTTGATTTTCCTATATATGATGAATATGATGATTATTATGATGTTGACTTCCTAGAACAACCAGCTACGTTTTCTCTATCTTAAAATGTTACTTTTCAACAGTGTAATGAGAGCAATCATCCTACATATCACAGTTACAAAGAAGAATATGAAGAAAGTATTGAATCAATTGAAGGAAATTATTTACCTTTATGTTTTTCTTCGTTTAAATTGTTGAAAGAAAATTGTAAGATCATCACTGAAGAAAAGGAATATGTGTTGATGCAAAATCACACTGATTCACTGGAACAAATTGACAAGAAATTGCATCAATATTCGCATGTGTTTGATGACCCTGTTGCTTGTTATATGGAAGGTTTTATCAGTTCAAAATTGTAGCCATTGGTCAAAGATGAATCTGAAAATGTATATGATGATGAGTTGTTGTCCAAATCAACCATGTCCTTCTTGCCATCAGGGATTTCATTGTAGAAATTTAATACATATCTTCAGCCCTTTCATGACATCCATCAATTTGAGATTTATGGAAGAAAAAATGTAGTTGGAGGGCTGATACAAGAATACATTCTTGTGCAATCTCCTTAAATCAGTTTTCTTTCTTTTCAAGATTTTTTTGCATCATGTTTGGAAACAACGAATGGACCTAAGTTTTTAAATTTGGTCAATATTAAATTTGATGAGTTTCCATTGAGAGGGTTTTCCGTTTCAATACTGATCAAAGATACACAAGGAATTCAACCCGTGGACAAGACACTTTCATGGTTGCACTGGATTTTTTATTTCACCTAATCAAATAGCTCAGAGATTAGCTTAGTGTAGGTAGCAGTTTGAGTAAGCTCAGCATGGTGAGCATTTCTTTCATCATTTTTCAGTTTGTATTTTCATTTTGCGTTTAGTTCAGTTGAAGAATAAGTTGGTGGAAAAACAGATTACAGGTTGTATATCACAGTATATGGCTTGGGAAGAGCCTAATGGATAAGGCACCTGGTCTATTGTTCTTTACTACCTCACAGGGAGGATATCATCCCCATTGGAGCCAGTTGTTAGCACCATGATTTTCATAGCTAAGGTTAGAGGTTTTTCAGTAGTTTGCAAAGTCATTCCTATTAGCATCAATATTGCTTTTATTCTTGGCATCATATAACATCTCCAAGGGTCGGTTTCAAAAGAAAGCTTTATCATTTATTATTTTCATTTTCATTTGCAAGTGCGCATTGCAAAATTCACTATGCACTGCAAAATTCATTGTACGTTGTGAAACTCATTGCGCCCTGCAAAAATCGCTACACACTGCAAAATTCATTGCCCATTGCAAAAATCATTGTGCGCTGTGAAATTCATTGTGCGCTGCAAAATTCACTGTGCGCTGCGAAATCACCTGGTACACGGAAAAATCATATTTTCATCATAACTTTTAAATGTTGATCTAGGTTATTCTGAAATTTTTTGTGGAGGAATTTGATATCCTTGTTGACTTGCAGGACAAATCTTAGCCTAACCTAGTTTTCCATTTGAGAGAAACAATTACAACACCAGTGCGTTGCGAAATATGTTGCAAACACTATGCTCTAGGAGTGTTGAAACATTCATCTTTTGCATCCTTTCAAATTCTGCCTAAAAACAATGATATATAAATATAATGGAGTTTTGAAACATGTATCGACTCCCAACATAATTTTTGAAGTGTTTAAGCTTGGAAAAAATAAAACATGCTACTACAGGAAAGTTCGCAGCGTCGACGCGGCGAACTAGTAATTTTGACTAGTTGACTCCCAGGACAAGTTTTTGGGTGAACCGGGATGAATTTTCAAAATTCAAAGGAGGTTATTGTCAAGAACAGACCTAAGAACATTAAACTTGTTCATTTTTCACATAGTTGTCACAGATTTGGAGATTCGAAGGAATATTTGAGCCCTATTTTTCAGTTTTCATGATTTCTTGTTTGAGACATGTTTTTGCGACACGTATTCCGACCAGATAGAGATGCATTTCAAGAAAACGAGAGAAGTTTTTATTTAGAATGAGATTACCTAAAAAAATTGTTCTCATATGTTACACAGCTATTACAGTTTGATAATTACAAGTGGCATTTTGAAGCCTATTTTTCATAATTTTGTCTTCTGAAAAGCAGAAAATCAATTAAAACGTGTCATTTTCTATTTGTAATTGTTTCTATTTTGGGAAAGGGTTTGGAGTTTGAAATGAAGATATGGAAAGGACATATAGTACTATATATTTCATGGTACAATAGTAGAGAAGGGTTGAACCCTTGGGGCAGAAGATTTTTTTATTTCTTTGAAGTTAATGCAGAAGTTTCCTCTTTCTGAAATTTGAGATTCATCACTGTGTTTATGTTCAGTATGTGTTTCTTGTATATCATTTCCATGATTATTTTTTTCTTTTAGCATTGTCTGAGATTAAGTGGTATGAATTCATCCATGTTTGATGCTCATTTCACACTAATGATGCTTTTTATGTGTTAATGGTTATTTTACAAAATTCATCTTCATTTGATGCTCTGTTTAGTAATTAATCTTTGTGTCCTTTATTCTAAAGTTGCACTGGAGATTTATACATTGATTGATGTCTTTGTGTAGTGGGGTTTCTTCTCCTTTCTATCTTCCATTTCATATCATGTATTTGATGAGAATAGCACTTATTTTGCCACAAATCTGGAAAAAAAAATGAACCAATTGTTGATTGTAAAAACATTGAAATTCAAGCCTTGACTCCATTGCCCAATGGTACATTTTCCTTGTTTGTCCTACCATCCCTTTTAAAAACAAAAACAAAATTGTTCTTATCATAAATATGACCTTCTGAGTGTTATTTTTGAATATATTTTGAGTGGGAAATCCTTTTGTCTATTGAGAATCCCTCTCTGATTGTATAAGGTCAGAATATAGTGCAAAGTGGTTGAAATGGTTACCTCGGGGTTTCCTTGGTACAACCAAAGGAAAATACTGAGTGTTAATATATTGGCGCCATTGCTAGGGAACAAAAGTTTCATTTTCCCTAGGAGAAATGACAAGCTTTAGACCTGATTTATGATGGTGGATAGAGGTCAGACACAAGAAGGTTGTACATTTAGACCTGGCGACTCCAATCAATATTCAAATGTGATTCAAAGACTCCATTGGAGGATGAGATCCATTGACAGAGGTATGAAAGGACATCATGGGAGAAAACAAGTACCTAAAGTTGAGTTTTTTCTAAGACATAATATTTTTTTTTATTAATTACCTTTTGTCCTTTCATGAACATGTTAAACAAATTTTTCTTTACCTTCTTCATTCAAATGATGATCATGAGAATATTTCACTTGTATATCCTCCTCTTAAAGTTGTACATATATCTTCTCATTGTATCGCTGTTTTTTATCAAAATCTTCCATCTGAGTCATGTGTTGACCATATCCATGTTGATGAGACTCATGAAATCAAGGCTGATATCTCACCTCTTGTACTTGATCCAACACCCTCCAAGATTCAGCAGAGATACAGACCTTTAAAATTACCTCACACCCTTCATAATTTTCCTCCAAATCACTATAAGTACCTACATGTTTTTTATGGAGAACCTAATACCATCACAGCTGAAAAACACATCCAAGATTTTGAACATTTTATAGATTTGTTTGAGATTGATCATGATGATTTTTGTATGAGGGCCTTCTCTCAATCCTTGAAAGGGGATACCAAAGCCTAGTTTAAACACTTGCAGCCAGAGACAATTAGCTCATGGGAGGAATTGAAGAATGCCTTTTTGAAATTTTGGGGCAAGAGGAAATCTTTGGATCTACATCTTACAGAGTTTTATTCCATGAAAAGGAAGAGAATTGAAACTATTTCTACATTCAGTAGAAGGTTTTCTAGCATTTATTATAAGTTTCCCAAATAAATTCAACCCACTGAAGTTGTTACCATGCTCCATTATGCAACAACCTTTCATCTAAATTTGTCTTTCCTTCTGATGGAAAGAAGATCTAAGTCCTTACAACAAATGTTTAATGATGCTCAGGAGATTCAACACAATATTCAAGCATGTAAACATATTTGAAATGAGGAGTTGGATGCTAAATAACATTGATGCAGGAGCATCACAAGCAAGCACAAGCAGAGGATAGTTGGATATGCACCAATGCACATTTTGAAGATATTTTGAATTTCAAAAGGATGGCACATTAATGTAATATCTGGAGAGACATAAGTGCTCTTAAATGTTTTGGGGATTGTAATGCAGATCTTGAGCATTGCTCTCATCTGTCGATTGTAGACAATTAATGTAATGAATGTAAACTAGGTGTAGGCTTTAATTCGATTAGATAGCTTGAGGTTGTAAGAGGGAAAACTCAAGAAATATCCCTCATATGTATTGTAATGTATCATTATTATCATTTGTAAAAGTAGAAGAGAAGAGCAAGAGAATAGGAGAGCAGAGAAGAACAGAGCTTGTAGAAGTTGTATAAGCAGATAGTTGTTGCTATAGAAACCATGTACAAAATCACTTGAGTTAATATAAGAATGCTTCGACTCAATTTCATGGTGTTGTTATGGTTATTGTTTGCATCTATTGAATGGTATGTTTACAGTTTGCTTATATGCTATGTTATGCATTTGTTTCAATGTGTTGTGTGTATGATTTCATGATGAATGTATGAATTATTTGAGAGGGAGAGTATGAGTTTCAATTGTTTCTCTTTCTGAAAATTCCTGCTAGGAGTGCAGTGAAGGTCCACAAGAAGTGCATTGACAAGATTCTGAGTTTTACCTCAGAAAATATCAGGAGAGATAGAGTTGTCCTCATACCATCAGAAGTGCAAGTATGGCATAGAGTCGTGCAAGGTGTGCGCGAGCCAGTTTGAAGTCTTAGACTTTTCCAACCTAGTGAGTGGTTGAAGGACTTATGTCGCAAGGGCTACGTAGAGTTGGAGAGTTCAGATAATTAATGATTATCGTGAAGGTCTCAAGCAGTGCATGCAAGAATCCCTTGGAATCCTTGATTTTGCAGTGAGGATCAAGCTTAGGAGGGATAGATACTTGGAAATTTCAGAGGACAGACGAGAGTCAAAATCACCTCGCAGAAACCAAACTTAGGAGGAACGATGCCAAGTTATTTATCCAGGAGTCCTTGAGAACCTGAATGGACGATTGAATTTCTCGGAGGGAGAAATACCGATTTTTCATGGACCGTTGGATCCAGTGGATCAACGGGGAGGTTAAGGTTAAGTGTATTTTAACACTCGCAAGCTCAAGAGTATTAGCAGTCGTTAAATATGAATCAACGAGAGTCGTTGATTTGGCGCTTTAAATTTTGGCATTTCGGAAGTCGAAAGTGTGGAGGAAGCCATTTTTTGGAATCCCCGATGCGATCTGGACTGTCAGATCGTGGGAGATTCAGGACCGTTGATCCGTAGAAAATAATTTGTGAGTTCACACTTTGAGAAAAAGGAGAAGAGTTGCATCGCGAAATCCCGACGCGCTCGGAAGTGAGGCCCCAAGACTTGACTGGAGTTCATATGATTGAGGCATAGGGGAGGATCTAGTGGACCGATAGCCCATTTCGGGGTTTCAGGAATCGAAGGAGTCAGTGGGGACTCACAATAGAAATCGTGAAGTCATGAAATCCAAAACACCTTTTCGGGTTAAGTCAGTGGTCACGTCGAGTGGTCATGTGGAGTGTAAGTTTGCACCTAGTGCTTGTTCACGCAGGCGTAACTTCTAGAAGGACCTGTGGTTTTATATGCATTGAAGGTTCAAGAGGAACTAAGGATCCATTTCATCTCAAGGGAAATAGGAATATCCAAAGACCGGGAGTTCAAGCAGACCCTGCTGAGGTAGGGGTGTTGCGTCAGGGTACTCCTCTGGCTGAAAAATTCATGGACTCTTGTCCATGAGCTCCTACACCATCTGTCCATGTTTCTGGATATTCGCTTCACTTTCCCAACTAGAATCCTCAATCGGGTGTCCTTTCCATTTTATCAGATATTCAAAATATGTCTTCTTCCAGGTCTTCTTGCTAACTCTCTGATCAATGATCTTTTCCATCTACAACTTTTCAACTACAGGCATCTGTTTTCCCTACTGAACTTCCTTCTGATTATCTTTTCCTCTCGCTTCATCTCTCTGTAAGGATACAAATCTGCTATGTTGAATATGGGCAATATTCCCACACCATCTGGCAATTCTATCTCATAAGCATTTGCCTCAAATTTTCTCAAAATCTTACACGGCCCTGTCTTTTTCATTTTCAACTTATTATATGTTCCCCTTGGGAATCTTTATTTTCTTAGATGTGCTAAGAAAAAATCTCCCACTTCGAATTGAAACTCTCTTCTGTGTTGATCTTCTCTGCGCTTGTATTCCTGGTTGGAATTTTGAGACCGCTCTCTAATTTTACTGTGGAGCTCTTGCATTTCTGCTGCAAAATCTTCCGCTCCAGCACTTCTGAACTCATTCTGCTCTAAGTCTCTCAACTCAAATATTCCTCTTGGCTGCATTCCATACATTATGATAAATGGTCTCTATCCTGTGCTCCTATTAGGTGAGTCATTATATGCAAATTCCTCTTGAGGCAAAATCTGATCCCACTGACTATGATGTTCATCTACTAAACTCCTCAATAAGTCTCCCAAACTTCGATTTACTACCTCAGTTTGTCCATCCGTCTGAGGTTGATATGTTGAACTAAAAGATAGATTTGTTCCCAGCTTTTTCCATAGTGTCCTCTAGAAATGACCAACAAATTTGGTGTCTCTTTCTGAAACAATACTCTTGGGTAAACCATGAAATCGAACAACTTCTTTGAAAAATAGATTTGCAATGTGTGTTGAATCATTGGTTTTCTAACATGGAATAAAATGTGCCATTTTTTAGAATCTTTCGACTACCACGAATATGGAATCACAATCTCTTTGTGTCCTTGGAATTTCTAACACAAAATCCATGCTTACCGCATCCCACAACCTCTCTAGTATTGGCAATGGTTGATACAACCCTGTATTATGTCTTTTCCCCTTTGCGTGTTGGGAAATTCTACATATGTTGACAAATTTCTTGACATCCATCCTCACCCATAGACAATAATACAAATTGTTCAGTTGCGCGAATGTTTTATCATGGCTGAAATGTACATCCAATCCCCCACTATGATTTTCCTTTAAAAGGTTTTCTCTCATAGAACTCTTCGGGACACACAATTGATTTCCTTTGAATAGCAATCCAGCCTAAATCAAGTATTCAATCCATTGGCTTCTATCTCTTCGAAAAGGATTCTCGCATGCTTCATAAGCGTCCTTGAAATCTGAATCATCTATGTACATTTACTTAAGGCGATCAAAACCTAAGGTTTTCACACGAAACTCCTGCAGAATCAAACATTTCTTGCTCAATGCATCAGCAACCTTGTTAGCATTTCCAGAAATGTGCTTTATAACAAAAGTAAAGTTTTGCATAAATTCAACCCATTTTGCATGTTTATGGTTTAGTTTCTCTTGTCTGGTTATAAACTGTAAGGCCTGGTTGTCGCTATACAAAACGAACTCTTTCGGAACCAGGTAGTGTCTCCATTTCTTCAGTGCTTGTATGATTGCATAAAACTCTTTATCATACGTGGAATAATTCCTCCTGGAATTGTTCAGCTTCTCACTGAAGTATGAAACCAGTCTATTATCTTGACTTAAGACTGCTCCAATCGCAAATCCACTTGTGTCACATCTCACTTGAAATTTTTTACTGAAACCTGGCAGAACCAGAAATGGTTGTCCAATTATCTTCTCTTTCAACAACTTGAAACTTTTCTTTGCTTCCTCTGTCCAATGAAAATATTTATGTCTTTTCTTGACTGTGTCCATCATTAATGCACAAATTCCGCTAAAATTCCTGATGAACTTCCTATAAAAACTGGTTAATCCATGGAAGCTTCTGATTTCAAAGATATTCCTTGGCGACGACCACTCTTTGATTGTTTTTACCTTCTCCGGATCCATCTTCAACTCATTCGAAGAGATCACGAAACCCAAATAAACGAGTTATGTCTTCATGAAAGACGACTTCTTCAAATTTATCATCAAATTCTCTTGTTGTAACTTCCTCATCACTAGAGTTAAATATCTCAAGTGTTCTTCCTCAGTCTTACTAAAGATCAGTATATTGTCAAGATACACAATTACAAACTTCCCAATGAAATATTTCAAGACTTCGTTCATCAATCTCATAAAAGTACTTGGCGCATTCGTCAAGCCAAATGGAATGACAAGTCATTCATAAAGTCCTTCATTCATCTTGAATGTTGTCTTCCATTCATCACCTTCCCTCATTCTAATCTGATGATATCCGCTCTTCAAATCAATTTTTGAAAAAAACTTTGCCCCACTCAAGCAATCCATCAAGTCATCCATCCTGGGTAAAAGAAATCTATACCTGATGGTGATTTTGTTTATAGCCCTTGATTTTTTACACATTCTCCATCCACCATCCTTCTTTGGACTTAACATTTTTGGCACAGTGCATGGACTCAAGCTTTCTCTAATCAACCCTTTGTCCATCAAATCCTGGACTTGCTTCTTAACTTCTTCATTCTCCTGCGGTGTCAATCTGTATGATGCTTTGTTTGGTAAACTCGCTCCTGGTATAAGGTCAATATGATGGCTTATACTTTTGATGGGCGACAACGAACAAGGTAAATCATCCACCACTATATCAACGAAATTCTCCAGCATCTCCTAAATCTCCTCAGGTAGATCATCTATTGAGGTACTGGTCAAGATGACTCTAGGTTTTCTCACCACAGAAAACTGCATTTCTTCATCTTTCTTAACTTCATCAAGAAGTTTATTCCCACTCATGAGAAGTATAGTATTGTTTGTTTCTTCTTTCACCTTCTTGTATTCAATTGGCAGCAACATATGCGTTCTACCATTCTTCTCCAAGGTGTATGTGTTCTTTATTTCACCATGAATAGCATTCTTATCATATTTCCATGGCCTCCCAAACAAAAGATGACATGCATCCATGGGAATAACATCACATAAGATCTCATCTATGTACCTATCTTAAATTCATCTAAACATTGTTTAGTGACAGTTACCTGATGTCCTTTTTGTAACCACAAAACTTTGTATGGGCTTGGATGTGAAACTGTTCCAATTCCAGCTTTTCCACCATTTATGTGGATACTAGATTATCCGTACTTCCACTGTCAACAATCACCTTGCATACCCTATCCCTTGTCTTGCAAAAACTTCTAAACAAATTGTTCGTCTAGAGTGGATTCTCTATCTCTTTCTCTGGATTCAAAAGAATTCTTCGCATCATTAAGGATCTTCCGCCTTTTGCATCTTCTACCTCAACATTTCTCCTTTGTGCTTCTAAAATGTGAGCTTCACCTCCTCCATCCCTTTTTCTATCGAGACATTCAAAATATTTGTGTCCTATCTTTCCACAAACAAAACACTTTATTTCACCTCCTTTGCCTCTTCCTCTTCCTCTTTCTCAAGGAAAAGTGTTCCTATCAGCATACTTTCCTCCTTGTGAGCTTCCTCTTCTTTCTAGTTGATTATGAGGTTTCTTTTCTTCATCCTTTGGCTTCTGCACTCTGTCCTGGGAAATTGCTTTGCCTCTGCTCTGACTTCTACCTCTGCCCCTTTGACCTTGCTTTCAAGACAATTTCACTTTTTCCTTTGAATCAATTTGATAAGAATCTTTCACATTCCTGATTGTCACCATGGTCATCTCATATTCAATCTCATATCTCAGGCCATTCATGTATCTAGCGACTTTTTCATCATCACTCTCACGATGACCAGCTCTGATGTTGAGTATGTAAAATTCTTCAGTGTATTCCTTCATTGTCATCCCTTTCTATATCAAATTATGCATTCTTATAAATAGATTAATTTGGTAATCTATGGGTATTAATTTGGCTTTCATCTTGGCTACCATCCTATCCCAGCTTCTGATTTTATTTTTTCCTTTGCAATGCTTGTCAGCCTGTAGTTCATCCCACCACAGTGTTGCATGCCCTTTCAGTCTAGTGACAACATGTTTTACTTTCTTATCGTCTTCGATATCTTCATAATCGAAGTATTTACTGTTTACAAAGATCTCTAAACCAATCTAGCAGCTCCTCAACGTCTAATTTGCCTTCATACATCGGGATGTCCATTTTTGCTTTGACACATATTCTTGCAAAAGCTTTCAATAGACGTTCTTCTGCAGCATCTTTGGCTACAACTTATTCTTCGACTCATGCTTCGTTTTCACTTTTGGCCTCACTGATATCTCTAGTATCAGGTGTTCGCCTCTATGTTGTCTCCATAGCATCCAATTGAGCACGAAGTTCTCTCATTTCCCTTTCCACAGCTGGATCGGGTAAAGTTCTTTCTGGACGTCTCTTTGGTGGCATTGTTCCAATCTGTCCATGTAGTATTCAAATCACAACTTTCCTTTTGTCTTCTCTCACCTACAGAAAACAATGATTGTAAGATCTGATACCACCTGACGCAGCACCCCTACCTCAATAGGGTCTGCTTGACCTCCTGGTCTTTGGATCTTCCTATTTCCCTTGAGCCGAAGTGGCTCCTTAGTTCCTCTGGAACCTTCAATGCAGATAAAACCACAGGTCCTTCTAGAAGTTACGCCTGCGTGAACAAGCACTAGGTGCGAACCTCCGCTCCACGTGACCACCCAGCATGACCACAGACTTAACCCAAAAAGGTGTTTCAGATTTCGCAACTTCATTATTTTTATTGTGAGTCCCCACCAACTCCTTCAATTCCCAAAACCCTGAAATGGGCTATCAGTCCACTAGCTCCTCCTCTATGCCTTAATCATATGACTTCTAGTCAATTCCTAGGGCCTCACTTCCGAGCGCGTCGGGAGTTCGCGACTTACGAGTTTGCGATGCAAATCTTCTCATTTTTCCCAAAGTTTGAACTCGTGACTTATTTTCTACGGATCAACGGTCCTAAATCTCCCACGATCTAAATCGTATCAGGACTTCGCGTATTGGGGATTCCCGAAAACGGCTTCCTCCACACTTCCGACTTCCAAAATGCCGAAATTCAAAGCACCAAATAAACGGCTCTCATTGATTCAGATCTAACGGGTGTTAATCCTCCTGAGCTTGTGAATGTTAAAAGACACTCAGCCTTAGCCTCCCCATTGATCCACTGGATCCAACAATCCATGGAAAATCGGTGTGTCTCCCTCCAAGAAATTCAACCGTCTGTTAAGGTTCTCAAGGACTCCTGGCTAAATAACTTGGTGTCCTTCCTCCTGAGTTTGGTTTCTGCGAGGTTCCTTCGACCCTCATCTGTCCTCTAAACTTTCCAAGTCTCTATCCCTCCTGAGTTTGATCCTGGTTGCAAACTCAAGGATTCTAAGGGATTCTTGCACGCACTCCTTGCGGCCTTCACGATAATCATTGATTATCTGAACACTCCAACTCTGTGCACTCCTTGCGACAGAAGTCCTTCAACCACTCATTAGGCTGGAAAAGTCTAAGACTTCAAACTGGCCTACGCACACCTTGCATGGCTCTATGCTATACTTGCACTTCTGATGGTATGAGGACAACTCTATCTCTCCTAAGGTTTTCTAAGGTAAAACTCATAATCTTGTCAACACACTCCTTGCAGACCTTCACTGCACTCCTTGCAGGACTTCTCAAGAATAAAAACAATTGAAACTCATACTCTCCCTCTCACAGACTTCATACATTCATCATGAAATCATACACACAAAGCATTGAAACAAATGCATAACATAGCATATAAGCAAAATGTAAACATACCATTCAATAGATGCAAACAATAACCATAACAAAACCATGAAATTGAGTCAAAGAATTCTTATATTAACTCAAGTGCTTATGTAGATGGTTTCTATAGCAACAACTATCTGCTTATACAACTTCTACATGCTCTGTTCTTCTCTGCTCTCCTATTCTCTTGTTCTTCTCTTCTACTCTTACAAATGAGAATATTGATACATTACAATACATACAAGGGAGATTTCTCGAGTTTTCCCTTGTAAAACCTCAAGCTATCTAATTGAATTAAAGCCTACACCTACTTTACATTCATTACATTAATTGTCTACAACCGACAGATGAGAGCAATGCTCAAGATCTGTGTTACAATCCCCAAAACATTTAAGAGCACTTATGTCTATCCAGATATTACATTAATGTGCCATCCTTTTAAAATTCAAAATATCTTCAAAATGTACGTTGGTGCGTATCCAGTTGTCCTACTCTTGCGCTTGCTTGCGATGCTCTTGCATCAAACATGAAAGTGAATATGAACAAAAAACAGTTGATTTGAATCTTGAGAAGCGGGTTAATAATATCATATGTCCTCTTGAAGTTTTAAATGTTGATGATCTTGCAAAGGATTATATTCCACTTGTTGAAAAAGAAGGTGCTAATTTAGCTTCTGATCCATCTCATGATAAGCATGGGGTTGATTGTTTTATGTATTCATTTTTAGACAGTCAAGAAAGTGAATTTGCAAATCAGCTTGTTGAAGAGGAAGTTGATGTCCCAAGCTTTTTCTTGTTAGATGACATTGTAGATGTTGTCAATTTTCCTATATATGATGAATATGATGTTGAATTCATAGAACAACCAGTTGCATGTTCTCTATCAAAAAACATTCATTTTCAACAGTGTAATGAGAGAAATCAGCCTACATATCATAGTTACAAAGAAGAATATGAAGAAATTACCGAATCAGCTAAAGGAAATTCTTTACCTTTATGTTTTTCTTCGTTTAAATTGTTGAAAGAAAATTTTAAGATCCTCACTAAAGCAGAGGAATGTTTGTTGATGAAAAATCACACTGATTCACTGGAACAAATTGACAAGAAATTGCATCAATCTTCTCATGTGTTCGATGACCCTGTTGCTTGTTATATGGAAGGTTTTATTAATTCAAAATTGCAACTATTGGTCGAAGATGAATCTAAAAATGTATATGATGATGAGTTCTTTTCCAAATCAGCCATGTCCTTCTTTCCATCAGGGGTTTCATTGCAACAATTTAATGCATATCTTCATCCCTTTAATGATAGCCATGATTTTGAGATTTATGGAAGCAGAAATGTAGTTCGAGGGATGATACAAGATGACAGTCTTGTGAAATCTCTTGAAATCAGTTTTCTTTCTTTTCAAAATCCTTTTCTAGCATGTTTGGAAACAACGAATGGACCTAAGTTTTTAAATTTGGTCAATATTGAATTTGATGAGTTTTCATTGAGAGGTTTTTCCCTTTCAATATTGAACAAAGATACGCAAGGAATTCAACCCATGGACAAGACACTTGCATGGTTGCGCTGGATTTTTTATTTCACCTAATCAAACAGCTCAGAGATTAGCTTAGTGTAGGTAGCAGTTTGAATAAGCTCAGCATGGAAAGCATTTCTTTCATCATTTTTCAGTTTGGGTTTAGTTCAATTGCAGAATAAGTTGGTTTTGAAACAGATTATAGATTGCATATCACAGTGTATGGCTTGGGAACAACCTAATGGATAAGGCACCTGGTCTACTGTTCTTTGCTACCTCATAGGGAGGATAGCATCCCCATTGAAGCCAGCTATTAGCACCATGATTTTCATAGCTAGGGTTAGATTTTTGTCAGCGGTTTGCAAATTCATGCATGTTAGCACCAATATTGTTTTTATGCCTGGCATCATATAAAATCTCCAAGGGTCGGTTTCAAAAGGAAGCTTTATCATTTATTATTTCCATTTGCAAAATTCACTGCACGCTGCAAAATTCACTGTGCACTGCAAAAATCACTCCGCGCTGCAAAAATCAAAACTCACTTCGTGCGGCAAAATTCATTGTGCATTGAAAACTCACTGCGTGTTGTGAAATTCATTGTACGTTGCGAAATTCATTGCGCGCTGTGAAATCACCTAGTACACAAAAAAATCATATTTTCATCATAACATTTAAATGTCGATCTGGGTTCTTCTGAAATTTTTTGTGGAGGAATATGATATCATTGTTGACTTATTGACCAAATTTTCGCCTGACCCAGTTTGGCATTTGAGAGAAACAATTAAAACACCAGTGCACTGTGAAATATGTTGCAAACACTATGTTTTAGGACTGCTGAAACTTTCATCATTTGCATCCTTTCAAATTCAGCCTTAAAACAATGAGATATCAAGATAATGGATTGTTGCAACATGTCTTGATTCCTAACATAATTTTTGAAGTGTTGAAGCTTGAAAAAAATAAAACAGGCTGCTACAGGAAAGTTCGCAGCGTCGGCGCTACGAACTAGTAATTTTGACCAATTAACTCCCAGGACGATTTTCGGGTGAACCGGGATGAATTTTAAAAATTCAAAGGAGGTTATTGTCAAGCATGGACCCAATAACATTAACCTTGTTCATTTTTCACATAGTTGTCATGGATTGTGAGATTCGAAGGAATATTTGAGCCCTATTCTTCAGTTTTCATGATTTCATGTTTGAGACATGTATTCTGGCCAGATGGAGATGATTTTCAAGAAACCAAGAGAGGTTTTTCTTTATAACGAGCTTACCTACAAAAATCGTTCTCATATGCTACACAGCTATTATATTTTCAGAATTACATGTGGAGTTTTGAAGCCTATTTTCATAATTTCGCCTCCTGGAAAGCAGGAAATCAGTTAAAATGTGTCATTTTATGTTTGTAACTGTTTTTATTTTGGAAAAGGGTTTGGAGTTCAAAATGGTGAGCTAGAAAGGACCTATAATGATACATATTTAATGGTATAAGAGTAGAGAAGCTTTGGACCCTTGGGGCAGAAGACTTGTTTATTTCTTTGAAGTTAATGCAGATGTTTCCTCTTTCTGAAATTTGAGATTCATCATGGTGTTTATGCGCAGTATGTGTTTCTTGTATATCATTTCCATGATTATGTTTTTTCTTATAGAATTGTTTGAGATTAAGTGGTATTAATTCATCCATGTTTGATGCTCCTTTCACACTGATGATTCTTGTTATGTGTTAATGGTTACTTTTATAGAATTCATCTTCATTTGATGCTTTGTTTAAAATCTTTGTGTCCTTTATTCTAAAGATGCACTGGTGTTTCATCCACTGATTGATGTCTGTAGTGTAGTGGGATTTCTTCTCATTTCCATATCCCATTTCCATATCTCATTTCATATCATTTATTTTCTGAGCATAGAAACTATTTTTCCTCAAATCTGTAGAAAGAAACCAACTAGTTGTTGACTGTAAAAACATTGAAATTCAAGCCTTGACTCCATTGCCCAATGGTAAATTTTCCTTGTTTGTCCTTCCATCCCTTTAAAAAAAAAAAAAAACCTATTCTTATCAGAAATTTGACATTCTGAGTGTTATTGTTGAATTTCTTTTGAGTGATAAATCCTTTTTGCTATTGAGAGAGACCTCTCTGATTGTATAAGGTCATAATACAGTCCAAAGTGGTTGAAATGGTTACCTCGGGGTTTCCTTGATACAACCCAAGGAAAATACCGAGTTTTAACAATGTGCATGGACACTTGTCATCTCAACAACCAATCGTTGCAACGGGTGTCGACTTAAGCGCCTAGTTTCCAGCCACATGGGGGGCATACGCCTAGGACCTCCACCGGGAAAAGGGGCCAGCGCACTAACGGTGCGACAATTCACCAGATTTTGTGGGAAGGAGCACGTGTTGGGTTTTTGGCACGGAAAATGCCCATGAGCCAGGTTCAGTCAGACTGGGTGCGTTTTGGCAAGTAGAGACATCAAAGAATTGGGAGAAACTTCCAGGGAGTGATTTCAACTCAGTTTTTTGCCAAAACAGGTGCATGAAGAGCCCAACTAGGGGCTTTTGGATGTTTCAGAGCCATTGTAGCCATCCATTTCTCATTCTTATCATTGTAAAGCATTGATTTTGACACTTTGAGCATTAATGAAAAAATATCCATTGGAAGTTTGACCAAGAGATGTAGCCCAAGAGAGGGGTGAACTCCTTTATCATTTGTTGTGTTAATATGTGTATTATGATGGTTGTTTATAACTTTTTATGTTTCTCATGATTAAGTAAAAAACTCATTAATCTTTATGTGTTTGTAACTTGATCCTATTACCCAAGCACATACCAGTGAACTTGCAACTTTAAAAAAGATTCAAGCCTTTACATTTTCAGATCAAAATTCCTACATCATCAATGCACATGAAGGCAAGTCAAATATATCACTGGTAAGTGCCAATAAATCCAAGAATTTGATTAGTTCTAGTAAGAAATGTGTTTTACTTTTCTTAAGAGAAAATCAGTCTGATGATGAGTCAATGAGAATGAAGGAATCCCTGGAGGGGTGTACTAAAAAGAAAAAACAACAGTTGGAGGAGTTTCTACAAAAATAAAGAGGAGTGTTCCAGGATCTTAAAGGGATACCACCCAAGAGGGAAGTGGAGAAAAAAATAAAGTTGTTGCCGGACTCCCCATTGTCGAATATTGAGTTGTATAGATAGTTTGTTCTAGAATTAAATGAAGTGAAGAAGCAATTGCACCAGTTGTTGGATCAGGGTGTAATTCGACCAAGTACCTCACCTTGTGGGTCACCTATCATAATTTTTCCCAAGAAATATGGGACTTGGAGAATGTGTATTGATTACGAGAGGCATTGAAAAATATTACACTGAAGATTCGATACCCCATGCCAAGGATTGATTATCTATTGGACCATTTGCAGCATGCCCAATGCTTTACTAAGATGGATTTGAAATCAGGATATCACTAGGTACGAGCCAAAGAAGAACACAACTGAAAGATTGCCTTCAATACAAGGCAAGGTTTGTATGAGAGGTTGTTATGTCATTCGGTTTATGGAATGCAACCGCTACATTTATGATACTAATGAATGATGTTTTACACCTTTATCTAGATTCATTTGTTATTTTATATTTAGATGATATACTAGTTTATAGTTCTACCTAGGAGGAGCATATGTCACATCTTATGTAGGTGTTAAAGACTCTGAAAAAAGCACCAGCTACTGGAAAAGATCAAGAAATGCGAGTTTTCTCAGCAATATTTGGTGTATTTGGATTATGTGATCAATGGAGGGAGCTCAAGATAGATCCCGCAAATATGGATGCACAACTACATTTGTAGCCAAAATCCAATGGCCAATTTGTCTGAAATTCGTCAATTACGCATATAAAATCCGATGGAATTATTTTTTTAAGCGTCGGTGAGATGTGGTCAGTTAGTCGACGCACAATAGGAGCAGTTGGTTATTTGACTTCCACAACCTTCATATCAATGGCTAGGCCATCGATTATATCCCCCCTAGAGTCGTCAGATATCCGACTCCTGTGAGCATCGGACCTGTGGCGTAGCCATCGAAAGCAAACTTCACGGAGTTGGATATCCGACGTCACTGTATTGTTTTAAAACAAAATTAAAAACAAATTTGGTTAGGTCCTTGTCCCTAGGGCCATTAGATATCTAACTCCATATGGCATCGGACTTATGGAGGTGTCGCCGGATGCAAACTTTAGGGGGTATAATATCCGAAGGCATTGTATTGTTTTTTTAAAAAAAATTAAAAATAAATTTAGACTCCCCACGGATTTATATCAGGTCTCCTATCATCATTTGCACCATTCACTCTGTAATTACCCCGGTATGTAACTACATGAGTAATAATTGGACAACCAGTGTATTCCATAATGCCATAAAATGTATCGTTATTATTTAATACAAGGAAATAGGTTCCACATACATCAACTTCAAATAAAACCACTGCAAAATGATAAAAGGAGACAGAGATAGACACATCAAAGAGTGCATACAGAACTTATATCCCATTTTCCTTAGATATTTTAATTGGAATTTGATCAAGGCTCTCCATATTCTCAACTCTTTTCATTTCAAATATTAGATGCTAAGATTGGCCATGTGGTCTCTCTCTCTCTCTCTCTCTCTCTCTCTCTCTCTCTCTCTCTATATATATATATATATATATATATATATATATATTCATTCTACATGAATATTAGATGTTGATGAATACGTAGCAAGAACTTACATAGAATTGGAGCAAGGTCATGATGGAGGATAAGGAAAAATTTAAATGCGAGTTTAAAACCATTCGGAGTAATTTTTCTAAGGGTTGTTTTAGAGTAAAAAAGAATAGCATCTTTCTGATATTGGTTGCACAGTAGGATTACAAGGACTAGCATTGAGTTTTTTCCTCTATAATTTCAAAAGTTGAAAAGAATTGCCCTACTCTTAACTTTTTCTCTCTACCCATGAGAATAGAAATAAAAAGAACAAAGTTTACTTTTTATTTTCTAGTTATTACCTCATTTTTTAATCTTCTTATTGTAACTATCTAAATCTTTAAAACGTATTGGGAAACTAAATTTCTTTCTCAAGTTTCTCCACTTTCCAAACTATTTGAGAATGGGCCAATACATATACCAATGGATCATGGTAAGGGATGCCCTATTCGTAGGGCATGCATTCATGGACTAATGGTAGCCAACTAAATAATAAACTATAATATTAGAAATGAACAGAAAGCTTAAAAAAACAAAATTATACACATAAAATAGTGATCTACATCACATAAAAATTATAGTTGTACATGATAATCTAGTTTATAATATATAACAAACAACATAAAAAACGAAATATAGAAATTTCATATTAAGGAAATAAAAGTTATCAAAGAAATTTGATTTGTTTTACCTTGAAAAACTCCTTTTCTTCCTCCCTTAAAATATCCTTTATTTGTTCCTTTTGACTTTCCATTTCTAATTTTTCCCTTATGTGAATATTTTCCTAGTGACACCTTAACTTTCCCCTGTATGAAAACCAAAATATTAAACAAGTTCCAATTGAAATTGGAAAAATCTCCATATGTTTGTTAGTAATTTTTCTTAGATAAAGGGAAATAATAATAGCAAACCTTTGAATCATCATCAATCAGTTCATCATCCTTGTTGAATGCCTTGATACATGCAACAACAGCTTCAACACATTATATAAACTTGGCAATTATAACAAGTAAATAAATCTTTTGAGGTTTAAATAATATTAAATATATAAAATCCGACAATTATAACATGTTAATTTATATAATATACAATTAGGTTTAGTGATATTGAATATGCACATGCAATGAAATCCCATCATGGTTATAATTTCTTGAATCAACAATAGGTTTGCATTTCTATAGTTACTGTTATCCCCGTTCTATGGGATAACTAAGGAGATTATGTCTCAAGGCCCTCAGGTTGCAGATATGGAGTGTCAAGAGACCATATAACTAGCAGTGTACTTTTGTGCAGATGGAGACTCTTCTCACCACCACAAAGGTTGTATATTTTCAAATAGCATCCACCACACCAACTGGCTTCCGAGAGGCAATGGGCCTTTCTCCATGAGGTACGATTCAGGTATTATGGTGAGTGTCATTTCAATATTTGAGGCATTTGAGTATGTTGTATCTTAGACTACTTTAGATTTCATGACATATGCTTGGACATTATGTCTTTTTCCATGCTTCACCTTCGTGGTTGACATTGTTCCCTAGTAAATGGTCTTCCTTGGGGATGGGTTTTCTACTAGAAACTCCCTTGAAGAGCCATTGTACCGTTCTTGACCATACTTACCACGTTTCATCACTATTTCCCCCCATTTCCTCTTGGTATTTTTAGGGTGTATTGACCCAAGAAGGGGTGTCCCTCATTCTATGGGAAGGATTTGAAGGCCCAGAGGGATTGTTGTTGGGTAAAAAATAAAATCCTATGTATAAACCTTCTAGATGCTTCACACAGGGATCACCCAAGAAAGCAATGAAACGCTTATCTTTGAGAAAAGAGGGACCCACAAGAAATATGATTATGAATGCTTAAAAGGCTAGTTGGAGGATAGGAGGCCTCTTCACGAGCCAACCTATCATGTTCATGGACATATAGTGGTATGACATTATCATCATTTGTTCACCAAGCCAGGGTAATGGCTCTCAGTTGCATGGTTGAGAGAAAGGGGGTCTCATCACGATTCAGCCTTCTCATTTCCGCTAGTTATTTGTGGGTGACACTGTCATTATCTGGACACCACATTAGGGCAGTGGCCTTCAACTTGTCCTTAAATTATGAAAGAAACAAATGGAAAAATGATGGGCTTAGAAAAAATGCATTGCAAACAAAGGTACCACACACCCTCTACAAAGGCACCCATGAATGAGACACTACAACCCCTTGTATGTCATGAACCCCATGCCCATTTAGTCTTGACCCTTAACCGTTTCATCCACTTTACATGGCTTAGAGAGGGATCTCTTGGAAACACTCCTTGACCTAGGGAAAGATCTATCCAATAGGACACCTCGTCAACCCTCCCATATTCAAGCTTGACAAATCACATAATGTCTTTGAGCACTTAATTATTTGATATGGTAATCTTTGATGCACATGATTAGTTGGCTCATTTATTGACTTGATTTACTTCTCATGATATTTTGACTTGAGATCCTTGGAAGGTGTGCTTATTTGTCTTTGCAGGACCTAGTTGGTGGATAGTTTTGAAGGAACAACCCTAGCTTGGGCTTTCATTGGGGTTTGAATCCAACACATGGATGCCAAGGGCTCGCATGCTGGATGAGAGAGATGAAACCTCGGAGGCCTAAAAGATGACTTGGACGACATAACCTAGCCCCCACATGCCAAACTTTTTTCCTAGGAGAGGCAAAACGTCATCTTTAGGAGCATGACGTCATCTATGGGGCTAGGGTTTGGTGGTGAGGTTGATATGCATTGGCACAATGACGTTTTGAGGAGTTTGAGGCTTTGACCATGGAGGAAGTGACTTGGATGCTTGACATGTGGCTTTGGGAAGCCTTCCTACACTCCTCCATCTACAACGACTTGCTCCCAGTGCCAAAACGTCCCCTAAAGGGGTGACGTCTTTTTAAATTAGGGTTTTTTTTGTGCAAAAATGAATTGTTTAATATTACTTTGTAAAAAGGGGCAAGATTAGGGTTGTTGACCCCTAGTCTTGTGTTTTACCCCAATTTATGTGGACAAACTATCTTAGTGACATTTTGTATAAACAAGAGATCATAAGCTCTCATTTGAACATACCTCTCCCATTGTGAGAAGTACTTGCACTGAAATTTTCGCTACACTAGGAGTATTTTACCTCTTGTGCTTTGGAATGATGTCTTTTGGTTATAGTTAATGATGATGATGATGATGTGTTGTCTCTTGGAGGTCACTTCTAGCTCATTATGGAGGTTTACTTTGGCATGTTAAAAGATTTTATTGGATTGGTATGGTTCTTTACTTTGTCATTATCATTTGAAATTCAAGTTAAAGTTGTTTTGGCCAAGGCTAGATAGAGAATATAAGGATATACACCCCTATCTTAGTTTCCACCATAATTATCAAGCTTATAAAGTTATTTGCAAGGGTTTTGTTGAGGAAGTAAGAGGATTTACACCCCTTAATTTCAAACCCTAGCCAGGTTACTTACCTTAGGAAGTAAGAGGATTTACACCCCCAAGGGTTTAGTAGTCCTAGCTCTTTCTTTAATACCCTATTAACCCATAACTAAAGGCACTAATCTTGCATTGGAGATATAAATTGTTGCATTGGAAAACGTGAAAGTTTCAAGTATCGGTCTTCTCTCACTTGAGTTTTGTTCCCCTATCCTTGAGCTACCTTGCCTCATTGAGGCGTCCCCTTTCAACCACAAATTAATTTTGATGAAGTAACTCTAACCTACAACCATTAGAGCTTCACTAACCCTAGCCGACTAACCCTAAATAGCTCATAAACTAACCCTAGACCATGCCTAAAAAATCTACCCTAACCTTCTACTAACCCAAGCTCACTTGTTGAGCTAACTACAAGTTGATTTAATTGAATAAGTTTTCTGCGATAAGTCTTGGTTTGCTACAGCCATAAGGCTGGTAATTTCACTGCAGAAAGCCTATCCTAAAGTCAGTCATAACTTGTACTTTCATCATCAAAAGTTGCTAAGAATTTGTTAATTTATTCTACTTGCTTTAATACAGTTTTTTGAGTGGTTTATTTGCAAGTTTTAGTGGTTGAATTCAATGCTATCACAACGAGTTTGCTACAGTTATAAGGCTGCAAAACACTTCTACATACATATTTTATGACGGCCATAATTCATTGCTAAAGTCTCATGCTATAGATCGTGAAATTCTCTAGTGTTTATCTACTTTGTTTCAAGCATATTTTATTTGACTTTGAGCAATCTTTCTAGTAGCTTTAGTACTTGTTTTACTGTTGATATATATTGTCATTCATTACTACAAATTAGGGACAACAATCCTAGCTTGTTGATCCAACTAACATATTGCATTGCAAAGTGGTCTTCCTTGTGTCTCGGACAAGTACCAACTTCTCAGCGATTCACCCAAGGCTTTGGCAACCTCAAAATCATTTAAGACTCGTCTTAATATTTCACTTTCCATCTAGAACATTGACCTTTAGGCACCTCACTCTTTCCACTTCCATTTTATTACACCATTCCCCCTAGAGTCATCGGGATCGTCTCCCTAGAGTGACCTAGTCACCCTTAAAGCGCGGGACCTATCTCGAGGTGACATTGGGTATAGTGTCCCTCAGTTGTCGCCACTTGGTGGTTGGGTCGGGCTTTGCCCAACCTACAACTTGTGTGATAACAATTACTAATTTTTATAGGAATATAATTTTAGGCAATGGCTAATGCTGCTACAATAGTGCACATCATCCCTGGGTGCATTTCTACAAAGTAGAAACATATAGAAATATTGATAGTATTGAAAAACTAAAAAAAAAAATAGAATACATAACTCTTAAAATTTTAAATTTTTAAAATGTACCTATTATACTTATAATCATTTACAAATTGCAGCTCACTTAGTCTTTTCTATATCTCAAGAGCACAACTAAGACACTGAGATTGTTCACATATCATAATATTTTTAATTAAACTTAACGAAATACATATTTCTCTTTGTTTTTAAATTTTTACATTATAGTCAACATTGTTTTTTATTTAGTCAATATTATATTATTATTTTTAAATGGACACATGTCAACTCTAGGTTGAGCACGGAAGGAATTACACATGTCACTCTCACTGGGCTAGAGAATGCACCTCTCGACGCAATCAATAATAGCATCCAATAGTTATGATCCTTTTTACAGTTTATTCTCCTATGTTTTCTCTTTTCAATGTCTTTTGAATCACCTCAATCGAACATCTCAATCCGCAGTTATGATAGTTTTAAGTGAACATAACTTTGAAAACCCTGATTTGGAGTTTGTTATTTTAATTGACCTTCCTTTTAATATCTTTGAAATTTCGACCCTTCTAAATTTGAAATTTCAACATGAGTTCTTTGATGTGTTCTTTACAATGCTATGGGTTTGACCAAAATTTGATGTTCCAAGTGAAAAATATGGTAATTTTCTCAAACCTTATTGATTCTTGGACCTCTAGATAGCTAACTTGTATGGTATGGCACATATCCAAAATTTAATATATGATTTTGATACCAAATGGTAATGTTCCAAATGCTTAAGATATCACAATAAACCAAAAATACACACCATGTACAACAATGTGAGGGTAGAGCACAACTCCAAGATAGATAAGAGAGATAAGTTACACAATAACTCCTTAAATAATAAAAGAACCTTCTCCAAATACCCAATACATTAATACATCACAAATACACATATCTTCAATAATCACTACATGATCTCTATATATACCTATTCACACATTGCACATGTGGCCCCATTATTATTAGGTCAACCCTATTACATATACATTTACACATTACATGTACATTTAACTCCATATATGCCTCCCCTTTGAGTCATATCATATACATTTAACCTCATATATGCCCTCCCTTGGGGTCATATCATATTGTCATTGCTTTAGCCAAGGTTATTACCCTATCTTTGGAGACTTTGGGGAAAACGTTCTCAACTTATTCCCCAATCTACATTTACATTGATTTGCTCAAATCCATACCTAATCAAATTGAGTTGGAATGCAACCACTAATGTTGGGAACATCCAATGGGATATANAGATTTCATGACATATGCTTGGACATTATGTCTTTTTCCATGCTTCACCTTCGTTGTTGACATTGTTCCCTAGTAAGTGGTCTTCCTTGGGGATGGGTTTTCTACTAGGAACTCCCTTGAAGAGCCATCGTACCGTTCCCGACCATACTTACCACGTTTCATCACTATTTCCCTCCATTTCCTCTTGGTATTTTTAGGGTGTATTGACCCAAGAAGGGGTGTCCCTCATTCTATGGGAAGGATTTGAAAGCCTAGAGGAATTGTTGTTGGGTAAAAAATAAAATCCTATGTATAAACCTTCTAGATGCTTCACACAAGGATCACCCAAGAAAGCAATGAAACGCTTATCTTTGAGAAAATAGGGACCCACAAGAAATATGATTATGAATGCTTAAAAGGTTAGTTGGAGGATAGGAGGCCTCTTCACGAGCCAACATATCATGTTCATGGACATATAGTGGTATGACAGTACTATCATTTGTTCACCAAGCCAGGGTAATGGCTCTCAGTTGCATGGTTGAGAGAAAGGGGGTCTCATCACGATCCAGCCTTCTCATTTCCGCTAGTTATTTGTGGGTGACACTGTCATTATCTGGACACCACATCAGGGCAGTGGCCTTCAATTTGTCCTTAAATTATGAAAGAAACAAATGGAAAAATGATGGGCTTAGAAAAATTGCATTGCAAACAAAGGTACCACACACCCTCTACAAAGACACCCATGAATGAGACACTACAACCCCTTGTATGTCATGAACCCCATGCCCATTTAGTCTTGACCCTTAACCACTTCATCCACTTTACATGGCTTAGAGAGGGATCTCTTAGAAACACTCCTTGACCTAGGGAAAGATCTACCTGATAGGACACCTTGTCAACCCTCCCATATTCAAGCTTGACAAATCACATAATGTCTTTGAGCACTTAATTGTTTGATATGGTAATCTTTGATGCACATGCTTAGGTGGCTCATTTATTGACTTGATTTACTTATCATGATATTTTGACTTGAGATCCTTGGAGGGTGTGTTTATTTGTCTTTGCAGGACCTAGTTGGTGGATAGTTTTGAAGGAACAACCCTAGCTTGGGCTTTCATTGGGGCTTGAATCCAACACATGGATGCCAAGAGCTCGCATGTCGAATGAGAGAGATGAAACCTCGAAGGCCTAGAAGATGACTTGGATGAAATAACCTAGCCCCCACATGCCAAACGTTTTTCCTAGGAGAGGCAAAACGTCATCTTTAGGAGCATGACGTCATCCATGGGGCTAGGGTTTGGTGGTGAGGTTGATATGCATTGGCACAATGACGTTTTGAGGAGTTTGAGGCTTTGACCATGAAGGAAGTGACTCGAATGCTTGACATGTGTCTTTGGGAAGCCTTCCTACACTCCTCCATCTACAACAACTTGCTCCCAGTGCCAAAACGCCCCCTAAAGGGGTGACGTCTTTTTAAATTAGGGTTTTTTTTGTGCAAAAGTGAATTGTTTAATATTACTTTGTAAAAAGGGGCAAGATTAGGGTTGTTGACCCCTAGTCTTGTGTTTTACCCCAATTTATGTGGAAAAACTATCTTGGTGACATTTTGTATAAATAAGAGATCATAAGCTCTCATTTGAACATAACTCTCCCATTGTGAGAAGTACTTGCACTGAAATTTTCGCTACACTTAGAGTATTTTGCCTCTTGTGCTTTGGAATGATGTCTTTTGGTTATAGTTAATGATGATGATAATGTGTTATCTCTTGGAGGTCACTTCTAGCTCATTGTGGAGGTTTACTTTGGCATGTTAAAAGATTTTCTTGGATTGGTATGGTTCTTTACTTTGTCATTATCATTTGAAATTCAAGTTAAAGTTGTTTTGGCCAAGGCTAGATAGGGAGTATAAGGATATACACCCCTATCTTAGTTTCCACCATAATTATCAAGCTTATAAAGTTATTTGCAAGGGTTTTGTTGAGAAAGTAAGAGGATTTACACCCCTTAATTTCAAACCCTAGCCAGGTTACTTACATTGGGAAGTAAGAGGATTTACACCCCCAAGGGTTTAGTAGTCCTAGCTCTTTCTTTAAGACCCCATTAACCCATAACTAAAGGAACTAATCTTGCATTGGAGATGTAAATTGTTGCATTGGAAAACGTGAAAGTTTCAAGTATCGGTCTTCTCTCACTTGAGTTTTGTTCCCCTTTCCTTGAGCTACCTTGCCTCACTGAGGCGTCCCCTTTCAACCACAAATTATTTCTGATGAATTAACTCTAACCTACAGCCATTAGGGCTTCACTAAACCTAGCCGACTAACCCTAAATAGCTCATAAACTAACCCTAGACCATGCCTAAAAAATCTACCCTAACCTTCTACTAACCCAGGCGCACTTATTGAGCTAACTACAAGCTGATTTAATTGAATAAGTTTTCTGCGATAAGTCTTAGTTTGCTACAGCCATAAGGCTGGTAATTTCACTGCAAAAAGCCTATCCTAAAGTCAGTCATAACTTGTACTTTCATCATCAAAAGTTGCTAAGAATTTGTTAATTTATTCTACTTGCTTTAATACAGTTTTTTGAGTGGTTTATTTGCAAGTTTTAGTGGTTGAATTCACTACTATCACAACAAGTTTGCTATAGTTATAAGGCTGCAAAACACTTATGCATACATCTTTTATGACGGCCATAATTCATTGCTAAAGTCTCATGCTATAGATCGTGAAATTCTCTAGTGTTTATCTACTTTGTTTCAAGCATATTTCATTTGACTTTGAGCAATCTTTCTAGTAGCTTTAGTACTTGTTTTACTGTTGATATATATTGTCATTCATTACTGCAAATTAGGGACAACAATCCTAGCTTGTTGATCCAACTAACATATTACATTGCAAAGTGGTCTTCCTTGTGTCTCGGACAGGTACCAACTTCTCAACGATTCACCCAAGGCTTTGGCAACCTCAAAATCATTTAAGACTCGTCTTAATATTTCACTTTCCATCTAGAACATTGACCTTTAGGTGCCTCACTCTTTCCACTTCCATTTTATTACACCATTCCCCCTAGGGTCATCGGGATCGTCTCCCTAGAGTGACCTAGTCACCCTTGAAGCACGGGACCTATATCGAGGTGACATTGGGTATAGTGTCCCTCAGTTGTCGCCACTTGGTGGTTGGGTCGGGCTTTGCCCAACCCACAACTTGTGTGATAACAATTACTAATTTGTATAGGAATATAATTTTAGGCAATGGGTAATGTTGTTACAATAGTGCACATCATCCCTAGGTGCATTTCTACAAAGTAGAAACATATAGAAATATTGATAGTATTGAAAAACTTTAAAAAAAAATAGAATACATAACTCTTAAAAATTTAAATTTTTAAAATGTACCTATTATACTTATAATCATTTACAAATTGCAGCTCACTTAGTCTTTTATATATCTCAAGAGCACAACTAAGACACTGAGATTGTTCACGTATCATAATATTTTTAATTAAATTTAACGAAATACATATTTCTCTTTGTTTTTAAATTTTTACATTATAGTCAACATTGTTTTTTATTTAGTCAATATTATATTATTATTTTTAAATGGACACATGTCAACTCTAGGTTGAGCACGGAAGGAATTACACATGTCACTCTCACTGGGCTAGAGAATGCACCTCTCGACGCAATCAATAATAGCATCCAATAGTTATGATCCTTTTTACAGTTTATTCTCCTATGTTTTCTCTTTTCAATGTCTTTTGAATCACCTCAATCGAACATCTCAATCCGCAGTTATGATAGTTTTAAGTGAACATAACTTTGAAAACCCTGATTTGGAGTTTGTTATTTTAATTGACCTTCCTTTTAATATCTTTGAAATTTCGACCCTTCTAAATTTGAAATTTCAACATGAGTTCTTTGATGTGTTCTTTACAATGCTATGGGTTTGACCAAAATTTGATGTTCCAAGTGAAAAATATGGTAATTTTCTCAAACCTTATTGATTCTTGGACCTCTAGATAGCTAACTTGTATGGTATGGCACATATCCAAAATTTAATATATGATTTTGATACCAAATGGTAATGTTCCAAATGCTTAAGATATCACAATAAACCAAAAATACACACCATGTACAACAATGTGAGGGTAGAGCACAACTCCAAGATAGATAAGAGAGATAAGTTACACAATAACTCCTTAAATAATAAAAGAACCTTCTCCAAATACCCAATACATTAATACATCACAAATACACATATCTTCAATAATCACTACATGATCTCTATATATACCTATTCACACATTGCACATGTGGCCCCATTATTATTAGGTCAACCCTATTACATATACATTTACACATTACATGTACATTTAACTCCATATATGCCTCCCCTTTGAGTCATATCATATACATTTAACCTCATATATGCCCTCCCTTGGGGTCATATCATATTGTCATTGCTTTAGCCAAGGTTATTACCCTATCTTTGGAGACTTTGGGGAAAACGTTCTCAACTTATTCCCCAATCTACATTTACATTGATTTGCTCAAATCCATACCTAATCAAATTGAGTTGGAATGCAACCACTAATGTTGGGAACATCCAATGGGATATAACATATTGTTTTTCATTATAGGCTTGGCTTAGTTTTGGGTACAAGTATGTGGTCTAGTTTCTATCTAAAGGTAAGAAGGAAAGAATAATACACCATATTGAGGAAAAATATTTTAGAAAAGAAGATTTGAAAAACCCTTTTTTGGTGGCAAAAAAGTTTTCAAAAAAGATTATAAAACATTTTGGTTAAATTTTCTTCAAATTCGACAAGTTTGCTCATAGTTCCAAATTTGATAGGAATTTCAATAATAAAACTTTTGGTACATTTTTATGAATCACCATAATTTCAAGAAAATAAACAAATGAAAAGACTTAGCTTTACCAAAACTCACTAATTAACTTCCTCCTTTTAATAATTCTTAAATTTACCTAAATTTACAAATGGTAAAAAAACCAATAAACTATATAATAGATATGCAAATCATAACAATATGCTATCTTCCCATATAATTACCAATACAAATTTACCTATCAACATCTTCCTTACCTTCTTTTTCTTAATTGGTACACATTCATTTACATATTATAATGTACATTGTTAACACATAGGAAGAATACTTCAACAATACTTTAAAAAATATTGAGATGATAAAGGTACTTGTTTAATACACTTAACATATGGGAAGAGTAACATTCATTTACATATTATAATGTACATTGTTAACACATAGGAAGAATACTTCAACAATACTTTAAAAAATATTGAGATGATAAAGGTACTTGTTTAATACACTTAACATATGGGAAGAGTAGGAAAGAAGCAATTAAGACATAAACACCACCGTGACCAAAATTTATAAATTGATGATTGATTATGATGTGTCATGATAATAAAATAAAATGTTACTCATAGTATGATGTAGACCTAATGAAATAAATTAATTTATATGGGTCATCAAGTGAGTATTAAGGTCTCAATTTTATTGATCAAATTCCTGTTACTAAAAAGTGGAAATGTCAAATAAAACGGAAATTTAAAATACAAAACCAACCAAACGCAACCTTCTTTTCATGGTAAAATCAGGACGACATCTGGAATCCTTTCCGTGATGTTGCTTGTTGCTTTCTATTTGTCGTATTGGAGAAGGCATAATTATCGATTCCATAAGTTTACCATTAGCAGTGTCGCTTTTCAGTTTGTGATAACTGTAGAACATATTTTAACAGTATCCAAGTTATATCCCAACAGAGGATATATCGCCGTAAAAATAGCGTGTAACATCAACAATCATCGGCCCACCCATTAGCATCAACAATCATATCGGCCCACACTGAAGGAGTGCCCTTGATAAGCACTTCATCCATATAGTATAAAACAAGCAAAAGTATTTTCTTCACCTCTAAGCTTTTGTATGGCACTCTCTTGAACTAGACAGTTGGAAAGAGTGCAATTGACGCTACTGTAGTTCGGTGTCATGGAGCAGCACAGGATTTTAGATTGCCGTCCAGGCTTCTTGATGTATCTACAGTTCTAGTCCATTGTTATGGTGGCTTTTAGTTCTTCTTCTTCCTACGGCAATTCCGAGTACAACTATTTGTTGACTGCCATCCTCAACAATTTCAAAACCCTACTATGTGAAACTAAATTGTATACAGTTTTCAATAGTGGCTTAGCGGTTGATGGATAAGTACAGTCTTTATATCGAATCATGGTCTTATCGTTTCAACTTATACATGGACTTTGAAATCATTCTTGGGAGTGCCAATTTGAGTGTGGGTTCAACTTTTATATAGGGCTTTGAAATCATTATTGGGAAGGCTGATTTGAGTAAGATTGCTCAATCTCCCTTTGCCTTAAAAAATCATGGCTATTTGCAATGGTTAAATAAGCACGTTGCTGGCCACATGCTCTGTTATGATCATGGGATGAGTGAAACCATGACAACACCATGGAGGATTTCTCAAATTAATAAGCAAAAGAAGGGACGRCTTTCTCTGCAAAGGAAACCTGAAAGAATAGCTTTTCAAATTAAAAACTCCAAAAACACGTGGACTTTAATCAAGGACCCTCATTGTAGTGTGAACATAGATACAAGTATAACTGGACGTGTCAACTCTTTGATACTAGAACAGTCCTTTGGAAAATTGGGGGAAAGAACATGAATCCCTTCAACTTCATTGGTTAGAAAAGGGGACGAAACACAGTAATCAATGTTGTTGAAGCTTCTAATCAATTTCCTAAGTACTTAGTGTTATTAAGTTTGCAATAAATTCGCCTGCAGCCGACCCATCCATATATTACACTGTTCAAACACTCTTCCTGAGAAGTGAGGGAGAGTAAACATAAATCCTTTCAATCTTATGGGACGCGTAATTAATATAGTTGAAGTTAATCAGCTGTTAATCGAATCAAAAATTCGAAAAAAAATACATAATGAGCTGTTCATTGAATCAAAATTTCCGAAAAAAAAAACACAAAGCAAAAGACAACCCCCATCAATGCATACAATCCTCAGTCAGGGACAGGAAGGATTGAATACAATCCTCAACCAGGGGCAGGGAGGAGGTTTAAAAAAAAGGATCTGGAAGGAAAAAGAGTCAAAACAAAAGGCAACCCCCCATCAATGTTCACAATCAGGAGTTGGAAATATCCATCTATAAAGATCCTAAAAAGATAGACAAATCAAAGGTGTAGTTGGAACTTGGAAGTATCCATCTATAAATATTGTAGAACATCAAAGTAGATCGCAAACACAGTAAAACGTCCAAATCAAAGTCAATCATAAACACAGTGAAACATTCATATCGACGAAACATTCAAATCAAGTCCATATAATATGTAGTTTTTGGAGGGCAAAATTTCTAGTTGGGCTTTTAAATTCAAGAATGTTTTGAACATCGAATGCCAGATCATTGACCTGTGATTAAAGTGTAACGAAGAAAGGATGGGTGAAATAATCTAAAATTCCCAAAATGGTAATAGAATGTTTTAATAGTAATAAATAAAAAACATAACAATTTATGATATTTATATAACTCTTTCGATAAGGATTTTCACGAGGTCACCTGGCATTGGGCAGTTTTGAAAGGTTTCTGAAAGACTTGGTGTACGGCAAGTCGGTTTTTTGCAGCAGAGATTATTTTTTATTTTCACAACATAGAGAGGACTCCATCATTGTGGCATGGATGAGCACCCTTTAATCTACATAATTCATAATTTTCATATTTACATTACTCTTTGTGATAAAGAATTTTGACATAAAATCACTGGGAATTGGATGAACACCCTTTAATCTACATCATTCATACTTTTCATATTTACATTACCCTTTGTGATAAAGAATTTTGACATAAAATCACTGAGAATTGGATGAGCACCCTTTAATCTACATCATTCATACTTTTCATATTTACATTACTCTTTGTGATAAAGAATTTTGACATAAAATCACTGGGAATTGGGCATTTCAAGAAAGTTTATTGAAGAACGGCTAGTCAGTTATTTTTCTGCACAGACTATATTATTATTGTTTTCGAAACATGACGAGAATTTATCTTTGCGGCACAGAAGAACAGAAGGTAACAGGAATAGAAGGGAAGACTAAGCAAGCAAATTAAATAAAAATTTCCGGCCTTGGAATTTAGTGAAAGGTTCCATGTAACCAGGGCTCTTTGATAAAAATATCAAAATAGCAATGTAATTTTTGATAGTTTCACTTGATTCTTAATAGAATAGCAATGAGACTGTTTTTTCTGCGTGAAAAAAACCACAATGTAAATACAATCTGTATTTTTGATAGTTTCATTTTTTTTCCAATAAGAAATTCATTCACAATTATATTAATAATTTTAATTACATCTTCCAAAGAGCTTAAAACAGAGACTAATCCCTCAAAGTGACCCTCCAGAAAGAAACAGAAAAAAGAACAAACAACCTCCAGAAAGAAACAGAAAAAAGAACAAACAAGTTCAGAAAACAAAAACTGACATCTTAGAGCCCCTGCCTCAAAAACTAACAGGGAACCTGAGAAAAAAACTTCTTGACACAAGAAGAGGGACCAGAGAGAAGCAGAAAACCGGAAGAAAGAGAACGAAGCAAAAGGAAAGGAGCTAGGAGATATGTGGGGGGCATTAATAGAAAAACTTTATTAAAGTTTTTCCATTAATGTCCCCCACCCACAAGGAAAGGAGCTAGGAAAAATGCTGGAGTTGTCCAACAGAGGATCCATCCCAAGAAAAGTAAGTGAGTCTCCCATTTGTCTCATAGAGGGCACGCTTTGATAAAAGATTTGCTTGTTGATTAGATTCCCTGAAAATATGCTGAAAACTAGTGCCCTTGAAAGAAAACTAGTGCCCTTGAAAGTGTCGAGGAGGTCTCTAATCCTTCGTTTCCAAACTAGTGCCCTTGAAAGTGTCGAGGAGGTCTCTAATCCTTCGTTTCCATCCTTCGGAATTTATAGCCATTCAGTTTCCCTTTTCCATCCTTCGGAATTTATAGCCATTCAGTTTCCCTTTAAGATTGATCCAGTAAATAATAACTTTTGGAATTTATAGCATTTAAGATTGATCCAGTAAATAATAACTTTTGAGTCTCCCAGGATTTGAATATATTAAATATTCAAAATAAATAATGACTTTTGAATCGAATCTCCCAGTATTTGAATATATTATATTGAATATTCAGAATTCTTGACCTAATTAGGAAAGCCCAAGCGCCTATTAACTCTGCTTTTGTATTCCTACCCGCTTCCCCGTTGAAATACCAATGGCTCCCCGTTGAAATACCAATGGAAAGTCTGTGAGTTGTCAAGCTTAATGGTTCCCCCAGAGCCCCACACATTGCACCACCCTCAATCGAAGCACCATCAAAATAGGCTAAAGCCCGGTCAATTTCCAAAATTGGTTGTCTTAAAATCGGAGGTTTTAATGACAGAAGAAAAGCTGTTTAGTTTAAGTCTGCTCACACTTTGTGAGCAGTTGCCCAAGCCGAGGGGATTTTGTCTTCGAAAAGTGAAGCATTTCGCTGATTCCAGGTGTGCCAACACATCAACACCGGAAGTCTTTTGGGCCAATTTTTAATCGCTGTCCAGGAATCCATACAGTCAAGAAGGGATCGGCCGCTCCATTTTATATTCAATTTTGTTAATATTTGGAAGTTGACCAGACAGCTTTCGAGAAGGTGCAGTCTATGAAAATATGGGAGACCGCTTCAGAGGATTGTTTGCAGAGAGGGCAAAGACTTGGGCCGTTCCATCCTTTTGTCAGAAGATTATCCCACGTTAGAGTCCTGTTCTGCACAGCCAGATAGAATAAAGAGTCCTGTTCTGCATAGCCAGATAAAATAAAATTATCTTCAAGGGAAGCTTCCATATGAGACTGCTTCACTTGATAGTTTCACGCTTCCATATGAGACTGCTTCACTTGATAGTTTCACTTGATTCAGTGAGACTGCTTTTTCTGCGTGAAAAAAACCAAGACTCTTTGGTCATATGTTGAAAAAAACCAAGACTCTTTGGTCATATGTCGGATACAAGTCACTTTGGTGAGTCCGATATATACGTACGTGATCAAGCAGCGAGATCAACCAAAATGGCAGCAAGATAAAATGAGGGGAAAAGTGCCTATATTACAACTTGGAATTAAGGTTCATTTATTTATCAAGGCCTATATTAAAAGTGGAATTAAGGTTTCATTTTAGACTGGAACCAATCTCAATATACAAGATGAAATTTTTGGCGGAATCCAAATAAAGACAGCGACTGTTTCCACCTAAACGAAGACTTCATAAAATTGTGTGAACAAATGAATAATGTAATTATTGCAAAACCATCACAGCCACTACGATTTCTGCAAAACCATCATAGCCACCTAAACGAAGACTTCATAAAATTGTATGAACAAATGAAATAATGTAATTATTGCAAAACCATCACAGCCAATACAATTATTGCAAAACCATCATAGCCACTGGAGTAGAGTAATAAACATGGTCACTTTCTACTCCCTGTCACTAAAAATATATGCCAATACATTTTTAAGAATTGTCCTACTAAAGGACATAAATTTAATTACAATTTGAAATCTCAAAATATTCACTATTTATCTCGTGTTAAGGAAAAAGAATGTGAAAAGCTAAAGGCATATAAGTCGGTGTGGAAAAGACTTTTCTTTAATGTTGACTGATTTTTGAAGCGATGACAATTACATATCACCTACTTTACCAGCACTATGCAGTGTTAAAACCTGCTGAACTTTTAATACCTTTCCTCGTATTTGCAGCTGGCAAAAATATTCTATTAGAACCTTTGTGCCCACCTCCTTTTCTGCAATAAATTATAAATTATACACTTAAGATTTATCAACTCAATTTTCTTTTCATTCCACGTGATCAACGACGTCCTCCGTTTCATTGGCGTTGAAGAATCATAGAGAAATTCACGCGAAAGTATAGAGCTTCAGCAACTTATTTAATATCTACAGCATTAGCTTGAGTGCTTACAGGATACATATAGAACTTTACTCATGTCGACACCTCGTGTGAATAGAACAAAAAATTGCCAGTGCAATTTTAATGTTTTAACAAAATTTCAAACGGTATGAACATAGTTCAATGGCCACCAAACTCCGAAAAATCCCTTCACTCTTTTTGACATTTATGAACATAGTTCAATGGCTACCAAACTCCGAAAAATCCCTTCGCTCTTTTTGAGATTTATGAACAATGACCTCAAAAGCATTTTACATTTACTGATATAAATCAGAGAATTACATAAACGACCATCAATAGCACATTTTACATTGCAAGGCAAATTGTTAAAAAATTGACAAGGGTATGTTACAATACATTCATGTTATATAAATCCAAAAAAACCAATCCTCATTTCATAGGAGGTTCTTTCTTAACAAGGTATGTTGCATATTGTACATGTGTGGAAGGTTTCCACAAGCACCTGTCCTTTACCTGCTTTCACCAACTTTTCCCCACTCGGCAATGCAGGATCCAGAAAGATTTTCATCTGCTTAAAATTCTAAAGCACTTGCAGTCGAACCGCAACAGCAAAGAAAACTTGTAAATCGATATGGTACACCTGTGAGGACTGCAACATTTTTTACCTAAATCATTACACCTTCCAAGTTGACAGCTGTGTAGTTTAAATTCTTACTTGCACAAAGCAAAAGGTGGAATAGAATATAATACAATCCAATACCTGCTAGTCACCACCCATGCGTGCTTTTTGCTTTGCCGAGGGATGCAGACAATGGTGTACAGTATGTAAGGACCCCACCCAGCTAAAGCAGGCAATGCCTTTTGAAAATAAAGTTTCATCCCATTACACAGCTCTCCAAACAGCCGCTGGTGAAACTGTCAACAGTTATACATATGGTATTAAAATTTGACCTAAACACGGTGGTGATAGGAATAAAATATCATCATAGAACATGTGATAGGTATAAAATATTATCATAGAACATGCATTTCCTGTTTCACACAGGAAACACTTCTGACTAACACATCATTAATTTATAGCAAAAAACGCTGGCAGCAGGCAGACTTGCATTAGATTACACTTTCGAGTCCCATCGTAGATTACGTGTTTAAGCTTGATACTAGGACTGAAGGTGCCACAAGTTCCAATTAAAACGCAAATCTACCTGAAAGTCTAATGAGGGTACCTTAGAATTGACCAATTCTGGTGCAATTATACCCTGTAAAACTGCTCTTTTCTTTAAAATTGGTCACAAATCTGAAGCTTTATTTTCTGACTGAATTTTTTGTTTCAGAATAACAGAAATACATGACCTCCTTGTAAATGCTAAAACACCCCCTGAGAGAATAAAACTTAAATCAAAATACAGTATGCAGATTCATAAACATGGAAATAAAGATGGTATTTGATAAACCTGACAAGCACATTAAGCTGATCTCATCAAAATTAGCAGTTGGTCAGAGATACTGTTTAGGGTAATTTTCTAGCAAGTCGGGGAAGGCATAGAACATTCAAATGCATACTCACCCATGTTTAGCTTCAGATCTGCTTCAATTTCTAGATGGCGCCTTTGACTCTGCAGCAGGGGAGTGCGCAGCAGGGGAATGTGCATCATCTGAATCACTTCCCGACGAGCTCCCAGAATCAGAATCTGGACATTTTGAACAAATTGACTTATTATAATTTCATCTAGCAAAGCAGACAGCATTGTTAACAAATATAACCAGATCAACATATCACACAACAAAGACATTATCACCCTAAAACAAATGGCTGCAGGTAAATCCTATTTATGCAATTGAAATGTAGATTTAAAAGTTTGGCATACCGCTTGAAGAAGAACCTGAATCACTGCTCGAGCTACTAGAACTGCTAGACTTGCTTGCATAACCCCCATCCTTATCAATCTCCACAGGAGGGAAATTTGTAGATGGCATATCATCATCTATGTCAACATCCTCTTCTCCTTGTTCCCCTGTTTTGAGCATTCAACAGAGCAAGTTAGTTGAAGAAACAGCTTGAAATGGTGGGGGGGAGGCTAAACCCAACCCAAAAGGGGAAAAACAGAGAAGGACAGTATCAACGCCAACTCTCAATGATACCTTTCTTGTGTTTCTTTGGGGTTTCTCCTCCGGAGGCGACAGGAGACTGGCGATCAACGAAAAGAACACATTATCAGTATGCAGAACATTGTAGTTAAAATAATTGTAATCAGCGTGCAGATGATGAGAACCATAAGAAACACTCCCTATGTTAGGGATAAACATACCCATGGAATCCCATTGACCTACTGTAATAACCATGGATGAACATTAATGAAATTTTAACCAGCAATTCTTCATATAAAATGGAGAAATAGGAAAAAACAAAAAAAACTAACCCTTTCTCTAGCTGCAACGTCCTCCGTCCCAGTTGTATGTAGCTGTTCAGCACCATTTACCTTCTTCTTATTCTTGCTCATGCTCTTCTTGCAATTATTAACAAACCTATCAAGTTCCCAGAGCGTTTCTGTATCGAAACTATCTATATCAACCTCAATCTCATCCTCCTGTTGACATAGCGCCGGATTCCTTTTCTTGATAATCTGGACTATGCTCTCCAACTTCTCAGTGGGTAGACTCTGTAGGCTTGCACTCAACTTCTGCTTCTCCTCATAAGTCATCTCCCGCTTATGAGGGTCTTTTGCCTTGGGTTTTTTGGGAGCAGGGGCTCGCAAAGTCGCATTAGCCTTGGACTTTGCATTAGGAGGAGGCCGCGGAGACAAACCCAAAAGAGGCTCCGTCTTCTTCAAATTCTTCTTTGGGGGCTCACCGAAAGGCAATTTCTTCATATTTTGGCTTGCCCCGGGTAATAACCCATCATCACCAGACCAAGACAATTTCCTCTTCTCCTCTTCATATCTATCACAAATCGGCTTCCACCGGTCCTCAAAAAACTGCAACATCTGCTCAGCCATAATATGAACTTCATGTCCATTTGGGTTGTAGGTCATAGCATTATTAAATGTCAATCTGATATCCGCTGCAAATTCCTGAGGCGATTTATACTCATTTGCATTTATCTTCGCCTTGACGGTACCGAGATCCATTGGGTGTTTTATAATTGTGTGATAATCATGCAGCCCGAGCCCTACAGTGTCCACGGGAGCTTTGAAAACCCAGCCATGCTTGTGTTTGATGAGCCTGGATAGCAGAAAACCACATTGTTTCATGACATCTTGCAGCATCTTGCCATTCATGGGGTCGGCGACAGGTCTCTTTATTTCCCTAACATCTGACTTGCTCTGCGCAGGTCTCTTAATTCCTCCTTTCTTATTATCCGGCGGCGGCATCTTATCCTTACCCATTACAAACTCCGAATTAAGATAATACTGATTGGCCTTCGGCGTTCGCTTTTCTTTAGCAGCTCCGCCATCTCCTCCGCTATCAATGGCTGCGAGGTTTATCTGCAGAGCTGGCGGCCGTTGACTGCCGGTAGCCAACCCTGAGGTAACTTCTTTAGCGCCGTAGTTACGCATATCGTTCCCAGAGAACTGAGAGGCGCTATAGCTAGCGTTAGCATTAATCCCGCCGCCCCTTATTTGCGTTTCCCTGGCCTCTACCCTACTGTACATAGTCCTAACCTGCTCTAGCTGGATCTTAAGCTTTCTTCTAAGCTCCCGGATCTGTTCTTTGGAATAGGCCGAAACATTATATGTTACATAGGCCTCCGCATTAGATTCCTTTCGCGCCTCGCGGTTTATGCTTATGGACTTCCTGTTAAGACTCGATGAATCATCGGAGGCCGCCACTCCGTCCATAAACATCGGCGGCTCTTCCCTCAATCTATTTCCGCCGTTTTGCCCGCCACGGGGGGGCGGCTGGGAATTGAACCCGGGCTTCGTCGTCGTCTTCCCCGGTGCTGCTGCTGCTGCTCCTCCTTTCCTCATGTAAACCTTCCGTTCTGCCCAGCGGGTCTGCTGCTGCTCCTGCGCTTCATCTCGACTCGCCAGAAGCGCAGAAGCCATACATGCGATGATCCTTGGGCCGCATGAGCGGCTGAGTACGGCCTAGGGCTGAAATTTAAATTTAGGGTTAGGGTTAATTCCAGAGGACCTATTATTTAAAGATCTGATCTCAATAAATCACTACTAAGAGGTTACTGACAATTTCGCGAAAGTAACTCAAGAGAACACGACCTAGAAGCGCCCTGGGCGTCAGATCAGCTCCGTCTTCACAGTCTCCAGCTGCAGCCGGCTTTGGAACAGGGGATTGAGGGTTTCAGCTGAAGCCGTGAGGTCAAGGGTTCGAATCAAACCCTTTAAACCCCCGTACAGCACAGATCTGTCCGTAACAGGGGATTAAGAGCACAAACTGAACCCTCCGGCTTCGAGCTTTCAAATTTGATTTATGGCGGCGGAAATCCGAGCTCCGCTGAGATATCAAGCATAAAAATCAAAATCTTCTCCTCTGAAAATCATCTCCCTCGGATTTCTCAAACGGCGAAGAAGGAAGAAAGGGAATGAATGAAATGAAGACGGAGAAAACAAGGAGGGGCAAGGGTTTCACAGAGTTGCCCTTGGATGAGAGGATCCGAGGGCTACACCCTCATCTCTTAAAGGCTGTAACTCTGCCCGCCCAAACAACGGGCACCATCGTCTCCCTCCATCTCTTCCCTCCGACGGTGAAGGCGCTCCTCTCCCCTGCCCGTTGGAGTGTACCGTCGGATGCATCATGGACGGTCACGATGGATGGGCTCCAGTCTCCTTGAGACTCTCCTCCACGTGTCATCATCCCGACCCTCTGTACTCGCACGTCGGGCTTTGATGCTTTCGCTCCCGAGAGTGATGACGTGGAACGTCACGTCATTAATTAGAGCTCACTCACTCCGATTAGGTCTCGCACAATATAGCTGCCAGCTGTCATGGCGGAGATATTTTTGCCCACCCCTCTTTTCGAAGAAATTTCTTCAATTCCTCTTTGTTCGATAGCAGTCGCAGGAAGGCTCTCGATGTCGGTTGGGCGGTGGGATTGAATCAATTAGTGCAGCTTCAATTTCCACGCACATTCTTTTTCCTTTTTATTTTAAAAAATAAACCCTAAATGCTTTTGTTCACTCAGAGGGTTGTTATAAATCTATGTTAACTATATAACAATCTTTTTATTGAAGAAATGTGTTTAAACTGTAATCAGGGTTT
>JZKD02S0113492.1:806272-818109 GCA_000966675.3 Picea glauca | reverse complement strand
TGTTGCTCTGGTGATGTATGAACTTTTGAGACTTCTTGCCTTATGAATGCTAGTTTCTTTCATGTCTTTGTTTACACTGTGTTAGAGCAGCTCGGAATTGGAGGATCTAGTCGAGCTGTAGCTATTATAGGATGATGTTGTAATGGATCATTGTAATGGTTACGGAGCCTCTAGCCAGTTCCTGTGATTTCTTTAACGCTGAATGACTTGGAATTGGAGGATCCAGTCGAGTCTTCTATTCAGTTTCTTGAAGCCCTGAACCAGGAGGATCCTGCTTTTAGAGTTTTTCCCCCATAAACCGCTGCAAGCCTGTTGCCCAGAGTTGTTTGTTCATTTTCTCCTAAGTCTTCCACCTGCTCATCTTTTAATCAACCTACTGGCTGAAGTTAGGATTCCAGACCTCCTTGGTTCTTTACATACCAGACCCAGTCCCTGAGTTAGAATGATATCTCCTCGAGTCTTTATCTCCATTTGATCACCCTTTATAAACAAATCGTGACATTAAACTGATGGGTGTCGGGCTCTACTCCTACAGGCAATCCAGGAGTGACTTCCGACGCTAACAGAAAATAATCTCTAATTCCCAGATAGATTTATCCATGTGGTCAAATCTACCTGCAAAATCTTCAACTGCCCTGCATTCACTCCTCATCCCTGCAAAATAAAGTTTTGCAAAAATATTGTTTTGTTGCAATTTTAGAGATTTTCTTTAGGAATTCGTAGACTTTCTTTTGCTTTCTATTTCCACTTCTGAACTTTAGTTTGTAATATGGAATTTTGTATTACAATCCTTTGATTTTGTTGCCTTAGGTCTGCAATAATGGCCTCATAATCTTCAGGTGTCACCACATCTTTACTCCCAATCACATGTTCTTCTTGCTTTTCTTGTATCGCAAGTTCTTCTTGTTATACTTCTAGTACAGGTTCTTCTTGATTTTCTTCTAGTGCAGGTTTGTTTAAGTCAAGAGATAATTTGGGCTTTCTAGGTTTCCTTTCCTTCTTGTATACTTTTACAGGTTTCTCCTCAACAATGTCTTATGTTGCAGACTCAAGTAGACTAAGTACTCCTTTTCCATGTAAAATTATGTCGTCTATGGCATATCCCTTAGTGTATGGATTGTCAGCCTTTCTTGCTTAGTAATTTCAGAAGTCTCATTGTCTGAGTGAGAAGATTCGATTTTTGGCATTAGTTGTTGTTTTTTCCCCTTTTTTGTCTTCTTGTGAATTGTCTATGTAATATCATCATCTAAAATGATCAAATTATCTTTCTTCAAAGAGGGTTTAAACAAAGCCTTTGAATTAAGTCTAAACTTGTTTGTAGCTCTTGTTTTAGGCATGTTGGGATAGTTTATAGGTTGTTTACCCTTGCTCCTTCTGCTCTGTCTCACTTATGGGGAATTGTTAACAGGTACAGATTGGATCTTTGTTTCAGGTTCAATCTTCACTTCTTGTAATTTCTGTCTTTTTCATGGCGATTCTTCTTGTACAAACCTTGTTATAACCCATAGAATCATGTTTTGAAACAAAGGATCCGAGCCTATGTTTGACTTCTTCCTCTTGTTGTAACATCATTTTTCGCTCGTTGGATCTAGTTTTTCTAGCTATAGGAGAACTTTCTTGCAATTTTACAGTACTTCTTGAGGTATCATTCTTCTTTGTTGAAACCCCAGGTTTCTGGTAGAGGTTGTTTTTTGTATTTTTTAACCTTGTTCATCAAACCCTAAGGAAGTCATAAATTGTCTCTGGGACACTCGAACTTCACTTAATGCACAAAGAACCAACCTTTTAATCAATCATTGATGAAATAAACTTTTATCAGCAGTTATGGGATTACTCTGTACTCTCTTTACATTTTGGTCAAGCTCTTCAACAGGTAAAAGGGCAAGCTCATTTATGCATCTCCATTCAAATGCATTAAAATTCACATATGATAACAGTAAACATAGGAATACCTACCCTCATAGGTTATGTACCTCTTGACTATTGACAAAACGCTCTACCATTCTTCCTTTAACCACTTTTTCAATATCTCATGGCTCCAATCTGGATCATGATGTTCTAGTACCAAAAATTGATTGCACATGTGTGCAGATAATTTACTTTTCTTCCACCATATTTCTCCCTGTATAGGCAGGTGACATGTTGCTCCTATTGAATGCTCTGTAACATGAATTAATACTTTTCTCACTTGAGTTTGAAACCCATCCAAGTTTTTTGCAAATAGCATCGAAATTTGTTCATGATGCACTTAGAAAGTGCAACAGAACTCGAACCAACCTCCAGCAATGAATTTCTACATAATATTGGGGTAAGCTTCCAATAATTTGACCCCTATTGATTCCAAACGGCTAACCTGACCACCTTTCTTGGGCGCCATCATGCTAACTGCGATCTTTGTCAACCTGTAAATGTTAGGGTTTCAACTTTATCGGGTTTCTAGAGATTCCAACACAAACATCCAATCGTAGAAGATTTCCTTCGTTGCAAATAATGTTAGGGCACGATTTAGTTATGGTAAAATTAACTCATAATCCTAAGTACTTGAGATCGTGGCTTGACAGATAAATCAGATCCATGGGTATGGTGTTTATTGCAACGTGCCCTAAAGGTTAATAAAATGCCATCGAAGTTGCATGATCTCCTACATGAATTTGTAACCACTAACACGGTCATTGGAATCAATCTCGTTCAAAATAATGATGCCTTTGGGTGCTACAAGAATGACACCATTCTTGTAGCGACTTTGCACACTTATTATGATCTGGATTTATGAGCGGAACAAAATGAATAACAGATTGAATACAATAACACAAAGATATGGAGAACAACAACAGATATCCAGTGAACAATAACTTCTATTGAATAAAGAAAATAGGTTGAAACTGTAAAACTGCAGAACAAAAAACAACTTGCTTGAATGGTGGTAGTTATATTTGAGAAGAGATGTGGCTGCTACGCGCATTCGTCTGAGTAGAATGATTACAATGAGGCTCCAGATGCCATTTTAACATCACTCATGAATGCCAAAACCCTAGACATCCAAAAATCTAACCCTAGGAGATGAAACACCAAAAGTTATGTGGGCCCCGATGGGTAAGTTGGTACCTCAACTTCCCAGGGTCGTAACTTTTGCATATGACTTCCGTTTTAGGCGTGTGATAGCCTGTTGGAAAGGTCTTTTCGAGAACTACACATTATGCCATCAAAATTTGACTTTCTCTATAGTTTGATTGTGGCAAGCAAAAAAAACACTATTTAGGGCCCCAAAACGGCCCTGGAAGTACAAAAAGATGTAATGACATGAAAACTTCCACAATAAGCCAGTTGGAATAGGTGGGAAGCCACCAATATCCACCTGAATGCTATGTAGGGCTTCAGGATAGCCCCGGAAGTGTAGAACCCACAACTACAAAGAAATTTCATCATTACAGAGAAACGTGTTGAACTAAAAATTGTCAAGAGGATCCAGTTGGAATAGGTGGCTGGCCACCAATATCCACCTAGATCAATCATCCTCCATTAGGAAGAAATGGTCTCCATTGCATTGATTTCCCCCATCAGGTGAGGAATTTTTTGTTGAATTTGGCCCCAAGTGAGCCACTTGCCTTTGTGCAGGAGTTGCCCTGCCTTAACAACCCGATAAAGCTGGATCCTCTTCTGGTGAGTGCCCTTGACCTGTGTGTCCACTATCTGATCAATGGATGCATGTTCCATGCAGTCAGGGTTGAGCTCGGTTGGTGTCAATTGTTCTGCAATCTCCGAGGTATCCAACAATGGTGGAAAATATGGTCGGAGGAGGTCCACATAGAACACTGGGTGCAAGCCAAGGAAGGGGGGAGTGTTGAGCTCAAAAGCATTGTCACCCACAACCTTGGTGGTAGTGTAAGGCCCATAGCGAAGTGGATGGAGCTTCCGATGGGGTCTTGTAAGGCGCTCTTTCCGCAAATGTAACCAGACCTTGTCTCACTTGAAACTTGTGCGGTACCCAGTGTTGATCATGGCGTTGCTTGTACTTAGCGTTGGCTTTCTGCAAAATCTCATGGACCTGTTGGTAGATGTGTTGAATCCTCTCAATGAATCTGGTGGCTTTGTCAGCCTTAGAATGAACATGGGAAGATTCTTCCATTGTGGTTGCAAGAGGTAGTGCAACATCAATGGGACCCAAGGGTTGGAATCCAAGCCCCACCTAAAATGGGTTATGGTTGGCGGAGCTATGGAGAGCCTTGTTGTAGTTGTGATGAACATAGGGAAGACTCTCATCCCATGTGCGTGGATGCTTAGAATTATACATGAGCAAGATGTGCACAATCATCTGATTGACGACCTATGTTTAGCCATCGGTTTGGGGGTGGAAGGCAGTAGATTTAGTGAGCTTGGTGTCCAACAATGACCAGAGACTCAACCAAAATGTGTTGAGGAACCTGTTGTCCCGATCTGAGATGATGGTATGTGGTATCCCAAAATGGACCCACACCCGTTTGAAGAAGAGCTTGGCAGTATCTATCACCGTGATGCTCTTCTTGCAGGCTATGAGAATGGACATCTTTGAAAACTGATCAACCACCACAAATACATAATCATTTCCTTGCTTGGTGGACAACCATACATGTAATCCATCAAGATGGATTACCGAGGCCTCTCAGGAGTAGGAAGAGGGATGTATAAGCCTTGATTCTTGATGGTTAGTTTGGCAATGGCACAAGTAGTGAAAGATCTGATATACTTGTTGGCGTCGTGTCGAAGTTTTGGCCAATAAAAATGTTTATGTAGAATGGCCACAGTTTTCTCCATGCCAAAATGTCATGCCATCCGACTGTAGTGAGCCTCCCAAATCAGCTTTGTACACTCATTTGCGGGAACACAAAGGTGGCCCAGATGGCATAATAGTCCATTATGAATGTTAAAATTGGTGACATTTGTGCCTGTACCCAAGAGTTGATAGGTGGTGGCGAAGTTAGGATCACGCTAATAAAGTCAGGGCCACTCAGATGCCCCATGCCCACATGAATGGAGCATGGCGGTGAGTGCACCGACGGGAGGTTGAATAAGGCAGTTAGTGACACAATTTGTGATTCTTGTCTTACACTTGATGTTTATATGGAATAGTTGTAGGTATGTGGACCACTTTTGATGGTGGTCATTTTGCAACTTCCCCTGTGTATGTATGAACTATAGAGGCTTGTGATCAATGTGGCTGATTGTCTCATTTCCTAGAATGTAATGTTTTCATTGACGGTAAGCTTGCACAATGGAATACATTTCCTTGTCATAGGTGGGGTATTTCCGAACGGTATCTGAGAGTGTCTCATTATGGTATGATATTGGATGACCATGCTGAGTGAGAACTGCGCCTACAACATAGTCGGATGCATCAGTCTCAATCTCAAACGGTTGTTGTGAATCGAGTAAGGAGAGTATTGGAGTTGAGCACAAGTGATGCTTCAGATCATTAAATGCTCATTGTTGTGTCTTCCCCCATGCAAAATTTTCCTTGTCATCTCCCTTGGACACCTCGTTGAGGGCCCATGCAATATGGGAGAATCCCAACACGAACCGTCCATAGAAGTTGGCAAGTCCCAAGAAGATCTGAAGCTCGGTTAGTGTGGTTGGGGCTGGCCAGTCACAGATGGCTTGGATCTTAGTTGGATCCACATGTACCCCATGTTCATCAACAATGTATCCCAAGTATTGGACCCTGTGTTGATGATTGCAGCTATGTGAGACATTCTCCAGGACACAAACCTAAGAGAGAGAGCCCTTTAGAGATGTGTGTGGTTCCTATCTGAGACAGAGCTGGAACGTAGAGATGGCCTCCTCCTTACAGAGAGTTGAGAAGAACTCCAGATGATTCTCTTGTGTAACGCAGTGAGAAGGAGATCTGCAGAGTTTGACGTGCATGTGGTTGAGCACAAGGTGAACTTGTGAAATCTAGTGTTGGGTGCATCGTCATGAGATAGAAATGACGATGATGTATTAGTCTCCTCTGAGCAAAGAGTTGATGATGACTCTCGTGTGTAATGCAGTGGGAAAGAAGATCTGTTAAGTGGACGTGCATGTGGACGAGCACAGGTGAATGTGATCCTAGTGGTTGACCACTACTGAAGAAGTGGTTCTTCTGTGTAATGCGGTGAGCCAGAGATATGGACATCTCCATGGATGTGCCCCTAGTGGCTGAGCACTAGTGGGTGTATGAGATCCCTTGCTATATTGTTCAAGAGTCAGACCTACCTGTAACCCTAATTGTAATGTAAAGGGTACAGGTCGACCCCACCTTAATGTAATTGATAATTAATGTAAAAGATAATTAATTTGGTTAATATCTCTTATATTACGAGATAGAGAGGTCGGCCCTGTTGTGCCAATAAACACTTATGTTGATGGGTCAAGTCTAATATAAGTAAAGGTAAATTTTCCATTGAGGAATCATATCTTTTGTGTGAGTTTGGAAATTTCAGCAAGTACATCTACTTGGGAAAAGTGTGCACCTCTCTTGGGTGTTAGTCTTCTAGGTTTTGTGAGCACCCTTTTGTGTGCTAGGTTTTCTTGGTGGTGAAGGTCTGTCTCTTGAAGAATATAGCAAAGAATTGGTTGGGTTTTCTTCCCTTGTTGAGAAGGGTTTCTCGGGATACTTCTTGTGTACTTGTGCATGGTGTTTCTTCTTGTGATCTTGGTTGTTGCAACAAATTGTCTATGGTTTAAGTAAAATGGTAAAATGGAATGAACTTCATGCTTAAGCCTAGCTTATTGAAAAATCAACACCTTGTTCATGCCAAAGGTGCATTTTTCCAAGTTGGAATATAGCTGGTGTTGCGGCAGAGTGCTCAAAACCTATTGAATATGCTACATGTACTCCTCCCAAGTTCTATTGAAGATGAGGATGTCATCTAGATATACCACCACAAAAGATTTGGTGAAGGTTCACAATACATCATCCAACAACCTCATGAAAGTTGTCATTGCATTTGTTAATCCAAAGGGCATGACCAACCATTCAAAGAGACATTCTTTAGATTTAAAAGTTGTCTTCCATACGTCAGTCAGTTCGATGGGAACCTAGTGGTAGCCAGACTTTAGGTCAATCTTACAGAGGAGTTGTGTCGGATGTGCCCCTTTTGAAGCAGCTCTTGAATCTGATCCTTGATTTCGCCATTTTCCATCAGCGATCGACGATAGACTGGTCCATTAGGTAGAGGTGCACTGGGGGTTAGATCAACTGGATGCTTAACTTGGCAGTGCGTCGGTACCCCCCGGTGGGTGAGGAGAAGATGTCTTTGTACTCTTCCACAATCTCGTCCACTTGCTTCTGCTACAAAGAGATGCTCTGTGTAGAGGTCACGGATGTGGCGACAAGCTTCGGCTTACTATGAGCACAGATCACAAAGAAGACGAACTTCTCGGTCTGTGAAATGACCTTACTACATTTCTTAGCAAAGATTAAAGAAATAGCGGTAGGTGGCACTACCTCTGGTATCCTGTACAATTGTCTACCCAAAGTAATAATGACACTGCGAGGTCTAAACTCATACACAACATGTCACTTCCAAAAATATGGTTGGCCTAAAAGAACATCACAAACTTCAAGGGGAGCAATATCACACAATACCTCATATTTGAAGGGATTGATGTCGTAGGGCAAACGACATTGTTTGTTGATGCATATATCTCTTCCTTGGCGAAGCCAACTGATCGTGTAGGGCTACAGGTGCGGTGTCATCGGTAGGTCCAGTTGCTTGATGACCTCTCCTGAGATCAGGTTCTTCTGACTACCACTATCAGAAATGAAATGAAGCAGAGCCCCCTTTACCCACATCTGTGAGTGAGAGAGGCGTTCCCTTTCCTATGGTTCCTCTATTTCGCTTGGGTGGACTTTGGTGGTAGCAACAGTGGCACTGGGTTCAACATTGATAATTTGCTTCCCTCCTTAAGGATTTGATTTAGAGTCAGAATCTGCCTCGAACTCAGAAGCTTTCAGCTCGACCAACAGTGACTGCTTGGAGAAACATTCTTCAGTGTTGTGCCAAGGGATTTTATGGTATTCACACCACATTCATGTGTCCTTATTCGACTTTTCATTACCCTTCTTGGGTTGCAGCTTGGATTTGTTGTCCTGAGAGTGGCCATCTTTGCTCTGTCCCTTATTTTGTGGGTTGGGGTTGCCTTTGCCCTGCTTTGACTGTGATGAGTTTGCATATCCAAACTCTCGCATCTTCTACTTAAATTTTTGTTCGATCTTGATAAGATATCTCTAAGCCGCACCTAATGATGCAATGTCCAGAAACACCATTTCTGTCTAAATGTATCTATGCAGACAACCACGATATTTTAGCACTAGATGTCGTTCAGAGTCTTTGATACCCAATTTGGTGTGCAAGGTATGAAAAATATCGGTGAAATTTGGTATTGTCTGGTCCCTTTCCTGACATAGCATAGTCCATCTTGTGTACTGGTCCTTGTAGCTTCCAACATGATAGTAATGTTCTTTAATAACATCCCTGAAGGAATCCCATGTGGGGGTGACCGCAAATATTGTAGATTCCTTTGTGGCCCTTTGCTCAGAGTAAGTATCTCACCAGTCCTTAACATGGGGGATGAACTTGAGGAGTGAAAAAGTAATCTTTTCCCTGTCGAAAAAATCATGGACTGAAAAGTACATGATCCAGGTGGATATTGGTGGCCACCCACTTATTCCAAATGACTCCTCTTGACAGTATTTAGTTCAACACGTTTCTCTGCAATCATGAAATTTATTTGTAATTGTGGGTTTTGCACTTCTGGGGCTATCCTGAAGCCCTACACAACATCCAGGAGGATATTGGTGGTCGCCCACCTATTCCAACTGGCTTATTGTGGAAGTTTTCATGTTAGTACATCTTTATGTACTTCAAGGGACATTTTGGGCCCCTAAACATTGTTTTATTTTTTATTGCTATAGTCAAACTATAGATGGAGTCAAAGTTTGATGGAATACTATGTAGTTCGTGAAAATACCTTTCCAACGAGCTATCATGCACCTAAAACAGAGGTCGTATGCAAAAGTTACGACCCCGGGAAGTTGAGGTACCAACTTATCCGTCGGGACCCACATAACTTTTGGTGTTTCATCTCATAGGGTTAGGTTTTTGGATGTATAGGGTTTTGGCATTCATGAGTAATGTTAAAAAGGCCTCTGGAGACTCATTGTAATCATTCTGCCCAGACGAATGTGCGTAGCAGCCACATCTCTTCTGAGAGATAACTACCACCATTCGAGCAAGTTGTTTTTAGTTATGTAGTTTTACAGTTTCAACCTATTTTCTTTATTCAATAGAATTTATTGTTCACTAGATATATGTTTTTGTTCTTTGTATATCTGTGTTATTGTATTCAATTTGTTATTCATTTTGTTTACTCATTAATTAGGATCAGTGGTATCAGAGCGATCTACTCTTCATATGTTTTTCTTCGTGTATGTCCCCAACAAGATCTGGGTACAAGAAGTTGGGACTCAAACCAGTCATGCCTTTGCAAGATCGGTCGCGCCAAGCCCGAAAAAAACTCATCGAGGGCGAGAAGAAAGATGATGGAGTAGGATATCCTTTTAAAATGTTGTTCAAGGAAGGCCTTGCATGACAAAGGAACGAAATGATGGACAACTTTGTACAGATCCTTTGGTGGCTGCCCACATGAGAAACATCTTCATAAAGCGGCCATGCAACCCCCTTCAAGGTATAAGTAAATTTTAATATTCCATTATTTGAAGGACTGATAGATGTGAATGTTATAGATAAATGGTTGAATCTGCTCGAAGGGTATTTTTCGGTCCATAATTTTTTCGATAGGGAAAATATTACTTTTGCACTCCTCAAGGTCATCCCTAATCCAGATTATTTTCGGAATCAAATGAAAGCAAAGATATTACAATGAAATACACATAAATATTTCCAGAAATAAAGAAATACAACAATACATGATTTCTATTAATGAAAGAAATGTACATAGACTATAAAAATACAAAGTGCAAGACTCACTAGAATGGTGGTAGCTTTATCTCTAAGAAGAGATGTGACAACTATGCTCATTCACAAGAAGACGAATACAATGAAGCTCTGAAGGCCTTTTTACAATAAACATGAATTCCAAAACCCTAGAAATCCAAAAACCTAACCCTAGGAGATGAAGCGCCAAAAGTCATGTGGCCCCCGTTGGGGTAAGTTAGTACATCAACTTCTCGGGGTCGTAACTTTTGCATACGATCTATGTTTTAGGTGTGTGATAGCTCATTGGAAAGGTATTTTCAAGAACTACACATTATGTTGTCAAACCTTAATTTAGTAAGTAGTTTTACATTGACAATCCCAAAAAAAATTGTTTAGGGCCTCAAAACGGCCCTAGAAGTACAAAAAGATATATTGAGATGAAAACTGCCAAAATAGGTCAGTTGGGCTAGATGGGTGGCCCCCTATATCCACCTGGATGTTGTGTAAGGATTCAAGACAACCTCACAAGTGCATAACCCATAATTACAAAGAAGTGTCCCCATTACAGAGAAACGTGTTGAACTGGAAACTGCCAAGATGACCCAGTTGGAATTTGGAACAGGTGGGTGGCCACCAATATCCACCTCGATCAGTCCCCCGTGTTAAGGACTGGTGGGATACTTACTCTGGGAAAAGGGCCATAGAGGAATCTGTAATATTTTCGGTCGCCCCAGCATGGGATTCCTTAAGGGATGCCATTAAAGAACAATACTACCCTGTTGGAAGCTACAAGGACCAGTACACAAGATGGACCACGTTGCATTAGGAAAGGGACAAGACAATAAGAGATTTCACCAACATTTTCCATACCCTGCGCACCAAATTGGGTATCAAATACTTTGAATGACAGCTAGTGCTCAAATATTGAGGTTGTCTGCATAGATACTGTTGGATCCGCCCTTGTTTTATTTTTACCCTTCACAATTTTCAATCTTTGATATTTAAAGTCTAAAGATGGCCTTTTGTTTTTGTCCCTTCCCGAAGCTTTGAAAGCTCTGCAACTTTGTCAAATGAGCAGCGATGCTTTTTCTACTTTCAAAACAAATGCACTTTTGTAAGCAAGATTCACGCTTTTTGTTTTATTTCGGGATCTCGCAAGTCGGATACTTTAATCTTTGAGTTCACACGTCCCGAGTCGTGAAACTACGAACTCATGTTAAATTTTCACTCATGCTTTTAACCGGGGTCAAATATTTTAACTTAGTGATTAGACATCGTCGGGGTTTCGCGCCTCGGTGTTCACCAAGTTCGTATTTTTATGGTTACAGCTTTGAGAGACGAGAACACGAGGTTCTTTCGGGCTAACCCTGGTCAAGGATTAAAAGTGAAAAAAACCTAACCTTGGTTAAATCCGTTCTCGGCGTCTCGCCACTCAGGACTATCTTTTATAAAGTTACGACGTCTAAAATCCTGACTCACGAAGTCGCGAGGTAATTATAACGTGATTAATTATTCGCCTAATCCAAGATTTTCTCCCCTAAATTGAGTCTTAATTATCTCCATCTCGCAGTTTCGCGACTCGGCGCACTAATCTCCCAGAAATTTGTCTTCGAAGTTCCGAAGTCGCGATATGGCGAAATAAAACGATTATGAAATTAATGATACTCCAAATCGCGGTTACTTTTAATTAAACCAAAATTGGCCCTCGTAGTCTCGCGAGTTGAAGATTCAAAATGTTAAAAGGAAATTCACGATGCAACGAACAACGAGAAAATTATTTACGTTGCTAAGTTTTGAAAATTTAAAATAATGCGAGATATGTCTCGCGCATCGAGGTTTGCACATTTCCCGAGGTAGCTATTTACTCTCCATACTCCGACT
>JZKD02S0113492.1:775885-787245 GCA_000966675.3 Picea glauca | reverse complement strand
TTCCTATTTTTTGAGATAGAGGACTGAAGCACAAGGGGCCAAAAATCCTTTCTAAAAAAATTACAGAGAGCTTATATGCCGTTGAATGAAACCCTTAATCATGTATGCCATCCAACGAAAACCTCAATCACACCAGGCACAAAAGGATCCGAGATGCAATACAATATACAGTAATAAAACAGGGAATACATCCTCAGACATGTTGAATACATCCTGAGCCATGTTGAACCTCTCTATGATTGTGAGCAACACTGAAAGATTTTTAAAATAATCTCATTTTTTGCTGAGTAGGGTTTTATGATTGAAAGCTGTAGTATTATGCATGGACTGGCGAGCCTGAGCAACGAGTTCACCTGTGCCTTTGTTTCTCAGTTCCCCAATTACTGTGGAAAGGCATCGATCTCAATTTCATGATACAATCAGATTTGACTGCTACTTACATGCAAGCAGACGAGAAGGTATGGTGAAGGTGCAAAACATTCAGCCATTATTTGTTCGGCGAATTTGAATTTCCGTGAAATTTGGGGATGTTGGAGCCGTCCAGACAACGGTTTATTTGGGCGTTTATTTGGGCGTGGGGTAAACGTTCTATCTTTTGTTTTTTATAGGAATTGGTTGGAATTGGTGATGTAAATTTAAACAAAATTTTTATTTTTTTGTTGTTTAAATTGTCTTTTTGAATGCATAAATGGATTCAGCTTGTTGAAAAACTTTTGGAACACTCGAATTATACAAACTTGGCCACTCAAATCTGCAGATCCAACCATTACTCACCAGATTACTGGTAAAATCAATAAAAAAAATAATAAAAAAACTTCCAAAATAATAGAACGTTTAGATTACTATTTATTTTTTATTTTTGTGTTAGGTTGGAAAGATTGTAGCCATTGCGTATCCGTTTGCAGTGCCCTCCATGGCAACACATCTGTAAGCTGAATTTTCTTTTCAGATTTATTCATGGGGATTCTTTATTTCTTTTAAATGATTTTTTTTCCAATAAAAGACTTATGAATAAATTTGACAGCCTGTACAAGTTGGTTTAGAATTTAATATGCCTCCTTGTTTACCCATAATTATAATTTAACAGCCTGTACAAGTTGGTCTTGAATTCAATATCCCTGCATGTTTGCCCATAACTATAGTTTAACATGCATGTTTGCCCATAACTATAGTTTAACATACAGTACCTTCCCTGCCTTAGAATTTAGTATGCCAATGTGCTATCATTGAGTTCAGAATTTATATTCAATTATAAAGAGTTGGGTTAAAAGTCTATATCCACTTATAAATAGTTAGTTTTGAGTTCGATTTTGTTTCGATGTGTAAATATTTGAGTTTGATTGTGTTTTGATGGGCAAAGAAGTCATATTCTTGGAAATTATAATAGAATTTGTATTTATTTGAATATTATATTTTCATCGATACATTTTAATATTATATTTTATATTTGAGTTTGATTGTCTTTTAATGGCAAATAAGTCGTATTCTTAGAAATTATAATTAAATTTGTATTTATTTGGATATTATATTTTCATTGATACATTGAATATTACATTTTATTGATACTAAACTATTGTAAACTAACTTAAATTCATTAAATATGAAGAGATTCAATTGGGAGGTACAAACATTTTCCAAGTTTATTCATACAAAAGATTAGAAACCAACTTAAATTTAAATTTAAATGTATCTCAGCTCTAAATTCATCAAATATTGAGAAAGATCCAATCCGGAAGTGTAAACCTTTTCCAAGTTTTAATTTTTCAAGAAGTGCAAACTTTTTTCCAGTTTTAATTCTTCAATTTTGTTTTCTTAGATGTTATTTAATTAACTAATAAAAATAATTAATAATAAAATTTAGTGCATATCAAATTATTTGTTTATAAAATATTTTTAATTTTATAAATAAAATTCTTTTAATAATTATAAATGAGAGATTCTTATTATATTGGATTTTGAATTTTTTTTTCCAATTTTAATTCTTCAATTTTGTTTTCTTAGATGTATGTTATTTAATTAACTAATGAAAATAACATATCAAATTACTTGTTTATAAAATACTTTTAATTTTATAAATAAAATATTTTTAATAAGAACTACAAGTGAGAGATTCTTACTATATTATATTGGATTTTGAATTTTTTTAATTATTTGAGAAGCATATTTACTATATGTATCCAAATAAATAATTATGATATGATTTTAATTGGAACATAGTTTATATTTAAATTTATTTGTTTATTTATTTAAAGTATTTTTTTTACTTGTTTATAAAATATTTTTAATAAGAACTTACTATATTGGATTTTGGATTTTTTTCATTGTTTGAGAAGCATATTTACTATATATATCTAAATAAATAATTATGATATGATTTTATTTGGAACATAGTTTATATTTAAATTTATTTGTTTTTTTACTTAAAGTATTTTTTTTCATATATATATTTGATTTTTATTCAAAGTCAACATTGTTTTTTTTTGTTTTATATATATGCTAGTGCACATTGATCACAAAATTACACATCTTCTTTCTTCATAATGAGTGACTTAATTATACAAAATAAAAATAAGAAAATATTAAAAGATTTTTTAGGCTTCGCTTAAGTTTAATCCAGTATGGTTGTTGGAGGAAGATTATCGGGTCCTCATAGTCGATTTAGCCAATTCATGGGAACATCTTTCTCCTTCTTCTCCTTCGAGTTTATGAGCCAATATGTTGATAATATGGCCAGAGTTAAAGAAGTCACAAAGCGATGGCTAAAATCTTATACGGAAAGGACCCAAGCACAATTGAAGGAGGCAAAGCAAAAAATCTCTTAGTTTTACAAGGATACCGCCTGTGGTTCCCTTTTCGACTCTCAACTCGAGTAGTTGAGGGTCCTTAAATCTTTCCATCATACTATTTTGGAGAAGGATGAACAAACTTGGAGGTTGAAGAGCAGAGCCACATGGGTCAAAGAGGGTGATAAACTTGGAGGTTGAAGAGCAGAGCCACATGGGTCAAAGAGGGTGATAATAATTCAAATTGTTTCTCATCAATATGCAAATTTTCGGAAAAATGTCAACACCATATGGGAGATAAAAGCTACGGATGGATCAATGGTGAGCTCTTTCAAGGATAAGGCTCAAGAAGGGGTTTGTCATTTTCAATCCCTTTTCAAGAGCCTAGAGGGTGCTCGATTCAGGAGATTTTGGAGGTAATATTCAAATTTCCTCTAGTATTCACCAAAGAAATGAATCGCTCTCTGCTAGAAGAAGTTTCAGAGCTAGAAGTATATGTTGCCCTCTCGTCAATGCAAAGAGGGAAGAGGCCCGTTCTTGATGATCTAATGGTGGATTTTTTTTTTTGGATCTACGACCTAGTGAAGGAGGATCTTTTAAAGGTGGTAAGAGAGTCTCAACAGTCGGGGAAAATGTTGGGATCTTTCAATTCTACATTTATCACCTTTATCCCTAAAAAAACAAGATGGAGTCTCCTTCGGGGATTATAGATCAATATCGTGTTGCAACGTGATTTACAAAATTGCGACCAAAGTAATTGCGAGAAGATTAAAACCCATTCTTAGCAAGATCATATCTGAAGAACAATTTGGATTTTTGAAGCAAATACAAATTCATGAGGCAGTGTCAGTTGCCCAAGAGGTTCTTCATTTTGTCAAAAAGCTTAATTAGGAGGCGACTATCCTTAAGTTGAATTTATCCAAAGCCTACAACCACGTAAGTTGGACCTTTCTCCAGCTGGTCATGCTTCAAATGGGTATAGAGTTGTCAGTGGTGAACTAGATAATGGGTTGTATATAGTTGGTGTCCTTTGTTGTCCTTATAAATGGCGCTCCATCCAGGATTTTCATAGCTTTGCATGGTCTCAGGCATGTATGCCCATTATCTCCCTTTCTATTTCTCATCGTGGCTGATGCATTGAAAAAACTAATTTCGCATGCCAAGATGTCAGGTTCAATAAGGGGATTAAAGGTGCCCAACCATGAAATTGTATCGCACCTGCTATTTGTAGATGACATGCTCCGTTTCACCCAAGGCTCCTTAAGGGATCTCACGGCTCTAAGAAGTGTTTTGGACCTATATTGTAAGGCCACATGTATGGAGATTAATGTCGACAAATCATGCTTGATTCTGTTAATGTTTAAGCTATTATTAGAGTACTTTGCATTTCAATAGATAACAATAGCATAAGATAGGATCACTGAGAAATACACAATCACAAGAGACACATCATTTATCCTGGGAAACCCTCATGGGGCAGAAAACCCAGCAAAACTTTCTTATTATAGATAGCCAATACAATGCCAAGAGATAACTCAAACAAGTACAGAAAGTCCTCTCCCAAAGATGTGCCTCTCTCTCTCTCTCTCTTCTCCAACTGCAGCTCTGAAACTTGTCTCTCAAATGAACAAGTGAGTGTATGTCTAAGTGAGGCGCTAGCCTCCTTATTTATACAAGTCTAGCATGTCTGGAAGTGTCTCTTCACTGGCATGGCCGACTTCTCAATCTGGGTGGTTATAACCACCTTTAATATATTTTGGGGCCTCTTTAATATATTCTGGGGCCGACTTCTTATTATGCCTATTACAATTACATTTTGACCAATCCGCAAAAGGGGATTTGGTCCTTTACAACAACCGACATGATCCATCCGCAATGGGGATTGATCCAATGAATAATATATCAAATAATAATCATAATACACTTTGCAGTGACATTATTTCAACACTCCCCCTTAACAAGAAGGGTATTCTTCAATAGCATCAGGCGAGAGAGAGAGGACTGCATCATCAACAACATCAGGAGGACAACATCATCAATATCCTCTTGGAACACTAACTGGCATATCTATAAATCATCGGAAGTTTTCTTCATCGGCATCATCGTCATTCTCAAAGGAATGCAATCATCATCTGCATCAATATGAATTAGTATAAAACTAATACATCATCATCACATCACGAGGCTGGCTCATCATCATAATACTGAATTGGCTTTACGTCACATCTGTCAAGCTGGAAGCACAGTTCTCGTCTTGCTTTACGTCACAACAATCAAGCTGGAAGCAAGATACTCGTCTTTGCTTTACGTCACAACAATCAAGCTGGAAGCAAGATACTAGACTGGCTTTACGTCACAACTCTCAAGCTGGAAGCACAGTACTAGTCTCATCTCAACGTCTTGCTTTACATCACAGCACTCAAGTTGGAAGTAAGATACTAGACTGACTTTACATCACAACTCTCAAGATGGAAGCACAATACTAGTCTCATCTCAATGTCTGGCTTTACGTCACCGCACTCAAGCTGGAAGAAAGATACTAGACTGGCTTCACGTCACATCTCTCAAGCTGGAAGCACAGTACTAGTCTCATCTCAATGTCTTGCTTTACGTCACCGCACTCAAGCTGGAAGCAAGATACTAGACTGGCTTTACGTCACAACTCTCAAGCTGGAAGCACAGTACTAGTCTCATCTCAACGTCTTGCTTTACGTCACAGGACTCAAGCTGGAAGCAAGATACTATACTAGCTTTACGTCACAGCTCTCAAGCTGGAAGCACAGTACTAGTCTCATCTCAATGTCTTGCTTTACGTCACAACACTCGAGCTAGAAGCAAGATACTAGACTGGCTTTATGTCACAGCTCTCAAGCTGGAAGCACAGTACTAGTCTCATCTCAATGGCTACTCCCCCTTTCGAGGAAGGTCCTTTCAGACTATACCAAGCTTATCTTGAAAGTGCTCAAACTTTACATGAGATAGAGGCTTGGTCAACACATCAACAACCTATTCATCCGTGCTAACGTACTGGAGCTTTATGGCTCCCCTCTGCACCATGTCACAAATGTAATGATATCGAATCTCTGTGTGCTTCGACCTGTAATGGAATATAGGATTCTCTGTCATCTTTATGCAACTTTGGTTGTCACATAGGATCGTGGTTGCTTCCATCTCTAGGTCAAATAGGTCGGTCAACAACTTACGAAGCCATATAGCTTCGCAACTAGCAGAACACGCAACAATGTATTATGCTTCCGCTGTGCTGAGAGCAATGCTGGATTGCTTCTTACTCTGCCATGAGATCATGGCTGATACCAAACTGAAACAACATCCTGAAGTGCTCTTCCTATCAAAAACGCTTCCAGCCCAATCTGAATCAGTGTACCCACTCAATGTGAAATCATGATCTCCATCATAACTGAGACCACAATCTAATGTACCCTTAAGGTACCTCATCACATGTTTTGCAGCCACAAGGTGAACATGTCTGGGTTATACCAGAAACTGACTTAGGGTGTTCACGACAAAACAAATATATGGTTTGGTGTTAGTCAAGTACATCAACGATCCAATAATCTGTCTATACAGCGTGGCATCAATAAATTCCTACAAAGTATCGACCAACAACTTCAACTTCGTTTCCATGGGTGTATTCATGGACTTGCACTCTAACATGTTGAATCTCTTCGGGATTTCGGCTCCATACTTCCCTTGGTTAAGGAAGATCCTCTCTGGACTCTGCCATACCTCAAGACCTAAGAAATAATGCATTAGGCCAAGGTCTTTCATCTCAAATTCTGAAACAAGCCTCTTCTTACATTTGGTGATGAGCTTTTATTCTCCAGTTAAGAATAAGTCATCCACATATAGCAATAATATCAATGGCTCATCGTTCATGACCTTGAAGTAGAGGTTAGAGTCTGCTTTACTCTTTGTAAAGCCCAAGCTCGTCAGGAAATTGTCTATTTGGCCATACCAAGCTCTAGAAGCTTGCTTCAATCTGTATAGAGCCTTCTTCAACTTGCAGACACGAGACTTCCTGTCTTCAACTTCAAATCCTTGAGGTTGCTCTACATACACTTCTTCTTCGATGACACCATTTAGGAAAGTTGTCTTTACGTCCATCTGGTGTAACTTCTGTTTCATTTTAGTTGCAAGGGCTATGATGGTTCTGATCGAAGTGTATCTGACTACAAGAGCGAATGTCTCTTCATAGTCAATGCCTTCTTTTTGAGAAAAGCCATGAGCTACAAATCTTGCTTTATACTTCTCAATACTTCCATCATCAACATGTTTTATTTTGAAAAGCCATTTGGAGGATACCACATCCTTACTCTTCGGTCTGGGAACTATTTCCCATACATCGTTCTTTATTATGGATTGGTATTCTTCTGTCATGGCATCTGCTCATTCTTTCTTCTGAATGGATTCTTCAAAGCAGGTAGGCTCCTTCTCTAGGAGATCACACATCAAAGCCATATAAGTGGAGAATGGCTTAGTTCTCTTCACATGTCTCTACACATGTGAAAGGCAGGGGTGGTGGAGTTATCTATGGAATCTTAATACCCCTTTGAAAATCAAGATAACTCTTTGGATTGCCTTCAACAATAAGATTTTAACTTGGGAAATTGGAACTAAAAGAGGATGGGTCGGGCCAAATAGGTATGTGTTGTGTAAGCTTCATGATGAATCTTCTTCTCGCATTTTCATTGAATGTCCTTATACAATGCAGGTGTTGAGGATCGTCCATGAAGAGCTTTGATCCATATTTATGAGCAGAACGAAATGAAACACAAATATATAACATTAACATAAAGATACAGTGAACAATAATAGAGATACAATGAGACTTAACTTCTATTCAATAAAGGAATCTGTTGAAACTGTAAAATGCAGAATGAAACAATCTTGCTTGAATGGTGGTAGCTAATCTCTGAGAAGAGATGTGGCGGCTACACGCATTCGCCTGAGAACATTACAATGAGGCCTCCAAGACTTTTTAGCATCAAGAAGTAATTATAAAACCCTAGACATCCAAAAACCTAACCCTAGGAGATGAAGTGCCAAAAGTCATGTGGGCCATGATGGGGTAAGTTGATACATCAACTTTTCGGGGTCGTAATTTTTGCATACGATCTCCATTTTAGGCACATGATAGCTAGTTGAAAAGGTCTATCCGAGGACTACACATGTTTCCGTCACACTCTAACTTAGTCTACAATGTGACTGTGGCGAGCCCAAAACATGATGTTTAGGCCTCAAAACGGTCCCATAAGTTTAGGACCTGAAAAGCTAGAAAAACACTGCTAAGATGAAAACTACATGTGAGCCATTTGGAAGAGGTGGGTGGCCACCAATATCCCCTTGGATCATCCTCCCCCCTTAGGAAGCAATGGTCTCCATTGCGTTGAGTTCCCCCATCAGATGATGAAATTTTTGTTGAATTTGGCCTCGGGTGAGCCACTTGCCTTGATGCAGGAGCTACCTCGCTTTGACAACACGATAAAGCTGAAGGTTCTATTGGCAAGTGCCCTTGACCTATGTGTCCACGATCTGATCAATGGATGTCTGTTCCATGTAGTCAAGGTTGAGCTCTATCATTTTAACTATTATGCTATCTTTGAGGTGTCTAATAATGGTGAAACGTATGGCCAAAGGAGGTCTACATTAAACACTAGATGCAAGCCAAGGAAGGGGGGAATGTTGAACTCAAAAGCATTGTCACCCACAACCTTGTTGATGGTGCAAGGTCCATAGCAGAGTGGATGAAGCTTTTGATGGGGTTATGTAAGGCGTTCTTTATGCAAATGCAACCAAACTTTATCTCCCACCTGAAACTTGTGTGGCACCTGATGTTGATCATGGTGCTGCTTATACTTGGCATCGGAGTTCTGCAAAATATCTTGAAACTGTTGGCAAATGTGTTGGATTCGTTCAATGAACTAGGTGGCTCTGTCGGCTTCGATTTGAGCATGGGATGATTCTTCCCATGTCGACACAATGGGTAGTGCAACATCCATGGAACCCAATGGTTGAAATCCCAACCCCACCTGAAAGGGGTTGTGGCTGGTTGAGCTATGTATGGCTCTATTGTAACTATGTTGAACATATGGAAGACTCTCATCCCATGCATGCGAGTGGTTGGAATTGTTCATGCGCAAGATATGCACGATCATCCTGGTGACGACCTTGGTTTGGCCATCCGTTTTGGGGTGGAAGGAAGTGGATTTGGTGAGATTAGTGTCTAGCTGTGACCAAAGGATTGACCAGAATGTGTTGAGGAACCAATTGTCGCGATCTGAGACGATGGTTTGTGGTATCTCAAAATGTGCCCACACTCGTTCGAAGAAGAGCTTGGCAGTGGCCTCTACTGTGATGCTCTTCTTGCAGGCGGCTAGAATTGTCATCTTGGAAAATCAATCGACAACCACATAAACACAGTCATTTCCCTACTTGGTTGAAGGAATGCCCGACATGTAGTCCATCAAGATGGATTCCCAGGGCCTGTCGAGAGTGGGAAGAGGGGTGTACATGCCTTGTTTCTTAATGGTCGATTTGGCAATGACACAATTCGTGCAATACCTGATATACTTGTTGACATCCCGTCGAAGTTTCAACCAACAAAAATGTTGTTGCAACATTGCCATTAAACTTTCTACACTGAAGTGTCTTGCCACCCGACTACAATGATCTTCACAAATCAGCTTCTCTCGCTCGCTTGATGGGACGTAGAGATGGCCCAGATGGCACAACAACCCGTCCTGAAGATGGAAATCTGTGAAAACTGTGTTTGTGCCCAACATATGGTAGATAATGACGAAGTTAGGATCTCTCTCGTAGAGTTGGGGCCATCCGGAGGTCTCATGTTCGCAGGAGTGTAGCAATGTGGTTAGTGCTGCAATTGGAGGTCGACCAAGGTAGTCAATGACGCGGTTGGTGCTCCATGTCTTATACTTGATGTTGAGATGGAACTACTGCAAGTATGTGGACCACTTCTGATAGTGATCATTCTACAATTTTCCTTGTGTCTGCATGAACTGCAGAGGCTTATGATTAGTGTGGATGACTGTCTCCTTCTCGAGAAATCAATGCCTCCACTGGCAGCAAACTTGTATAATGGAGTACATTTCTTTGTCGTAAGTGGGGTACTTACAGACGATATCTAATAGTGTCTCACTACGATAGGCCACATGATGTCCATGCTAAGTGAGAACCGTGTCCACAACATAGTCTGAAGCATCTGTCTCAATCTCAAAAGGTTGTTGCAGGTCAGGTAATGAGATCAACGTAGATGAGCACAAACGTTGTTTCAAATCATCAAATGCTTTCTGCTGCAATTGACCCCACACGAACTTTGCCTTGCCACCACCCCTGGTCACTTGGTTAAGGGCCCATGCAGTGTGGGAGAATCCCAACACAAACCTAAGAAGCTTTGAAGCTCAGTGAGTGTGGATGGGGCTGGCCAGTCATGAATGACCTGGATCTTGGCTGGATTGACATGTACCCCATGCTCATTGACAATGTAGCCTAGGTACTGGACCTTTTTCATGTCGAAGGAGCATTTTTCCAAATTTGCATATAGCTTGTGTTGACTTGTTGAATATGTTGCAAGTGTTCCACCAAACTCTTGCTAAAGATGAGGATGTCATCCAAATACACCACCACAAAGGAATCGGTGAAAGGCCACAAGATATCGTCCATCATCCTCATGAAAGTTGTTGGGGCACTCGTCAAGCCAAAGGGCATGACCAACCATTAAAAAATACATTTTTTGGACTTGAAGGCAGTCTTCCATACATCGCTCTGCTCTATTGGGACCTGGTGGTAGCTAGACTTCAGATCAATCTTACTGAAATATCCCCCCCTCTTGAGTTGGTCAAGGAGATCGTCAATTCAGGGAATTGAGTGTCAATTCCTTACTATGATTTTATTTAGGGCCTGATAATCAATGCATAGTCGTTAGGTCCTGTCTTTCTTCTGCACAAGCACGATTGGGCTTCCATGAGGTGATGAGCTTGATCGGATGTGCCACTTTTCGAGCAACTCTTGGATCTATCATTTGATTTCCTCATTTTCTGACAGAGAGCGATGATAGACTGACCCATTGGGTAACGGTGTGTCGGGTGTTAGATCGATTGAATGCTTGACCTAACAATGCAGAGGTACCCTAGTGGGTGAGGAGAAGATGTCTTTGTATTCTTCCACGACCTTATCCAGTTGCTTCTGTTGCGTGAAGAAACTTGTCGCGGAGGCCATGGATGTGGCTGCAACCTTCTGCTAACTTTGAGCACGAATCACGAAGAAGACAAACTTCCCAGTCTAAGAGATGACCTTCCTGCATTGCTTGGAAAAGATCAAGGAAATGGCAGTAGGTGGGACTACCTTGGGTATCCTATACAATTTCCTGTCCAAAGTAATAATAACACTACGAGGCCTAGACTCATATACAACATGACATTTCCATAAATAAGGTTGGCCCAAAAGAACATCATAAACTTCAAGGGGGGCAACATCACACAATACCTCATCTTGAAGGGCTTGATGTTGCGACACTGTTGGTTGACGCGAAGATCGCTC
>JZKD02S0113492.1:726454-741179 GCA_000966675.3 Picea glauca | reverse complement strand
AAAAACATTCCGTGGTTTTCTCCCGATTTGGGTTTCCACGTAAAACACTGGTGTACTGTGTATGTGTATGATTGTTTATTTGTTCATTGCTTATTTACTCTGCAGTTATTGGATACTAATGATTCATTGATATAACACTTGGATTATATGGTTAAATTGCTCTATTACTGATTCACCCCCCCTCTCAGTAATCCAACAGGAATTGTATCCCACCTACTATTCGTAGATGACGTGCTCTATTTCACCCAAGGCTCCTTAAGGCATCTCACGACTCTAAGAAGTGTTTTGGACATATACTGTAAGGCCACATGTATGGAGATTAATGTCGACAAATCATGCTTGATTCTACATCGTTTGTTTGATTAAGTGTCTCAACGAATAAGGAATCTTCTCCCATTCCCCATGAAGAAATTGGAGAATGGCCTCAAGTACCTTAGTTTTTTTCTCAAGCCAAACACTTACATGTTTGCAGATTGCTTGTGGTTTGTTAAAAAGGTGGAGGCACGGGTGTTGGTATGGGTTAATAGATTACCGTCGAGGGGAGGAATATTAGTGCTAATTAATTATGTGTTGGAGAGTATCCCTATTTTTTGGATGATGATTTCAACAGTCCCCAAAGGCATATTGGCCAAGATTCAAAAGGCTAGTTTTCAGTTCTTATGGTCGGGGTCTTGCAAGTTAGGGGGCATCCCACTACTCAAATGGAGTCGAGTAGCCTCCACAAAGGAGATAGGGAGGTGGGGGATCAAGAACATTTTCTCCTTCTCTCAGTCCCTAGTGGCCAGGAGTCTGTGGAGGCTTACACAAAGTGACTCCTTGTGGGGAAGAGTCCTAAAATCGAAGTATTTTCTAGGCCTGATAGTTGAAGATTGGTTTAGATAGCCACAAAAATCTACAAAAGGGTCAATTGTACGGAAGGAATTGGTATATGATTTTCGTATGGTTGGGCAGTGGAGGATGTGGCATATTGGCAACATAAGGAAGGTTAGAATAGTAGAGGACCCTTAGTTGGGCGTGGGAAACACCTTTCATTTTTCTGATTCCCTTCTCTAGGCCATCCATTTGGCTGACATATTCACTTTGGAAGATGCTAAGGCTCAAATGCCTCAACTAAGAGGTACCTTGGGGTGGAAATATGTGGAGGCTATTGGATTGGTCGGTGTCGAGGCTGAAGAATGGAACACATACATTGGCTTGTTGGTATCCAACTTCATTAGATTGCAAGAGGAGGAATCATATACCCTCTATTGGTCTAAAAACCCACAATCATGATATTTTACGACCAAGTTAGGATATAAAGAATTTATGGAGTCTCAGTACACATGTGAAAGGCAGGGGTGGTAGAGTTATCTATGGAATCTTAATACCCCTTTGAAAAGCAAGATAAATCTTTGGATTGCCTTCAACAATAAGCTTTTAACTTGGGAAATTGGAACTAAAAGAGGATGGGTCGGGCCAAATAGGTATGTGTTGTGTAAGCTTCATGAGGAATATTCTTCTCGTATTTTCATTGGATGTCCTTATACAATGCAGGTGTTGAGGATTGTCCATGAAGAGCTTTGATCCGGATTTATGTGTGGAATGAAATGAAACACAAATTTATAACATTAAAACAGAGATACAATGAACAATAAAAGAGATGCAATGAAACTTAACTTCTATTCAATAAAGAAATCTGTTGAAACTGTAAAATGCAGAATGAAACAATATTGTTTGAATGGTGGTATTCAATCTATGAGAAGAGATGTGGCGGCTACACGCATTTGCCTAAGAATATTACAATTAGGCCTCCAAGACTTTTTAACATCAAGAAATAATAAAAAAAACCTAGACATCTAAAAACCTAACCTTATGAAATGAAGAACCAAAAGTCATGTGGGCCTTGATGGGGTAAGTTGGTACATCAACTTTCGGGGTCGTAATTTTTGCATACGATCTCCGTTTTAGGCACACGATAGCCTGTTGGAAAGGTTTATCCGAGGACTAAACATGATTATATCACACTCTAACTTTGTCTACAATGTGACTATGGTGAGCCCAATACATGTTGTTTAGGGCCTCAAAACGATCCCATAAGTTTAGGGCCCGAAAAGCTAGAAAAAAACTGCCAATATGAAAACTACATGTGAACCATTTGGAAGAGGTGGGTGGCCACTTGATCTGGATTATTTCTGGCACTAAATGAGAGCGAAGATATAATAAATCAATGTACCGAGATATATCGGATATCCAATAATNAAAATCTACAAAAGGGTCAATTGTACGGAAGGAATTGGTATATGATTTTCGTATGGTTGGGCAGTGGAGGATGTGGCATATTGGCAACATAAGGAAGGTTAGAATAGTAGAGGACCCTTAGTTGGGCGTGGGAAACACCTTTCATTTTTCTGATTCCCTTCTCTAGGCCATCCATTTGGCTGACATATTCACTTTGGAAGATGCTAAGGCTCAAATGCCTCAACTAAGAGGTACCTTGGGGTGGAAATATGTGGAGGCTATTGGATTGGTCGGTGTCGAGGCTGAAGAATGGAACACATACATTGGCTTGTTGGTATCCAACTTCATTAGATTGCAAGAGGAGGAATCATATACCCTCTATTGGTCTAAAAACCCACAATCATGATATTTTACGACCAAGTTAGGATATAAAGAATTTATGGAGTCTTAGTACACATGTGAAAGGCAGGGGTGGTGGAGTTATCTATGGAATCTTAATACCCCTTTGAAAAGCAAGATAACTCTTTGGATTGCCTTCAACAATAAGCTTTTAACTTGGGAAATTGGAACTAAAAGAGGATGGGTCGGGCCAAATAGGTATGTGTTGTGTAAGCTTCATGAGGAATCTTCTTCTCGTATTTTCATTGGTTGTCCTTATACAATGCAGGTGTTGAGGATTGTCCATGAAGAGCTTTGATCCAGATTTATGTGTGGAATGAAATGAAACACAAATTTATAACATTAAAACAAAGATACAATGAACAATAAAAGAGATACAATGAAACTTAACTTCTGTTCAATAAAGAAATCTGTTGAAACTGTAAAATGCAGAATGAAACAATATTGTTTGAATGGTGGTATCTAATCTATGAGAAGACATGTGGCGGCTACCCGCATTCGCCTAAGAATATTACAATTAGGCCTCCAAGACTTTTTAACATCAAGAAGTGATAAAAAAAACCCTAGATATCTAAAAACCTAACCTTAGGAAATGAAGAACCAAAAGTCATGTGGGCCTTGATGGGTTAAGTTGGTACATCAACTTTCAGGGTCGTAACTTTTGCATACGATCTCTGTTTTAGGCACACGATAGCCCGTTGGAAAGGTTTATCTGAGGACTAAACATGTTTCTGTCACACTCCAACTTTGTCTACAATGTGACTATGGCGAACCCAAAACAAGTTGTTTAGGGCCTCAAAACGATCCCATAAGTTTAGGGCCCGAAAAGCTAGAAAAAAATTGCCAATATGAAAACTACATGTGAGCCATTTGGAAGAGGTGGGTGGCCACCTGATCTGGATTATTTCCGGCACTAAATGAGAGCGAAGATATAATAAATCAATGTACCGAGATATCTCGAATATCCAATAATATAACAAAAATGTATCAGAGATGCAACCATAAACACAGAGATACATTAATACACAATTTTCTATTAATGAGCGAAAATGTACAAAGACTGTAAAAATACAGAGTGAAAGACTCGCTAGAATGGTGGCAGCTTATCTCTAAGAAGAGATGTGTCTGCTACTCGCATTCGAAAGAAGATGATTTTACAATGAGGCTCCAAAGGTCATTTTTATCATAAAGAAAATCCAAAACCCTAACCACGGAAGATGAAAAGGCAACAGTTTTGTGGACCCCATTTTGGGTAGTTTGGTGTATCAACTTCTCGAGGGCGTAACTTTGGCATGTGATATCCGTTTGGGGTGCACGATAGCTCATTGGAAAGGTATCATCGAAGAGATTCATTTAGGGGGCTCAATAGAAGCCTAATGCTATCATTGAGAAGCTCAATCCCAAAAAACCTTCATTTAGGCCCTAGAAGTTAAAAACTCCTAAAAATAGTAAATTGTCAAAATTGTCAGAACATTGTTTTGAGCTAGTTTGAAAAGGTGGGTGGCCACTGATATCCACCTGGATCAATTCTCCCTCCTTTGGAAGCAATGGTCTCCATTGCGTTGAGTGCCCGGGGGAGAGGGAAAAAGTGTTTGTTGAATCTGCATCTTGATGAGATGCTTGCCTTGTTGGAGAAGTTGTGTTGCTTAGCTTCTTGAAGGTTGTCACAAACATGTGGTTGGAAAGGTTGGGCCTTTTTAACCAGTCTGGATACATGAGATGCCTATGTGCATAATGAATCTTTACACTTTGTTGCAATCTTGTTGAGTTTTTTCTGTTGGATAGAAGGTGCTTGCGCTGAGGCTGTAGTGGTTGCAGTATCCTTATGTTCACCTTTTGAACAGATTGTGAAGAAGCTTAATTTTGTAGTATGACATACTACCTTGTGTCACTGTTTAGGTGGAACAGTAGTCGAAACTACCTCTGGTATTTTGTAGAGATGACCCCCTAGAGAAATAATGACACTGCGGGGTCGAGACTCATAAACAACATGAAGCTTCTACATATATGGTTGGCCCAAGAGAACATCACAGAGATGCAGTGGGGCAACATCACATAATACCTCATCCTTGAAGGGCTGGATGCCGTATGAAAATCAACATTGTTGGCTGACACGGAGATCTCGAAATTGGTGAAGCCACCCGATGTCGTATGGTTGCGAGTGTGGTGTTGTCGACAATCCCAATTGTTTGACGACATCTGTTGAGATGAGGTTCTTCTGGCTTCCGCTATCAACAATAAAATGCAGTGGGGTCCCCTTCACCCACATATGTGAATGAAAAAGGCGCTCCCCCTCTTTAGGATATGTTGGTTCTTCTGGTTGAATTGTTGCGGTCCCAACAATAACAGTGGGGTCTGCGTCAATGATCTATCTTTTACCAGTATTTTCATAATCAGATTCTGAATCAGGGTTCGTCTCCTTGTCTTTGATATCGATCACCAATGATTGTTTTGAGCGACATTCCTTGGTGTTGTACCAGGGGCTTTTGTGGAAATCGCACCATTTTCCGCTGTCATTCTTTGTCTTCACATGACCCTTCTTTTCCCGTGGCTTGGACTGGTTTTCGGGAGACTGTTTGTTAGGGTCGTCTTTATCATACTTTGTTTGTTGAAGATTTGCAGACCCAAACTCCCGTTTGTTCTGGTGCTTAAATTTCTGCTCGATTTTAACAACATATCGATAAGCAACACCAAGTGATGAGATGTCCAGGAAATCCATTTCAGTTTGGATGTATCTGTGTAAAGCCCCACAGTATTTCAGAACCAAATGTTGTCCGCAGTCTTTGATACCCAACTTGGTGCGCAAGGTATGGAAGGTGTTGGTGAACTCCAGAATTGCTTGGCCCCTCTATTGCCACAGTGTGGTCCATCTTATGTACTGGTCCTCATAGTTGTCAACAAGGTAACAATGTTCCTTTAACGCATCCACAAAAAAATCCCAAGTGGGCTCGGCCCCATATATTCCAGACTCCTCTATGGAACTTTGCTCCCAGTAAGCTTCCCACCAATGTTTGACATGGGGGAGAGCTTTAAGGAGTGCGAAGGTGATCTTTTCCCTGTCGAAAAAATTATGAACAGAGAAATAACCTTCTAACAGATTTAACCATTTGTTTAGGGCATCCACATCTATCTGACCTTCAAATACGGGAATATTAAAATTAACCTGTACCTTGAAAGGACGAGTACGAGGAATATCAAAAGCCAGGACGAGGTCGCCTTCGTGAAATGAGCGAAGGTTGACATGTCGATCAAAAGTAGTCTTTGACCATTTTTTAGCTGCCTTATTGTTCTGTAATGAAGATTGACGATCTTCATCCAGAGACTCTAAGTTCAGCAAGCGCTGCTCCATTGGAGCAGTGTCGGGTAATAGCTCGATTGTGGTGCGTAAGGTAGGAATTTCGCACTCGATGGGAAGAGTGGCCACAACCCCATGGACTAGATGAAATGGTGTGAAACCAGTAGCTGTTTTCACAGCCGTACGGTAAGCCCATAGCGCAGAAAATAACATATGATGCCAATTGGTTTTATGTTTATTAACCATGCACTGTAACATGGTTTTGAGGACCTTGTTAACTGCTTCGACCTGTCCGTTAGACTGAGCGTAATATGGTGAGGCAAACTCATGAGAGAATCCTAATCGAGATGAGAGTTCGACGAAGATCTCATTCTCGAAGTGTTTCCTGTGATCGGAAAAGAGTTGGAGTGGTACTAAAAAACGAGATATGAGATGGTTAAAGAAAAAATGCGCTGCAGTGTCAGCGGTGTAGTTGAATGTGGGCATAGCTTCTGCCCATTTGGTGAAGTAATCGACTGCTACAACAATGTATTTGTGACCATTGCTGGAGGGGGGATTACAAGTCATGAAGTCGATGCCCCATTTACAAAAAGGGTCGGCAGTGATGACTGGATGAAGAAGAGCAGGGGGAGCTCGGGATTTATTGGCGTAAAGCTAACATTGCTCACATCGTTTCACGGCATGAATGAAATCATGAAACTAGGTAGGCCAAAAGTAACCTACTCGAATAATCTTCTAAGCAATGGATATTCCTGAAAGATGGCCCCCATATGCGTCGTTGTGGCAGTTGTTCAAGACTCTATCGACCTCGTCAATGGTCAGGCATCGACAAAGAATGGTGTCGACTCCCCGCCGGTATAGGATGTCTCCCATGAGGAGGTAGCGAGGGGCCTGATGGCGGATACGACGATGATCATCTCGTGAAAGGTGGTTACCGAACTTTTGAGTTCGAAGGTAGACGAGGAGGTCGTCGTACCAAGGATCATCCGAAGTGATGTAAAAGAGGTGTTCGTCGAGAAAGTCGGTGTTGACGGGGGTATTGGTGGTGTCAAAAGGGAGGGCCGTGACAAGTTCGGCGAGAATGAGGGCCTTCTTACTCTTGGGTGTTGAGAATTATAAATCGTTCTCCTGAAGGATAACGATCCATCGAGCAAACTTGCCATTAATTTGCCGACGACTGAGCAAGTATTGCATAGGGTTGGAATCTGCTACAACCTTAGTTGTGCGAAGCAGAATGTAGTGGCACAGTTTTTAGACTGCGAGGACGACTGCAAGAGCAAGTTTCTCTTCATGTTTATACTTCAAGGGTGGCCCTGAGAGGTTTTTACTAACGTAATAAATGACATGCTCACGATTGTCAACACCTAGCTGGACGAGAACTCCTGCTACTGACATAGCTGATGCTGATACGTAGAGGATATAGTCGTGATTGTAGTCAGGTGCGCTAATTAAAGGGGCGTTGGAGAGTGCCATTTTAAGTTCGTCAGATGAATGTTGGGCATGGTCATCCTAGTGAAATGGGATGTCGTAACGTAGTAAGCGAAGGAAACCGTGTGCGCGTATGGCCTAGTCTGGGACAAACCGCCGTAGAAAGTTAGCTTTGCCTTGTAGGCTCTGAAGTTGACGTAAATTCCGAGGAGGTGGAATTTTGGTGATAGCTTGGACTTTGAGGGGGTCCATGGTAATACCGCTTTGGGAAACGATGAAGCCAAGGAGGCACCCAACGGTGACACAGAAAATGCACTTGAGGGGATTCAAGCGGATGTTGTACTGACGACATCGTTGGAAGATGATTCGCAAATCATCGAGATGTTGGGTGCGTTTCGTGGATCAAGCTGTGAGGTCATCCAAGTATGCGAGGATGATTTGAGCCAGATCGTGAAAGATGTATGTCATAGCCCGTTGGAAAGTTGCGCCAACATTCTTTAAGCCAAAAGGCATGACGCGATATGCAAAAGTACCCCAAGGGGTAGTGAATGCGGTTTTATACTGGTCGTATGGGTGAATTTGAATTTGATTATAACCAGTGAATATGTCCATGAAGGATAGAGCCTCGTGGCCTGCGCAGTAGTCAATAATTTGATCGATGAACGGTGTGGGAAAGTTGTCTTTGGGACATGCGTGATTGAGATCGCGAAAGTCTGTGCAGATGCGGATAGTTCCCTATTTTTTGTTAACAGGTACAGGGTTGGAAACCCATAATGTATAGGCGATGGGGTAAATGAACCCGACAGCGTGTAATTTGTCAATTTTGGCTTTGATGGCCGCAACTTTGGATGGGTGTAGCAGTCGTTGTTTTTGGCGAACTGGTGTAATGTCAGGCCAGGTGTCGATGCGATGTTCAACGATAGAGGGATCGAGGCCAGGCATTTCTGTGTATGACCAAGCAAAAATATCCCGATATTCTTGGAAGAGGGCTTTATAGGCGGTGATTTCCTGAGGAGTGCAAGCAGCTCCAATTGTGATTTCCTCGACGATGCCATTTTTGATGGAAATGTCGATTTTAATGGTTGGGGAAATGTTCGCCATGTTGCCTTCTTCAAAAGCATCAGGGGCAGGAATGGGGTTCTTGAACCGGTCGATATGCCATGAGGGGATAAAATCCTTGGTTTTGACCGCGTAGATGGGGTGTTGGTTAGGAGGCATGGAGGCTTCCCGTGGAAAGAAGAGTGCGCGGTGGTGCAATGCATCCCAGGGATAGGTCGGGTGGTTTAAATCTTCGAGTATTTCTTCGTCGCAGTGGAAGTGACGGGAATACAAGGGGTCATGAGGAGTGATATCAGTGATTGTAGTCGTGTGGCTGCCCCCTAGTGATGAAGAAGCAGGGGGGACGGCGTAAGGAGATGGTGATGGTTCGCTCGACATAAACCAGATATTGAAGTACTGAGGAGTACCCGTGGTAGTTGGGTGTAAAATGTTCGTAGGGGAATGAGCGGGAGAGTTGGGGGGATTGGAAGGACCTTGGGTTCGGGAGAAATGACATGAAGAACCTCTAGTGACGAGGTAAGGTCAACTATCGACTCTGTGGGTCGTTGAAGCAGGGTCAATTGGCGTTGCATGTATTCAATGATCATAGGACACTGGTATGTAAAATGATCTAATGAGTCACATAGAGAGCAAGGGCATCTCATACGTTCATTGACTGAAGTGGTGACATAATGAATATCAGTGATTTTTGTTAAGGAGGATGTAGCAGGACTGGGGTTGCTCTGGAAGCTTTGACGTACTACGGCTAATGTCTGCTGAAAGCGTGGCAGTGTTGGGCAATGGTGGGTATAATGGCCATATTCTGAACATATAGCGCAAGCAAATTTGGTTCGCAACCCTTTACTACTGGGATGGGGGTGGTAATGGCAGTACTAGCTATTGTGGTGAGTGTTGGGGGAGTTTGATTGAGTGGAATCAAATTCCGTAACTCGGGTAGAGATGGGCGATTGTTGGTTTGGTGTCCCTCTTTCTCACATAGTGCGCAAGGAGGTTGGATGCGTGGAGGAAGTGGAGTTGTAGGCTCCTTCTTCTTTCTCCTACCCCCAGCTGTGGCAGGGGGGTTAGTGAGTGGGGGTATAGAGGGTATGGTGGGAGTAAGTATGGGAATCGTCATGGGGATTCCTTCTGTTTGAGGGGGGAAGGGATGGTCAAGGGACCATCTCTGGTGGAAGTAAATACCAAACTGGGATTGCTAACACCATATTAGGTAGGGTAAGCGTTGCGGCTACCTGGAAAGCTTCAATGCCCGGTGGAGGGTAAAAGAAGGGGATTTGGGTGATGGCTTGGGGAACTGTCTCCCAAACTGGGATATATCTTTGGGGAGAGGTGGAATCGTGGACTGGTGGGGTCGACGAGTGCGCAGGAGGTTCTTGAGGGGGGAGTTTTGCAACTAGTGGGACGTCGGATATGATAGAAGCCTCTGTAGGAGGAAGAGTATCCTCTATGTGAGTTGCGTTAGATGATACGTCGCATACTTGATTGCAAGGATGAAGGAGCGGTGGTGCTCCATGGTAAGCTCCTAACAATGATGGATCTTTGAAAATTCCAGACCCATCTCAACGAGTGCGTATGTGTCATGGCTCGTGTGGATTAGAGGAAGAATGTTATCGATGTTGGCAGATGGGTTAGGCTCGTAATGTGAGACTTGGTCAATAGTAACGATCTTCCCATTGTGGGGGAACATCATGGTCCGAAAGACGGAAGAGGCCACTGCCTTCATAGCGTACATGTAGCTATGACCGAACAAGATATTATAATCGAGTGGGGCATCGATAACTTCGATGTCGATGAGAATAGTCTTGTCCCCGAGTTCGACGGGGACATTTTGGAAGAGCCCTTCAGGAGACGATGGTTGTCCGTCATAAGCTCGTAAGGTGATGGCAGAGGGTATGAGTTCGGGGGAACCAAGTTTCTGCCATACAGTTTTGGACATAATGCATGTAGATGCACCTTCATCGATGATACACCGATGAACTGTGATGTTCCGTATTTTTACTGGTATTTGAAAAGCGATCAAGGCGGGAAGGCGAGGTTCTCCGCTGTCAAGATCAAAGGTAATGAGTCGGGTATCTGCGGGGACGACTGCCCCCAAGGCGGAAAGTAATGATTTCCGCTGAGTGGGACAAGTCTAGAGGACCTCCAAAACTGACATGGCATCCCGGGATTGTGCTAAGTCGTCTACCAAACTATAGTTATGAGCTGCCCTAGCCTGTGGGTTGTGGACTTTCTTGTGCAATGGGATGCGAGGGATGCGAAGAGGTGGTTCGGCGGCAGGGCGGGGAATCACCAACGGGGGTCCTGTCGGTGCAGGGTTTACCTCTGGAGGGATGGGAGGAGACTCAGTGGGTGCATGATACTAACGATTACGTGTTTGGAGAAGGATTTATTTCTTACTAGCGAGGAGAATTGTGCGATCTGCTGGAATATTTGGGTTGAGGTATTGTCCCACCTGGGGTGTGGGATGTTGTGTGTCCTGTTGGGTGTTTATCACACCTTGATGTGGAATAGGATTATGAAGCACGACAGGGGGGGGTTGTTGCACGTATTTTTGTGGTGCCTGTTGAGGGGCAAGCGGTGTTGGAGGATGGGGTAGACTACCTGAGTCTTTTAACTGTTTGAAATCAGCGATTTGGGGGCAATGATGAGTGTAATGGCCGAACTCACCACAAAGGGCACAAGGGAAGTTGGTTTTAACATTATTGTTATTTCTCTCTTGACGCCTATTATTGTTGCCTCCTTGGGGGTTCTGATTCCCTTGGTTCTGGTTGCCCCCAGTGGGTTGGTTTCACTGGGGTTGATTCCTGCCTTGACCTGGGTTGTTTTTGTTCCTGTTTCGTCCTTTCTTTTTGGCATTGTTCGATGGATGGGTCAGATTTTCCGTATTCAGCTGTTCGAAGTTTTCATATTGTTGAACGAGAGAGGGTTGAACAAAATTCACCCCAGCATGAGGATGTGGGGGAGTCATGGGTTGTGGGGGACCAGGAAAAGGAAAGTATGGATTTTATGGCGGTAACGATCCGTAAGGTACATAGGAAGGCGTAGTGCTTTCGCTAGTACTATAAGCTGAGGTAGAGGGGGTACCAGAGCTCGTTTGAATAGGTGGATGTATGGGGGGTGCCGGTGGTGGCCCACAGATGGGTGGAGGCATAGCACCAGGGTATGGTTGTTGATACGAGGGTGGGGGGTAATAGGAAGGGCCCCCGTATGCCGGCGGGTATTGGGGTGTGCCATACATCGGTGGTGGTTGGGGTTGTGGACCATGGGGAGTGGTGGTACCAATCAGTCCGTCTGCTAAGTGAGACATCCCAGGTTTGTCTTGGCCAAATGGCACAGGTTTTGGAAGATCAGGAAGTACAGTGTATAAGTACCCTGACTGTGCATAGCTGAGGTCATATTGTTGAGCCTTACTGATGGCTTCCTCTTCAGATTGAGGGAAGGTGGAAGCTACATCCTTACCGAGGAGAGAGACAAGTGATCTAAGAAACCAGTCAAGACATTGTTGCTTGGTGGTTTCTGCTTTACAAAAACTACGTCACCTACGCCACTCGTGAATGTGATCAGCGATATGTGTGGCTGAGGTTTGTTTGAAATTAGAAAGTAGTTCTAGACCATTGTCGTGGCGGATTGGTAGTTGGAAGAAGGTCAAGAATGCTTTGGCCAAGGACTCTAAAGTCGCATGGGACCCTGATTTTTCTTCTACATACCATTTGGCCGATGGGCCAGTGAGTGTGCGTTGAAATAATCGCAGTCTGATGGAATCATCCATAATGCTATTGGAAGAGCACCATAGGTGAAAGGTCATGACATGGTTGGCAGGGTCATCGCCTGCCTTTCCTTCAAACTTGGGTATGTCTGAAGGTAGTTTGGTAAGCATTGCAGGCCATGTGGGGGCATGCAATATAGGATCATTGGTGAGTTTTCTTGGATCTGGTATGTTGAGAGAGGCCAAATATGGCATCTGTAGTGGGGGGGAGGATTAGCTCTAGCCATGGTGTAAGTGTGTTGTGAACCTGACCCTTGAGGGGGGCTAGGTGGGTTGGTACTTCCCCCTTGAGAGGAAGTTGGTCCCCCGCTTCCGTGTAAAGGAGAGAAAGTGGATGGATGACCTTGGGAAGTGGACCCAAGTAATGTAGAACCAAGCAAAGCTGATCCTAAAACAGTCGCACTCACAGGAGTGTGTGAAGGTAGTGTCGATGAGTGGGCAAGACCAGGCACTCCCCTTAAGATAGGAGGGAGGTTTAGCAAGCGTTGTGAATGACAGGGATTCAGTGGGTCCCCTATGATGTCTGACCAGCTGAGTGAATGTGTGCAAAATGGTGGTGAGAGTAGTAAAGGAACAAGAGCCTTTGTGTTGCAAACTTTGAACTTTACACAATATGTATCCAAATCAAAATATAGTCAGAAGTGCATCATACATAAAATGTTTTGAAAAATAAGTATATATGTGGATAAGTAGGTTTTGTCCACGTGGGGAATCAAAAAAGAAAACAAATGCTCGTGTCCTAGAAGACGTAACGTCCTTCCTCTCAAATAGCACTGGACCTTCCAATAGTACTCAATAGTGGGGTCTGAAGTCACCAGAAAAGAAACTAGTGAAGGATGAAATAATTGGTTATAATGAGGGGTAAAGGGGGCATATCCCGAAAGAGCTGGGGATATTTCTCAATAGCCACACAAAATCCAATCAAGGTGCAATTGCAGCACACAATTGCCACCGGGGTAGATGTCCTAAAATTTGGTCACTAGGTACCTCGGTCAAAGTGCGACATTTAGATTTTCAGCCTAAGAAATGGGTCACGGGCTGGATCCCGTCCAAGAGGTGGGTGCCTCAAGGGGGAACGCACAGAACAACCGGACTTCGGCCTTCAACCCTTCATGGGTATCTCCCTGCCTTATGGTGTTAGGAACACTTGACTTGGAGGATTTTCGGTTCCCTATTTGACAACTTCTATGGTTTTGACAATGTGAGAACTAGATAATTGGGAGTTTTTTGGATGCCTATCCTCGAAATCCTACCTAGACTAAAAAATTTATTTTGGCACCTCCTGTGGAGGAAAAATTAGTGAGTTTTTTAGAAAGATTTTAGATGTAGTTGTTTTGAGAGGTTGGGGGTGTAAACCAACCTCGTGGAATTAAAATGGGAGTGGATAGTTTCGTCAAGAAAAGGGTGGGGTGTTTTCGGAATCCTTTTGGAGGAAACTTACTTTGACCTCCACGTTTCAAGAAGAATCTATGTGAGTGATAAGTGACTTTTGTGTGTGAGTGAAAGCGTGCCAATTTTTAGTGAATTAGATGTCACCTTGCTGCATGTGGACTTTGCTTGGTCCTTACAAGTGTTTGATTCCCTAATTAACTAAGTGTCTTTGGTACAACCTTGCGTAATTCAAAAGTCCCTAGGAAGCTAGCATGTGGACATGTGGGTCCGTTACTATCCCTTTAATTCCCTATTGTGATGTAATCTAAGAAAACCTTTGAAACTATCCTAGATTGATCATATGGGCATGTATGGGCCCGTTACAAAACCTTTAAACTTCCCTAGTGATTTGATCTAAGAAAGCAAATTGCAACACTATCCTATCTTTGTAGCATGTGGGCATGTATGGGCCCGTTACAATATTAAGATGTGTTTGAAAAAGTAAACTAAGAGGAGTCCCAAGAAGGGTTGTTGTCATCTCCTAGAGATTTTAATGTTCTTAAGGGAGATGAAATCGTTTCACAATCTTTTTCTGATTCTCAAGACCGCTTGGAGGCGCGAGAAAAGAGCATACTAAGTGATTGTTATTCAACTTCTAGTCCCAATGCAAGTTAAATGTGATTAAAAATGATTTCCAACTTGTATTGAGAGTCAAAACAAGCCATCCATGTGGCGAAAATGAAAGCAAAAGAGGAAATTGATTTTAACCCCCTAAGTGCCTATGTGTTTTTGACTAACCCCTTTATATGATGAGGGGACTAAGTGTGGTGCAGCTTTAAAACATGCTTGAAATCATTTTTAAGAAAGCAAATGGCCTTCCCCACATCTCAACAACTTTACAATGTGAATTTTTGCACAGATGCGTGGGTCTCAGTGGAGACAGAGGCGCACAGAACGCATGCGCGCGAACAGAGACAAATTAATAAGCGCATGTGCGCAGAGAAAAACTGTGACTTAAGCACATGTGCGCACGATGCGCGTCTGTGGGCCTAAACACCCGCGCATATGTGACACACGGCCGAGAATGAAAAATCCAGATGGATTTCTCTCAATTCAACTTGGAATTGGCTGATTGGCAGGTCGGCTTAGGCCGGTTAGTGCACCTGCAAGTTAAACAAACTAAAAGAAGAGCT
>JZKD02S0113492.1:707012-726114 GCA_000966675.3 Picea glauca | reverse complement strand
GTGTATCCATGGCCTTTTTATAGCATTCCTTTGAGCTATTGTTCAACTAGTTTGTAGTGTGTAAAGAGGCTAATTAGGGCATTTCTAGGTCTTTGACCAGCCATACAGTCGAATCCAGTCCAGATTTGAGTGTCAAATCGGCTTGGGAGGTGAACCAGAAGTGGGTGGGAGGCCGACCACTCTCATAAATGCGTCGTTTCTCAGGTGCGCGGCTTTTTGCGATAACAGTTGTGTATCGTGCACATCTGCGTGAATTTGACGCTTTTGTTTCGCGCATGTGCACGCGCCCAGTGTCTTCATAGCGCCCTTCAATTTTTCACTGTTTTGTATAGTTTTTGACCCTTTATGAATGATTTTGTGTTAATTCAGGTCCATGGATGACTTCATAACTGTTTGACGATGCTGAATTCTTGTAACAATGTGCGGACGAAATTTCAGTGATAACACCTGGCCAAGAGTGAACGCTTGAACCTGCATTCTTGGCACTCCGGGCTCAATGATCTTCATGTACGAATTGAGAGTGCGACCCCTCAAGGTAGTCTGAAACTCAACCAACTTATTTGCATTCAGAGTCCCTCTGGATCTCCAGATTGCTTCACACAAGAAGTAGTGTTGTTCAACATCTTCATCTCCCTTACCCCAAAATTCTGGGTATCGTGTAATCGAACCTCCTGCATGGACAACCATTGTTGATATTTTGGTTCTTATCAATATAAACCCTAACGGTCATGCTTGTGATCTACCAAAGGATCCCAATATCCTCCCTATACTCGCACTTCTTAGTTGTGATTGACTAACTAATTGTACTGGACCAAAACTAGCATGAGAAGGTAGTATTGAAATTACCGCTTGTATAAAAGACACTTGGGGCATGGGTGATTTGGGGTTGGCACCATTGGCTTCGGGGTGGTTTTCTTTTATTTGGGGGGTTTCATTTGCTTCCACTGGGACGATCTCTTCGACCGGATTCCTAATCTCTCCTGTTATCGGAGCTGAATCTTCTCTCTCTTTTTCAAGATTCATGTCAGCTTCTTCCTCTCCTATGTCTACACCTTCTCCTTCTTGTCCACCCTCCTAGGACTTATTTCTCTCTGTGCTTCTCTCTCATTTAATCTTTGACTGGCCAGTCGTTCCTGTCTTCTCATCTTCTTCAACTCTTCCATCTATCTTTCCTCTACTTCTCCTGATCCGCCTTCTTTCCTCAACTTCTCGGACTGTCTTGTTGTTTTCTTGATCTTGTCGTGCCACCACTTCTCAACTATGGCGGCTCTCTTCAAGGCTTTCTCATCTCTTGAGTTTGTTTCTTGTTGTTCACCCCCCCAATTTAACAAAGAACCCTCCCCCCCTCTCACCCCGTGACTCTACCCCAACCTCACCCTACCCCAAGTGAGGGTGTTTACGATGCCATCTCTGTCGGGGACATAGTTATCATCCCCTCTTCCATCAAGAAAACCTTAATCCACAAGGGGATTTCTCTCAACAGTCTTCCCCTTGCGTATTTCTTGAAGATCGTCTCTGCTCGCGAAAAAGAGTGGTGGTTCTCAACTGCAAATTCAATGATATATCCTTCTAGTGTGGTACTGACCCATAAATCAATCACCTGCGTGACTGGACAATCCTCTAAAGTGTTGCTAGCTTTTCGGTGTCCCAAGTACAGATCCTCTTGAATCGTCCTTGGAACTTTGGAGCTTCTTGGAGCCTCTTTATCCAGTGGAAAAATTCTTACGGGAATTTAACCTAGAAAATCTTGTACTGGTCGCTCAATCTTTTTGAGTAAAAGATTGCTTCGCGAGTGTCTTCCATCAATTTTCCCCTTAGTTCTGCTTCTTTCTGAGTAAAACATATCAACGTTATAAATAGAGGTTGGAGGGACTCCTAAATAGTTATTCTCTCCCTAAGGGAGTTTATAAACGATATTCATTTAAAAATATTATTAACTCTTCCCATTGGTGTCCTCTTCTGTTCCTCGAGTTATTCTGGGACTTTTTCATGTAATCTTGTTGAATAATATCATCCCATCTCATTCTTCTATGTCTTAGCCTTCCAACGTACCCTTGCAGGTCCGATTTTGACTCATGTAGCTTCATATATGACCAACTGAACATGCACAACCCATTTTCTGATTAATTTCAAGTGTCTTATGTTTTCTACATTTTTTGAGAATCTATGCCTTCAATATATCAATTTCAGCTATACCATCTTGTTTTGTTCTCTTCCATCTTTCCAACAAGCTATCATGGGCTTGATTTCATTTCTTATAGCCCTTGATATGGTCTTCTAAAGTTTACTTAGTCAATTTTTCTATCCTAGGCCTGATTTCATTTCCTGTAGCCCTTCATATGGTCGTTTGAAGTTTACTTAGTCAATCCCCCCCCCCCCCNAAATTCACTACCTTCTAATTTTCACATTTTATGAGATCTTCCATTACTTGTTTGGCCTAAAGTCCTCTCCCAATGCATTATTCATTTCGATACCTTTCCAACAAGGTATCGTGGGCTCGATTTTGACACCTATAGCTCAAGATATATCCATTTGAAATTTAGTGCTCAACAACCCTTGATCTTCTTGTGGGTGAATTTGGGTCATCAATCTTCAATCTGAAAATAATTGTACCACATGCATGAAGGAATTCAATACCAATTGGTTTAAATATTGTTTAGTCCCTTTACTTGATTTGTATAAGAACCTAGAGAAGGCATAGGACCTAGGCTTGTGTTGTAATTTTGGCCAATAACCATAGCGAAAAATAAGAATTAAAATAAAAAAGAAATGAAATGGGAAAATAATAAAATTAACTAAAATGACCTATGTGAAAATCAATTAATAAAATTACCCCCACCCACGTAAAATAAAAATTAATGAAGATCAAAATCAAAATAATAAAATTCCCCACCACCTACATGAACTTAAGGAGGGGAGAGTTGACTCTGTTGGCTCACCACTCCTATGGCTCACCATCGGAGTCCGATGGTCGGAGAGTGGAGGGGAGAGTGAACTTCGATGGCATAAAACATTTCGATGGGGTAGTAACTCTTATGCACGTGGTGACGTGAATACTCTGATGGCTTACCTCCCTCCTTCCGATGAAGTCTGGATTTGATGGGTAAAACATTAATGTAATATAATAATACTCCTTCGATTGGTAACAATATGATGACTCCACACTCTGATGGCCATGGTACTCCACACTCTAGTGCCACTCCATAAGCTTCTGATGGCCATACTCTTCGATGGATTACCATTGGAATTTGATGGTCGAGGAGGGAAAGTTAAGGAGCGCAACTCACTCCGATGAGTTACTTCCCCAAAAAAATTATTAAATAATACCAATCCCTATCACTCCGACGAGATGAGTCCGATGGATATCACTCTGATGGGGTGAACTTAAGCTTTGATGAGGTAGGCTTGATTTATTAATGAAATAATCATATAGTTCCTAACGTATTCAAGACGAAGGGATTTCATGAAGATAGGAGTTGTGTCCCTGGAGAAAACTCCAATGAAATATTATGTTGAATTTTAATGAGTGAGGGGAAAAAATTACAAAGTTAAATTAAAAACTAAATTAAATAACAAAAATAAAATGAAAATATACAACCCAGGACTTAGGGGTTAAATGAAAAAAAAAAAACAAGATAAAATTAAAACTAAAAGAAATTAAAGAAATGAATGTTTGTGTGTGTGAAAAGTTAAATTGTTTATAGGGATATAAAAAAATGAAAATCTACATATTATACATTAGGGTTTTAGACAAAACACATCGTGTTAAAAATAGTTCACCCATGAAAAAATAATTTGACCCATGTAAAAACATTTATAAAGTAATATTGATTTTTCCTATGTAAAAAAATAAATATCAAGGGTAACTCTAGGAAAAACCATGGGGAACTAAAAATCATGGGAAATTACCATGTGAAATCAAATCATATGGTTTTGCAAAACCAAGGGAAAAATACAAATGGAAATAAATAAATACAAAAAATAAAATAAAAAATAAAAAAGAAATAAGCAAATAAAATTAAAAATAAAATAAAAATATACAAATTATGTAAAAAAATAAAAATACAAACTAGGAAAATAAGGCCAAGTTAAACACAAGTAAGGGTTCCATGCCCATTGTGGTTCCACACCAGTTTGGGTTCCGCACCTAAGGGCTGAAATTACAAGCAATGTATACCAGGTATGTTTCAAATAATCAGGTGTTAAGGAAGGTAGCTAGGTTGTATGACGATCAAGAACACTAAGATTCGAATGCAACGAATGGAAAGTGACCAGTGGAAAAAAAAAATGACATGTCATGCAACAAATCAACGTCACAAATAGTGACTATAGGATAAAAGGAGATTGACGGGCCAACAAAGCACATGACACATGTCAATAAAGTAAAGCTGAACATCTCGAAGAGCAAACCTGATAAGATTGTAAAGAGAGTGAATACGATCAGATCAAGGAATGGGTTCTTACATCAAACCATAATGCGTGAAACTGATTACGATAAATAACAAGCAAGCATTGGGCAATGACACGACAAGGACCTATGTCCATGAAGCTCAATAGGCCTTGGGCCTCGGTTTTCCAGGAGAGGGAAGGTCGAAAGAGGAACCCAACTGATATTAATCTGAAGAAACTCGTGCCTTTCAGATCTCAAGAATATCGTAAGGGATTTCTTTCGGCCATATCGATGAGACAAACTCGATTAAGGAAGCCCAATAGGCTTTCAATGTTCGGGCTTCAGACCAGTCTTAATGCAATGCGCACTCAACACTCTTAATGGGGATTCCCGATAGAATAAATTCAATGAGCTCGTGGGATAGGACTACGTGAAGGTGGATCTGATAGCCTTACGAGCTTCAGACCTCGGGGAAACTGTAATTCAAGGTGAACCTGCTTCCCGATGAGGGAGATCCTGGTAAGGACTAAGGTTCTGAAAAAAGATTAAGGTTCTATCCTCATCAATGCAATGGTGATGAAAAAAAAAATGGTGTAGGTTTGGGCAAGACAAAGCTTAGTCCATAATGTTGAATATTGGATTCAAACGACAAACAATAACTGTATAGAAAGAATTCTAGGAAAGAGGAAGAAGATCACATGATTCCCCACAAGCATTTGAAGGTTAGAGTGGTCATGTAAATGAAGTGGTCCTACGAACCTGCTCTTGCAATCACATAAAATATGAGATCAATTATGCGATTAGAAGGACACTTTCCAATACACCATAAACATTATATTCCTCGTCTTCAAGAAAACTTATAAATGAGTGTTGGATATGTTCAAAGATAATCATGGGTGGTTGTAGATAAGTGTTCTGAAAACTACATGTGCTAACTCTCAAACTCAAAAGAAGGATTAGTGATTTTGTTATTCAAATTTAGAGTTTGAAACATAAAAGTATGATCAACATGTGAAAGCATAAAGATGAAGACATTAAGCACAACATGTAAGCAAGAGGATGCAAAATTTGAATTATCCATTTAGAAAATCTTCAAAAAAAAACTTATTCAAGACAATCATCAATCAAGATCAAACCCCCAACTCCCTCGAGGTAGACAAAGAATAAACCTTAGGCTCAAGCACTAGAGGATTAGGCATTAGAATTCAAATTTTAGTAGGGGGTCCCTTTTCTTTCACTTGTAAAAGCAAAAGTAAAGGGGGGTTGTTGTGGCCTCAACAAATGACGACACACTGGAAGAACCAATTATGTCGGTTAGTAGAAGTATAGGGCCTTTACTTCATATCTTAATTTTAAATATAAGCTCAACAAGTTGTAGACAAATTTCAAATAATTATGGGTACCACAATGACGCCAAGTTTCTAAAATATATAGCCCAATATTTCTATTACTTATAATCTAACATACCATTTTCAAAGAGCCAATCAGTGAGGTAAATTCTTTTTCTCGCTGCACATTTCTGATTGGCTTTGGTTTAACCATGGGTTTTCACTTTTATTACAAGCAAATATCTACATAAGTGTGTTCCTCATCTTTATTTTCTTGGCATTGCTTCACTGCCAGCAAGCGTCCATAGCCTGGACGAAGTTGTCTCAGTAGCATACAAATATAGCCCCGCTGCCAACATGCATCCATAACCCCGACGGGTTTACTTGTACTTCCCACACTATTAATAGTGCTTTCAACTTCCTTTTTTTTTTTCTCAAAATGTGCTCAACCTTTTAGATTTATATATCGATATGCATATGCAAATAGAGTGTGAAGGAAGTGGGGTGATATGAGAGTTGCTTTGATTTGCTAAGTAGATGTTATGCATTTTAGTTTAACCCAGAGGTCTCTCCAAAAATCATCATAGTATGGGCCATTTTATTAATATGAAGTGGATGGAGCTCAAAGAAAATGATAGATAGAAACTTTCATATACTTATGGATTATCATGGTGTGCTCAATAGGCACATGTGGTCCACCACAACTATCAGTCCATACCTATAGCTAAGAACTTCATGAATATTCATTCAGATAGAGCATCCCATGCATCTTATGACTTGTTTTCTTTAGTATGTGACTAGAATTGGACCAACCCCTCGTTCAAATTTAAAAAATAATCCTCAAGGCAAACTAAGGAGTCAAATCAGCTCAAGGAACGTACCAACATTCAAATTAAAGGATGGAAGCAATCTATAGAAGAAAAAATCAAGCACTAAAATTGAAGCCAATTCATGAAAATGAGAACTAAATTAAAAGAAGCCTAAAGCTAAAATGTCAGTTATCAAAAAGAATGAAAACTAGCTAAAAATAAGAATAGAACCCAACATCAAGTAATAAATCTGGTGGCAATAATAGAGTATGAATGATACACACAAAGGTATCATTATTCCAGCTCCAAGAATTGGGATAAGGGGAAAATATTTATTAAATAAACTTTTCACATTAAGCTAAGACCCATCAAACAGATTTTCAGAACCAAAAATCAACAAGACTACAATGAGCAGTGATCAAGAAAACTAGTATTTAACCAAGATTTTGTTCCAACATGTTTGAAATTTCCTGGTGACGAAAATTCCAGATTGTTGAAATGCCCAAAAGAATTGGATAAATTGAGAAATTCATCTCTTCGAGCTTATGGCCATGGATAAGATCTTTTGAAGATGCTGGATTTTCAATATCAGAAATTTTGCATTCATATTTTTCACCAAGATACTCATTGCCATTTTTATTATTGATCTAGATTAGCCAATGATTGTATCATTCACCCCTGAAGGTATAAGAATATGAACCCACTGCTATGGTTGCCCAACTAAGCAAAGAAGGGAGTAAATTTATGTACGAATTAAAATAAATAAAGTGACTATACTAAACTAAAAGAAAAATCAAAAGCACACTCTGTTAGTTATTACGGGAAGAATTAATCTTGAAAGATAGGGTAATCCCAGCAGCATGGGACACATCATGAGTGTCATTGGAAAAAGCATTTTCAGTGAAATCCTGGAAAGTAAGCCAAGGACAATAATTACTCAAGAAATGGTAACCATTCAACATCAAGCCCAATAAAAAGATTCCCAGGGTAAATATCTGAAATGAAGAGCAAGAAAGATTATGAGAATTGATAATCTAGTGAAAACATTCACAACACAATCCTCTAGTCCAATTACTATTTAGTGAATCAAGAAAAATCTTCCAGGAACCTAACAAAATGGGTTAAAGGAGAAGTTTAGTCAAAACATATTTTCAAAAATTCTATTACATGAAACATTTCAAAAACCCATAAGCTCTCAAGATTTCTTGACATGAGCAAGTCATTTGCATATTTGAGAACGCTGAATTTTTTAATAACAAAAATTATATTTCATATTTCTCACCAAAGCATCAATTTCTCTTTGCCATAAAATATATTATTAATCACGTAGATTCAGTTGATTCAATCTGATGAGGAAAAGATGACACATTATAGTTATGGAGATCATCAGAAATAATCATGAAAAGACTTCTAATATCAACTAGATCAGAAACCATCATGGGAATACATGAATAAGACTATATTTTTTATCGGTTGTTGAGTTGGTGACAATCTTCGTTGATTAATTAAAAATGTCACAAAGGAATCTGAACAATCAAGTTTAGATTAACGCTTCCCCAAGTTGCTTTCATTTCAAGAGAAAAATCCTAAGTTTTTGGTTGCACGAGTCATTTCCCAACCTGCATAACAAAATAATGTTGTGATCAGCTATTAGAGAGTTTGGGAAAAACTCTTCCTTTAAATGACTAAATTATTACATTAAAAGAAAAATAAAGACCAAAGTTAAACTAATCCTAAGCAAAGCACGTTAAGCTAATGTAAAATTGAACTATATTGGTTGTCATAAAACTTATGCAAGTGCCAATGCAGTCATCAAGTATTCTTATGATGTCCATTCAGTCAAATATCACAACCTTCTTCTTGAGAGAAAAGCACTATGTGCTTTCCCACAATATTCTCTTCGACACGAGACTTAGTGTCATTGATTGTTGTAGGATTTGGATCCCTCAAAACATCATCTTGTTCTTGAAATAAGAAATAACAATTAGAACCATACAACTTTAATTCTATCCATGCTTTGGAGATACATCTCCACCAACAAATCTTTTTCGTGCTTAAAAGATGAACAAAATTTGATTAAAAAAGCCCTCGATATTGCAAACCAAGGTTCATATCTCCTATGGTCATTCATGGTAATATTGTGAAACATCCATATGATTATCTTCAACCTTATGAAAGGAAAGAGGAAATCACAATGTAAATGGGAGCAATTGAGACACTCTAGTAAGGTTTAAGTACTCTCATATCACAGCCTAGTTGGATTGACTTCCCCATCATAAATGAAAGATATAATTAGAAATCATAAATGAGTGAAATGACTGAAGACTGATTTCTAATGAGTTGAATTTTAGCATGATGGGAAAATCCATGAGACTGATATCATAGAGTTTTCAATAATTTTCTAAGTCGAGAAACTATAAATTTCATTTCCTCAAGCTTACATATGGCATAGAATATGGAGAAAGTGAAATGAAAAAGAAGATTGAGTAGTTTGTCTCTTTACTGGATAGGTTTTTTGTTCAAAAGAATGAGACATATAATCCAGAAAACTAACTCAACAAGCTCATGAGTAAGAGAGATCAAATAAAAGATATTCCAACATGACACAAACATGCTTATCTTTCCAAGTTATGAATAAACCGAGTTTTGATTTAAGGAATGTTGGAGAGTGTGGGCCCCAATAGATTGATGAGTTACATCCCTCGATAAATTCACACCTTAGAAGTTATTATCATGCCTAAGATGAAAACAAATGTTGAAAACTTGAAATTTAAAACCTTAGAAGTTGCATTGACATTTTCCATAAAGGTATTTACAACCCCAAAGCATTTGAATGATTTCAACTTTGAGATAAGAAAGTAGTACTCAACCATGATAAAGTCATATTACCCAATCATGTAACCATAATGAGTGACTTAAAATCAACAAATCGAAAGGATAGAGAGATGTTTTTCAAGAAAATATCATGTCTGAAATCCTCGTGATTGATGCAACTAGGATTCAATTTTCAATCAACCATTGAGTTGGTGAATAAAATGATTGATTCCCAAGAAAATTTTCTAAGATAGATATCACTAAAAATGTTTAAATAACAATGTTGTCCAAAATGTTAAAATGTGCTTCCAAGCAGTTTGAAAAACTATATCTTTGTTGTTGTGTATAAGAGGAAATTTGGATCATGTAAGCTGAAAGATTAATAGATAGACCAATACTTGAATGAATGACTTAATAGAGAAAAATATATGCATAGCCAAAAGCCCAAAAATTAAAACTAAAAGTGATGAAAGCAAATAACTTAAAATGAAAAATCAACCAAGCTCACTAAGCTAAGAAAAGTCTATACAAAAAAATCATGTTGGCTGAAAGTAACCAAAGAAAAATTGTAAATGTGCAAGCAACCATTTGGATAACTCCAAAACCATGGTAAAATAATCATCCAAAGAAAATACAAGGAGTTGGAATGGATTTAATTTCAGATGGGAAGAAAATTAACACTCAAACTTCCATTTACTATGTATGGGACAACAATCCCAAAACTCAAAACAACCTCAATTAAGAAAAATCTTCAAATTATAATCATTTATATGTAAGGATGGAACAAATCTGAGTCTTCGTTTTCACCACAAGAGGGATTGAATAACATTCTTTATTTAAAACATCCCAATTGTAAGATGACAAAATGCTTGAAAAGGTTTTGACATGGTGAATGCGCATAGAATCAGTGATCTAAAAATTACCGTGGCACATATGAAGTTTTGAGAATGAAATAAAACAATTTTTTCCAATATATAAAAATTAAAAATTAAAATAAAAAAATTAAGGATCAATTCAAGGGAAAAAAATAAGCATACAATCCTTCTATTTATTTCCACCTCTGTTGAGAAATCTATTTATTGATTAGCCAACCATAATAATAGAAAATGAAACAAGAAAGTGATTAAAAACTAGAAAGCAAAACTAAACTATGCATAGAAAAAACACTAGGCTATTCTACCCTGCCCTATCCTACAATACAATGGCTGAAAAATGGACTATGTAAAGTCACAATGCCAATGTAGCCATCCATGTAATCACAAGCCTACAAACACATGTTCATCATAAAATATTAGTAGTAGAACTTGGAATAAAAATAGACTAAAAGTAGGAAAAATTAAAACATGGACAACTCTATCCAACATCTTAAAAATGTCATAGTGATAATTCATGGGAATATTAGTTGAATAAGACTCCTCCAACCATGCTTCAATTTTATCATAAAATCTACCATGACTAACATAGAATTGATGGAGGGCGTTTAGGGGAAAGTAGCATACCAAATGAGAACCATGCATAGAATCTATGTGAGGTGTACTTGGTGAGAGAATATTTGTGTTGATATACTTGTTAATCCTTGAAAACAATCTAAAAGAATGAGGGCCTGACATAACCATTGGTCTAGACTTAAGTGCCTCTTTGTCTTGGCAAGCCTCCCGAGTGTTGATGAAAAGGAATGGCCATCCTAATACTAACATTTTCGAATCTTGTTGGGCTAAGACAAGATAGTCGTGATTGTTACCCTATGCTTATAGCCTTTTGCAAAAATATTAATTAATCCTCAAGAGATATATTCTTGGGACCAATGCTACTTTTTATGTTGTGTTATACAAATAAATAAATAAATGTTTATATCAAAAAACTACAATAGATTTAATGAGTAGTCATAAAACAGAAAATCTGAAATAAAGATTACACATATAGTCCAAAATGAGACCTCAAAACCATCAAATGATTTTATTTATTCAATTCTGAAATACAACCAAAAACATTCTTTCATACCCCATAATGGGTAAGAACCAAAATAATAATTAGAAGACAAAGGTTAAATCACACATAGATGATTGATGTCTTCTAATTAAAACCAGGACTGGAAAATAACTGGATCAACAAACCACAATATGCCATTGTCTTGATTCTGCACAAAATTCCTAACTGGTACTGAAAATCAATTCAGAAATCCAATAAAAATTTATAGACTTTCAGAAACAAATGATCAACCTTGTGAAGCATGTCAACAATCAATGCTTATTGGTCCTTCTTACTGCCACCTTCAATAAGACCCTGCTATCAACAAGAAGTTCTTAGCTTTTAAGTGTTTCAAAATGAATGAAATAGTAATGTAATCTCACTCTAGAGCAAGAGAAAACCTTATCAGAGTTTGTGTTTCTATCTCTCTCCCACTTTGTTTGTCCCTTCAATTCTCATTTTATTCTCCAAAAGTAGTTTTGAGTAGTTTCAACTACTTTTAGTTAAGTTATTTAAATAACTTTAGTTAAATAAGGACAACTCATAGGAAAATATTAATAAATAATGATAAGGGTATAATAAATATTAACAAATAGGTGGGGAACCCCCAATAATTCTTTTGTTTAATTTTCAAAATATCCCCTTGTTCCTTCATCAATAATTATGCATTAATGCCATCAAACACCATTATGTACACATATCCCAATCAACCAACACGTGAAATATCTCAAAACACACTTGTGACTCCCAAAACAAAGTATGTATGCATATAAATGCCCAAAATAAGTAAATCAACAAGTTGTCCAAAATAAATAAAGTTTGTCCCAACAGTTGGTCAAATTAAAATAACATCATAAAATCAGAAATCATATTTTTTGTGTGAGGCAGTCTGCCTCTGTCCACTTTCCTTGGACTCTGTCAGCTTCATCATCTGTGAATCTATCTTGATGGGAATTTTACCTTTAACTGTTGATGCTTTTGGGTGCATATCTTTGAAAGGGGTATGTCCATCCTCGTGTCCAGGGTGTTGGAAATGTGAGGTAATTAAGTGTGGGGATGCTTCAGATTGGTCAAACTTTACAAAATTGACCAATTGTTTCCCTTTGTAAGGTTCAGGTTCTTGGGAAAGGGACTTAAGTATTTTTAGTGGTTGAGTTAAATGTGCATGAGATACTTCTAATGCAATGTGCAGTGAAGACCGCATAGGTGGAGGAGAAGGTAATGGCAATGTCATTGTGGGCCATCCATGAGCTTGAACTTGGGGAGGAATTACAACATCAATCCAGCCATCATTGGTTGGGATTTCAGGTGGTAAGGACACATGTGGTTGTACTGCTATGCTAGATATGCTAGGGTGAGGGCGCAAAGGTCGTCCTTCAGATGGAGGAGAATGTTGAAAGGCTTTTTGTTCGACTAAGTTTAGAAAAAATGTCTGTAAGAGTTGATTAAACTCTCTAGAATCAACATCAAAGTGAATTGAAAATTGAAGTATTTTGTTTCCCCCTTGCCAAAACTCATTTGGCCTTCTTCCTCTGCTATTGCTACCTCTACTGAAAAGCTCATCGATAAAGTATAAGGCTAAATCAGAGTATGCATATAATAGTAAGTGAAACATCAAATACTATTTGCATTAACATAGTTTTAAAAATAGCCCCGACTCGATTAGAAAGCAAGCATGCATATAACCAGGGATAAACATAAAGGGTACTTCAAGACTAACTTTTATCTCCACTTGAAATACTTTATCACCTCATATGATTGATTATTATTTGGGAACATGGGAATCGCAATGTAATTGAGAGTATAAGAGGCTTTGTAATGTATGGAAAGTGAATATAGATGGTAAGGAAAGAATGTCACATGTTCAAATATAACAACACACCAGACATCAACCATTAACTAATACTTCAATGTCTGCCAATAATCATCCCATGCATGTCATGTCAAACATATCTTCATTAATTACTAGCATATCCACTGTCTATTTCCAAAAGAGGCCTTGAAATTGCTTATGTATCAGGGGGAAGAAATATGGACTAAAATGAAAATGAAATTTGGGAATTGGGAATAATTCCCATAAAATGAGAGTATGAAGGGAATTGGCCCTGAACAATCATCCATTTTCCAAAAGATATATATGATTTTAAACATAGTTCATTAAAAACAATCACCTTGAAATACATCCTTTTCAAATTCTATCCTTGACCATAATTTTAAAATTGATCAAAATATACTTATGTTGTCAAATATCCATGTCATACTGATAGAAAATTGTTTCTTATTTCATACAACAAGATGAGTAAAGATGAATCTTTAAAAATGATACATGTTCTTGGGAATTAAGGAATAGTAAATGAAAAATGATAATATGAGGGGGTTGGTCCTGTATGCAGAAATAAAATATTTTCTAATTATTAGACAACCCAACCACATCATCATTCCAAATTCAAGTAAGTATGCCTCATAACCAATAACCAAAATCTCGAACCAACTCTGCATTTACAGGCAGCTAAATACTAACACAGAATTTCTCGTATCATCACCTTTAATAATATTCAAATATCGTACAACAAGGGTTATATGAATGCCAATAAAATCAATAACAAGTACTTTGAAAACCCAAAACCATATTGTGTAACTGTCTCGGTCAGTTACGTCTTTAGGTTAAATACAACAGAGAGGTTCGAATATTTTCTTTCAACTTTTCTTCAATCAAACCCAGTGAAAAAGCTTTAAAAATAATTGTATAAATATGGCTTATACCGCAGTTGTATATACCAAAATCAACAGGGGTTTGAAATTAGAGGGTATTATAATAATATATATCGACCTTGGTTAGACACTTGACATTTTTCATGTAAGGAAAGCAAGGTATTGGGTGAGGCAAACATGCAAAATCCCTCAACAGTCCGAGTTTAAAACAAGGCACTTTTTTTTCACGTATAGGACCAAAAATATCCAAGGTTTAACATAAAATGACACAACCAAATATTTCCCAACCTTAGAGTGAAGGCAACAACAATAGGGTTTACAATACATGTAAAATTGATATAATGTTCAAAGAAAATTTTGCAACACATAGTCAAGTAGAATCATGGAAATCCTTTGAAGGCTTGGGTTCGAAACCATTCAAAAGAAAACTAATATTCATGCAAAGGAAAACCCTCGAGTCCATTTCCCACTTTTTTACTCGGGATTTCAAGTCTTAATGAGTGGAAAACGAGGTTGCTACGGAGCCTGTATATTTTATGAAAAAAGCAATAATAAGCTACACCCAGTCAAAACAAGTCATATACAAAGAACTCACACAATTAAGACCAGGAGATAACAATTTTCAGGATGAGGGTAAATACCAAAGTGATAAAATAAGGAAGTATTTCTTTTGGAATGACAAAAACGAGCTCGAGAAGATGAAAAGAACAAGCACACTCATTACTAGTCAAGCAGAGTTGTTCCAAAACCATTTGTTGCAAAAAAGAAAGGTGTATTTAATGGGTACAAGATAGAATAACATACCTTCTTTTGGCACTTAAATATTTCCTAAAAATAAGCCTCTAGTTAACACCAACACCACGATCGAGCTTTAGAATAGGGCGTCACTTACCAGTGCAAAATCAAAATGAAATGCCAAAACCCTAGTGAAAGGTGGTATACCTCAATGAATGAATGTTTGCGTCCCATGCATTGAATGCATGGGGCGTCACGTTCTTCAAAAATTGATATCATATTAACTTTCCAATCCATCTCAGACTCCATTATTACCATCAACCAATCACAGTTCTGGGATATTTCCAAATATGCAAATGTTCACATGCCATATTTAACTACGTCAACATACACATAACACTGCCACCCCGAATGACGACCCAACTTCACATCAAATCAAACGTTTATTAAAACCACATTCATTGCAAACAAATGATGCGATGGATATATACATATCAATCTGATCGACTAAAGCAAGGTTCAAGTGATGGCAAGCACTATACGATATCAATATTGAGCTCATATAATACACCGTATGAAATATGTTAAAATGAACTTCTAACCTTTTAATTTCAACACACCACCCTTTTCTCATATAGAACCAACAATTATTATATAGATGTGATGGCATTTGGAGTTATATAAAAGACTTTTACATATGGTGGACCATATAACTATACCATGCATAAATTTGCATAAATGAACTTGCCTTCCTTTGAAATATATCATGTACTATATATCAACCCTTATGATAAATCCTTGTTGAGACACAAAAGTTAGCGAGAGAGAACCTTATAAATGCTTCATAATCTTCGTATGTAAGCCTCAAGTAGCGTTTATGAGTGGAATGTGAGTAATATTAAAAATCTCTTGCATTTTCAGGAGAAGAACCCCTTTTCCTTCTACATAATAAAGCTCATAATCAAGCCGAAGAAGGAAACATTATTAGTGCACAATGTAGATGAGACTGTTTCAATAGAGTGACAACATTCAATCATGGGGATAATTGAAATTAAATATATTTTTCTTTCTCCCTAGGGGGGTCCCACCTATAGTTAAATATTTAATATATCATAATAAAAAATTTAAATTATGCCTTGCAGCTATTTGCAAGTTGGTGGCTAGTTTGCGAGTTTGTGAGTCAACATCGGGGCTCATACTTCAAGGAACCATCAACTTGAAATAAATTAGTGGGATAAAATTATATAAATGGACTAGTACCCACCATGGTATAAGACATATCTTCAAGACAATGGTGGAAGCCACTAATATCAACAATCTCAACTAAAGGGATACTTGAACAACAAGACTCTCTACTTATAAAAAATGAAGATGAAACAAAAGAAGATATGGTCTTATATACATCTACTACAACATTCGCTTCTCCCCATGAAAAAGGTTTATAAGGCATAGGTGTACTAAGTTCATGGGAAGAGGCCTTATCCACTCTATCTTCCATATGCACATTACCACCATCAAGTATTTCAAAAGCAGTCGACCCTGTTGAGTTTACTTGAATAGAATGATGGGTGGCTTCTTGCAAGATCAAAACATTAAAGAGATCAGGATACAAAAAATAGTAAGTAGAAGAATTAAGAGAATGAAAAGCCTCCCTTGCAGAAGAAACATTTTCAAAAAGTGACTCTTTAAATGGTAGTTCCTTCTCCTTAAGAACATGGGTGAGTGATTGTGAATCTGTAGGCTCCGCACTAGGAATGGTTTCACAATCAACACTTTCTTCCTCAACATTGTTTTTCTCTTCCAAGCAAAAAGTGGATTGTTGTGCTAAAAGTGTTGTGTCTTGTATGCCAATTTCTTTTCCTTGAGTGAAATGATTAGCGTGGTTGTTTTTCTCCTACACAATATGAGAATCTGAAATATATTTCAAAACATACTCATGGTTAGAAGAGAGGAGCAAATCAAAAAATCCATAGGACAAGAAGGCTCAATAACTAATCCCCAACTATAGAAAAATCTTCTTGATCTATCTTGGTTAAACTAGGAGAATTTATAATAGTAGGACAATTCAAATCAAAAGAAACTAATTCCAAATTATCCATGCGTGAGGAAGGATTCATGTCACGAGTGTTTAGATTTTCTTCATTAACAAAATGATCAACATTCATGTCTTTCCCCATAGCTTCCTCCATTTCTTATGGTGGAAAATATAAGGTAGGATAATGAGAACCTAACATAACCATTGGTGTGACCTGAGATGTCCCATTATCAGCAAAAAGAAAATCTTCTTTGTCAACTACAGAAAAATCTGAACTAAAATTTACAACACAAGAGGTCTATTTTTCGTCACAAGGAAGAAAGGGGGGATGGAGTGGTGGAAGGATACATATGTTTCTTCCGAAAATGAAAATTCTCTCTCTAATCTATATCCCCCATAGTAAAGAAAAATCCAGACATATGAAGTCCAACTAAGTCATTAGTATTTTCAACATTTTCATGCAAATCCAAATCAACATGTAAATGAATATTAAGACATGATTTATATTCTTCATCCACTAGTTGATATGTTTCATTAGTAAGAGAAACTAAACAGAGAATCGAATCATTGGTAGAGGGCTTGTCATCCAAAGGAAACCTATAGCAAAGATGCATAAATCTAATAAGAAAATATTCAAAATATTCATCTTTGTTCCTCCTAAGGTCTGATATCTCTGCACAGAAATCATCATAATCATAATTCTCAATTGCATTCCAAAATTGACACATAAACTACTTCCATGTGTGGATAGAGGCAATCGACAAAGTCTCACACCAGCTCTTAACTCGGCTTGCGAAAGTGAGAGTGAACAACCTACAAATGACACTTTCATTAGTAATATTTTGAGAACAACAAAGTTTCCAGAATTGAAAAGCATATTCAGATGCAGTTGTCTCTCCCTCACCATCAAATTTAATTTGCGATAAGAAATGTAAAACATTTCTAGGAGTTTTAAGGGGTACAATACCAGGAAAACATCTCCATAAAGGGATATGGGATGGAGCCATTAATAAATAAAAATAAAATTAATACGAACGACTCCACATGCTCAACTTGTCATTTGACCCACCTTCTAGCGTTATTTATGTTGACGGGTCCAAATGGCCTATCAAGCTGGTAAGGGAGAACGCCCAATGATAGGTCCCAATTAGACCTACTCTTGTTTAGTGTAGTGTTTTTTACTAGTATGCAGGCCTAGTTGTCACTAAGAATAAAAATAAGAAAAATGGAAAAGACAACAAACTATCTCCCAAAGAATTCTAATTAAATCTAAATCTGATCTAAAATAGAAACAAACTAATCTAATCTAACTACTTCTAACCTATCTCGCAAGAGCAATACTAATAGATGAGCACAGTTTAAAGTGATATTTTGACAACATAAATAGTTCATGGTGGCCAAGAATATATTAAGACAATAATATTCTAGATATCATCTCAATTATTTGCAGAGGATACATGTAACATCATCCTTGTACTCATTAGAAATCACAACATCATAAGAATTCTAAATACTAAGAGAATAAATAGTTCATGTGATCAACACCCAGATAAACGTAAACAATAAATACATGAGTAGAGTAGTTCCACAAGCATTTGAAAACAATTGTGACTTCAAAACACCTTCTGCTCTTCGTACATCCATAAATAATATTATTCTCAGTCTATACAATGGGAAAAGTATCTTATTACATTCAACGAGTTCTCTTTTATAAGACAAGAGAGACTCCTTAGTTTTTGCGACTGTTCACTTCGTTTCCCTTTGTTTTGTCATTATACAACTTCGAATTTATTTTTCATTTTCATAAATGAACATGTGAGCATTATAAACAGAAGTTGTTGATCCAGGTGGATATCGGTGGCCACCCACCTTTTCCAAATGGCTCAAAACAGTTTTCTGGCCATTTTGGCAATTTACTATTTTTAGCAAGTTTTAACTTCCGGGGCCATTTTGAGGGTCCAAATGAAGGTTTTTCAAGATCGAGGTTCTCAATGATAGACGAAGGCATGATTGAGCCCCCAAAATGAATCTCCTCAACAATACCTTTCCAACGAGCTATCACACGCCTAAAATGGAGATCGTATGAAAAAGTTACGACCCCGGGAAGTTGATGTACTCATTTACCCAAACGGGGCCCACATGACTTTTGGCGCTTCGTCTCCTAGGGTTAGGTTTTTGGATGTCTAGGACTTTTGCCATTCTTGTTTATTGTAAAAGGGCCTTCAGAGCCTCATTGTAATCATCTTCTTGCGAATGCGAGTAGCCGTCACATCTCTTCTCAGAGATAAGCTGCCACCATTCTAGCGAGTCT
>JZKD02S0113492.1:692155-703621 GCA_000966675.3 Picea glauca | reverse complement strand
GAACCAAAAACCATGATCTCAAGAAGTATGTGCCTTTCATGACTTGTATAACAAACATTGAGTCTCCAAAAATGTTTAAGTGCTTGATGTTGTTTTCGAGGGCCAAAAGAAGAATGAGATTGAGGGCCATAAGTTCACTATAGTTATTTGTGGCTTTACCCAAGCCAACTGAGAAGGCAATATGATGATTTTCATATATATGTAAAATACCTCCTGCTCCTCCAATAGTGAGGGTGCTTTGAGAAACACCATCAAAAAATTCCCAAGGGAGATCTTTATTGATTTTAGGAGGTCCAGTGACTCTAATTTTTGTAGAGAATGTATTTTTTGTGGGTTGGCAAATAAAATTTTGAGGCATTGAATGATTGAGTGTATTATGGTGCTAGATTTATTTTCAAAGATGGCATGATTCTGATCCAACCAGATTCCCCAAGAAATGATTAGAGGAAGTGACTTGTAGTCCTGGTTTTGTTTTTCCTTTAGCCAGTTTTGTAGAGCTTCAGAAAGAGAGGAGCCATTACAATTGAAGGTCGTCCCAATGGAGCAGTGTTGATGGGCATAAATGACCAACTAAGAGGGAGTAACTCAGTCTAAAGTCCTTAAAGCAAGACCCGAGCCATTTAATTTAGCTATCCCTGACGGGTTTAACAACTCCATTGGCAGAGGAGGAGATATATCCTAAGAAAATAACAAAAGGGTTCCTATAAATCCCAACTACTAACTATCAAACTTCTACTATTTACACAGATTACTAAATTAAAATACCTATACTTTTTACAAAATGTACAAGGTACAAGATTTCGAAGAAAGCCTTGTGAAAAAGATAGTTTTTGAGGGACTAAATCCCAAGAAAATTTGAAGTACGATAAAATCTACTTCTAATATATGAATAACACTTAACAAGTACACAAACCAAACTTAATATGTAAACTAGGTAAATGTAACTTATAGCAAACTTGATTCAAATGGGAAAAACACTTGAACTAAATCATTTGAAAAAAAGTTTACATTCGACGATACACACCAAAGAAATATAAAAAAAAACAATTACTAATCTATCCTGGGAAGGAGCAATAATGTGAATTTACTGGTTGAACCCTTCCATGTAAATGTTTGCCAAGTCATCCAATAGTAAAGAGAAATACTTTGACATACAACTATGCAATTCAAATCTTACAATAATTCTAGTGAAAGCAACTTCAACAGAAAATAATAGTTTTGGTACAAATGTGGAAGGAACAACAATCGAAGTCAATTCTCTGTGAAAATAGATTAACATGCCATTTCAATCAACAAAAGACATTTCATTGACATAACTGGTTAAACACGTGCAAATTTTATAGGGAAACCTAATATGTTTTTACATATGCATTTATCCAATATTCACATAAAGAATTGTTACAGGTATAATCCAATATTTTTCATAATGCATTATGAAGATATCATTTAAACAAAAGATAATATATTAAAAGCAACTCAAAATTACTTACAGAACTAAAGTATGAGGCAATTCAATATTCATCGTCTCCCTTTACAAACTCCAATCCATTCGTTCCTCCCCTTTTTTCTTCGAGACTCTACTCTATTTAAATAGATTAAAAAATTAAACCAATCTTCTAACGATGGAGTGAAATTTCTAAGTATAACACAATTTACCAGATCGTATCGGTTCATACCCATAATAGAAATGTTTGGATTGGAATGTATATTGTTTACATCAACTAAAGTTTGTTGTTAAAGAAACAAAACTAAACTAAAAATTGTCCCTCGGGACTATTTCTGTGCTATTTTAAACAAAACCAAATCATGATCGCATCCAATCAGATCCATATTGCTATTCTCAAACTCCTTTAGGATTAAAAAAACCTAGCTACTGAATTAGAGGCACACATTCTTCATTTGCCTCTACAATTTTGAACCCTAAATGTTTAACTCTGGATACAGGCACTATCGAAAACGTGGGAAAATGTTCGCAACCCTAAACATGCCTTTGAAAGAACTGAGGATATATCTGAAATCGTAGATTTGTTTGAGAAAATCCTTGCGAATAAACCAAAATATGGGTGTTATGGGAAAAACCCATATTTTATTTTTTTGAAATTTGAAATGGTTTGATCACAAATCACATCTAAAATCTGGTAGCCAGTTCTGATTACGCCTCAACTATGCAGTCTATTGACAATGGCCCCATGTTGTATACAATTTGTCTTAGAAAAATCAAATGTGCAGGTGGATATCCCTAAGAAGGCTGAAAATATTATGGAAGAGTAATGAAACAGAGAAAAGTAAGAAACCCTCACATTCTGGACAGGCAGAAAATGGAATGACCATAATAGCATATACATGTTTCAAAATTTGAAGAAATGACCCTATACATAGGTTCTAGACTCCGAGGCTCATATGACTCTATACTAATGATGAGTACAATGAATAATGAATACGATGCCAAGCAGTACATGTATCATAACTTTAAACTATGCTTGCTACCAACATATCATTCCATGAGATGGTTGAAGGGCTCGAGGTGACGACTTACTCATAACATTCATTAAATTACTTCACATGAAAAGTACGTGACACAACTACCATGATCATTACAATAAGGGTTCATGTAATAGTATTTAAATGCTGAGATTACATAGTGATAGAACTACATAAATAAGATTGTGGTAGTAAACTTCATAATTGCACATACATCAATTCGTCCAAGCATAAGAAGACATAATATAACAAACCTTTCATACCAAAACTCAAATGGCTTGCAAGCCTTGGAAATCATAAAAGTTCCGATAAAGAATGTAATCAAGACCCGATTCATATGGCTTCACAAGCGATAATGATTTAAAAGGATATGACAACATAAGGACGACCTCAATTATTTCAACAATTTATGTGTTACCAACGTAATTCGAGGTGTATTGTCGCTTGTAATAGTCATTGATAGACTTTAGTTTGCATAGTACATTATTCAATACCCTAAGTCATCGCACTAATAATTCAGGAACTTGTGTTGTGATATATCAAACTCTAAGTCTTTGATGTAACTAGAAAGATAGGATTGATATGATTGTGGTATGAAGTCAAGGAAATGACACTTAAGGATAATCATCAAATTATTACCAAGTCTTGAGCATAATGTCAAAATAATAACATAATGATCAAAGCAATGCTATAATCAAACAATTCAAATGATAGGCCGAGAGTATATTTAAGTCATTTATGCATTTTTCATAGCTCCAAGTCATGACTAGAATTATAACAAGCCAATAATTTGATTATTCAACAAAATCAGATTCTGTAGCTTATGTGAAATATTATGAAATGACTTGTAACAGAACTAAGAAAACAATAATCAACCATGAAATCAATCGAAATCATGAAATTCATAATCAATGTTAAAGTCACTTCAAGACTTGGTAGCTTTAATGAGCTAATGTCCAGTAACAAAACCAAAATTGCAAAATATTTACATAACAACTATGCAAATTACATCATATCAAAGAAAACCAAAAAGAGACAAACTGAACACTCAAATTCACTAGCAAACATACTCAAATTACAAAAGGAAATCTCAAATCCATGACCCGACACAAACCAAAAGCAATCAAAGCTAAAATTTAAAAGGTGACCCTTTAAATTTTGAGCAAAAAATTAATGGGAATTGTTGCTGGCCAACAAGCGACTGACTTCTCACCATACAGATTTATTGAAGGGACACTATAGGAAATGATGTGGGCTATTTTCTTCATCTGATTTGCATAAATCACATCTTCTTGGCCTTGTGAAGGAATGCGTTTGTAGATTTTCCCATGTGGGGGCCTTACTTTTGAGAAGAAGCCACATGAAGAGTTTTGCTTTTGGGGGGCAGTGGAGTTTCCAGAGGGATTTTCCCCACCAAGGGGGTGGATCTTCATCCTGGAGTTGAGCAATGTATCTAAGTTTGGTGGAGTATTTCCCAGCTGGACTGAACGACTAGATGAGTTGGTCTTCTTGATCTGAGATTCTGGCAAAGGATGTCTATATAGATTTGATGTAGTGTTGCCAGACTAGTAAGTATGTGTCTTCCAAATTTAGTTCTGACCATGTGAGCCATCTTGTTCTTCCCGTAGTAAAATCTCTGTGTCCTACCTAGTTTAAGTAAAAATAACCTCTCTGATTTAGGAAATCGACGAGCTCTTCCAGTAGGATGTGTGAGTTTGCACATCTAATCCAAGGATCTTTTCCTATCAAGTCTTTGGAGCCATTACCTACTTTCCATATTAGCCAATATCCAATGATATGGAAAGAGTTGATGATGGCTTTCCAGATGATTGTTCCATTCTTTGAGGATTTATTTGGGGAGCAGATCCACTCAAAGAGGGAAATCTAAGGTATATATTTCTCCTTTATTACCCTATGCCAAAGTCCAAATCCATCTACCAAACTCCATGTATTTTTTGCTGCCATGGTTTTTGCAAAAGTGAAAATGTATTTTAGCCCCCAACCCCCATTGATTTTTGGTCTTGAGATGGTTTTTTTGGAGGCAAACACTAGAGGTCTAGAATCCTCTTTGTCGATCGAGATAAAACGATTTTCCATTTGAGTTATTTTATTAAGAACTCCTCTTGGCACCCAGGCAAGGGAGATCCAATAGACTGGGATTACTTCAATGACTGGTTTGAGGAGCACCAGTCTTCTTGCTATGAAGAGCCATTTGTTACACTAGGATAAGATTTTTTTTTCTACTTTGGCCAACAACCATGCCCAATCTGTTATCCTGTATCTAGAATCCTTGAGAGTGAATCCTAAATATTTGAGGCCTTATGTTGGGCTTTTTAGTTGGACTCCAAATAGGGTAGGAACTTCTAGTGATTTCGAGTCGCTTAGTCCCCAGGCCATCAAAGAGGATTTCCCCAGATTGATTTGTATCCTAGTAGAGAGGCAGAAAGTGTTGAGACTATCTTTTAAATTTTATAGAAAGATTTTCCTACTTTCACAGAAAATGAGGATGTCATCTACAAAAAGTAGGTGAATGAGGGAGAAAGAAGGGGATATTTGTATGCCTTTAAAATGCCCATGTGTGACTGCATCAAAGATAGGTCAGCTTAAAGATTCAACCACTAGAAGGAATAATAGAGGTGAGAGAGGGCAACCCTGCGTGAGCTGTCTCTCTGGTTTGAAGAATGGAGAAGCTGAGCCATTTATGAGGAGAGTAAAGGAAATTGTTGATATGCAATTAAGAATCCATGTAACAAAAGAATGTGAGAAGCCCAAATGAATGAGAAGCAACCTGATGTATAACCAATTGACAGAGTCAAAAGCTTTTGTAAGATCGACTTTGTAGATGAGGGATTTTTGTCTTCCTTAGTGAATGGAGTGTACTTCCTGGGCTATCCCAATTGCTTGGTGTATTTGTTGCCTACTTAAGAACCCAAATTGCTCCCCAAAGATCTCATTAGCAAGAATGTCCTTTAGACAAGTTACGATGATTTTTGTAATGAATTTATATATGTTGTTATAAAGGGAGATGTGGCAGAACTGTTCAAAAGTTTGTGGGTTATCAGTCTTTGGAATAAGGGCGATGAAGGTGGAATTGAAGGGGGGCAGGATTTGGCCTGTGGTCCAGGAGTATTCAATGGTTTTGAGGAGATTGTCGCCAAGGATGTCAAATGTGCCTGAATATAATTCGACTGGGAAGCCATTGGGTTCGAGGCTTTTATCCCTTTGAAAACTGTGGAGTGTCTTTTGGATCTCATCCTTGGAGATTTATGCCATTAGGGAATCATATTGGTCTTGATTCACAAAATTGGGAAAAATATATGCAACCTTGAGGATTGCTTCAATTTTCGATCTTTGATCTGCCTTGAATAAGTTTTGGAAGTGTGATATACCTTATGTGGAAACGTCCTCAAAAATTTTAGCCAGGGTTTCGTCATTTCTCTGAATCACCTAGATTGTGTTTTTTGTTTCTCGACCATTTGCAACATTATGGAAAATCTTTCTGTTGTCATCCCCAACTTGGATCCATAGGGCTGTGCTTTTTAATCTCCATTCTTTTTCTCTAGCCACAAAGATGACATTTCTTTTTTATTCTAGCTGCAGAATTTTTGTTTTCTGTTCATTCGAGAAGGTAGTGTACATTTCCACCTCCGACCAAGATTTCAGGTGTTGGTCAATTTCCACGAGGTCTTGATTTTCTTTGAGTCTTTGTTCCTTTCTCCAAGCAATAATGGCATTTTTTTTATTTTTTTGAAATTTTATAGAAATGGAAGGGGAGGGGATTCATGGAGGTTTTCATTAAGGGGGGTCCAATTAGTCTTGACCAACTCCAAGTAATTTGGGTCCTCCAACTAGGAAGAGTTGAATTTAAAAGGGTTGGGAGGTTTGATGGGATTAGGAGCAAGTTGAAAGAGGATGGGGGAGTGGTCTTAGACACCACATGGAGAGACCCATTGTCTAAAATAGAAGTTTTCATGCAGAAGAGATTCTGAAAGGAGAAAACAGTCGAGTCTTTTAGCAATACAAGTGTCTCTAGTGCATAAGTTTTGCCAGATGGGGTAGAGTTTTGGGGGAAGGAGATCTATCGGATTAGAATCCTCCATATTTTTGATGAAGTAGTCGACCAGAGGATCCCGTTGTGCCGAAGGACCCAAAATTTCACAGGTGCCAAGGGTGAAATTTAAGTCTCCTCCCAAGATAACATTTCCAGAGGAGTATATATATATATATATATATACATACATGAAAAGTTAATTTGTTTCTAATTTTAGGAGGATATAAAAAAATGAACAAAACACATCATAAAAAATAGTCTACCCATAAAAAAATAATTTGACCCATGTAAAAACATTTATAAAGTAATCTTGATTTTTCCTATGTAAAAAAATAATTATTAAGGATAACTCTACAAAAAACCATGGGGAATAAAAAACAGTGGGCAATCACCATGTGCAATCAAATCACGTGGTTTTGAAAAACCAAGGGTAAAATACAAATGAAAATAAATAAATACAAAAAATAATAAATAAAAACAAAACTTAAATAAAAAAGAAATAAACAAATAAAATTAAAAATAAAATAAAAATATATAAATTATGTACAAAAATAAAAATAAAAATATATAAATTATGTACAAAAATAAAAGTAAAAATAAAAATAAAAATACAAATTAGGAAAATAAGGCCAAGTTACACACGAGTCAGGGTTTTATGCCCATCGTGGTTCCACACTTGTCTGGGTTTCACACTTAGGGGCCAAAATTAGGAGCAAGGTATACCAAGTAGGTTTCAAGTAACTGGGCATCAAGGCCGGTAACTAGGTCATATAGACATCAAGAACACTCATGTGACGAATGTAAAGCGACTAGTGGAAAAAAACACAACAAATAGCAAGGAAAATGACTAAGTATGGGGTGTGGGGAGTAAGGAAAATGACTAAGTATGGAGAGTGAGATAAGTAATGAAAATAACACTTAGTCAAAATTCCAAAAATGGAGGGGGGGAAATGGTGATATCTTGGGCATATGACCTTTGTTTTTTATTTTGTAAAATGATGGATGAAGTTGACAAATAAGACTATCCAATAAGATGATGACCACATCAAATTTTCTTATTTTTGGTATTCTTTTTATTGTTATATTGTTGAAAAGAGAAATCATTCCCGTTGGCCTCATTGAGGAAGAACTACAACATCATAAACCGACTATGAATTCTTAAATACTTATTGTATCTTCATGATCAGTAGATGACAATCATTTGGCACTTCCCAAAGTTTGAAATTTGGTCTCCACTTGATTAAATATGAATCGAAATCACTCTAGTTGATGGGTGAGAAGAAAACACATCAACACCTTCGTAGCTTTAAAAATCACCATGAAGAAGCCCTTGAAGTAGAAGATGAGCCCAAAGTTTTGGTTGTAGATGGCTAAAGTCCATTGAAATGATAGATGATGACATCTAATGTAGATTTTAACCTTGTACAATTAATTATTACAAACATATTCTTAATAAAACTAGAAAAGATATAATGACACAAACACACCTTACACATAGATTTTTACCCTCGAAACCCAAACTCAGAAAACCAACAACATGGGTAGAGCAACACCTCTAATATTTTATTCACCATCTTGTTCATTGTTTACAATACAATATTCATATAGGATCCCGCGACATCCAAACCCCTAATCCATTGGCCCAGATTAATCAACAACCCTAATTCCTTTACTGGAATTAAAAAACCATAGGAAAAAACCATGTGCTGAAAAACCAGACTCAAAAAACTACCCAAAAAAAACCAATTTCTTTTTCCACCCCCGAGACCCCTTTGCTCCCATATCAATGTACAATACATGGGACCAATTTTACAAAAAATATAATACATCTGAGAGCCGTCTTCCTTCATACAACATCCTCTAATAGCTAGGTGGAATCCCTCCCTCTAAATTTGAAACTCTAACATGGAATTGAATCCATGGCTTTTATCAGAAAACAAAGGGTTTACTCTGTCAGGAACCTCACAAAGATTTAAAGATCTTTAGTGGCCCCACCTAACGTTTGAAGCTTTGTGAAGAGAACCACCTCACAATAATAAGTGAATGAAGACCTTCTCGGATATGAAAGGCTTGTTGACCTATATCTTTGGTGAATCTCGACTCCCTAGAAGCTATAACAATGCCACTATTAGATTTCGAGGATAAAATTAGGGCCTTATGACCTAAGGATAAAATATTTCTTATATTTTATAAGAATAAGAAGTTCTTGCATTTTGTGTACATTCACCATGAATAAATCAAAGCATAACTTTATCTCATTAAAAAGAAATCGAAGTTTTCTCTTTATTCTAAGTGTCAATAATTAAACATCTTTTAATTAATTTTTCTTTTAAATATTTAAAAAAAATAAATAATTCATATACTTCAATCACATCTTTTAATTAATTTTTTTTTTAAAATATCATCTTTTAATTAATTTTTCTTTTAAATATTAAAAAAAAAATATAATTCATATACTTCAATCAAAGTCGAGGAAAAGGGAAAAAGGCCATAACGTTTCGTGCACATTTTCACTGAATAAATCGAAATATAACTTTACCTTATCTTGAATTTATCCCCAATCCAGTCTCAACAATTAAAAAAAAAAACTTATTAAGTTGAATTTGATGAAATTAAAAAAAAAAAAAAACTTATTAAATTGAATTTGATGAAATTAAAAAAAAAAATTATTAAATATAATTTGATGAAAATGTGTGCATCCTTAGAACTATAAGCGTTAGGCTGAGAAGCTTTCAACCGAAACTTGTGCTGCTCGTGACCTGGTTGTCGTAGGGCCCATAAGCTTTCCACCGCACCTCATCATTTCATGATAGTTCAAAAAGTTTCTCATACTTTATTCGAGGAAAAGAATAAGAAGCCATTCCCAACGAGAGATTCAAACTTTTTCGAAGTCAAAATCATCGTGGGATTTATGAGGACCAAAACCTTCTAGAACCATGCAAGTGGAATCTGCTAGTTGCATTTCATAAATATACGGCTCCGTCTTTTGTGGCTTCGTAGTAATCTGGATCTGAACTGTCTTCAACAATGTACCTACTATCCTTGTAGTCCCATTACTACACGATAGGAAAGATTTACGATTAAATTTATTTATATGGCGGCCGTATTTATATAGTTGGATTTCACAAGTGGTTGGAATCCGGCGAGGAATAATATTGATTTGTTAGAAAATGTGTTGATATAGGTGAGTTTCACAAGAGGTTGGAATCCAGCGAGAAAGTGACATTTGGGGAATAAGGAAAAGCCGTCAGGGTTAGTGCTTTCCCAGGTTTTGACCGAGGGTAATCTCTGCAGGAGCTCTGCTCAGTCTTAACCTCCAAACAACCGTATTTTTCTTCCTGCATTTCAACCCCTCCAGTGTGCTTGCAAGGTGTATAATCGGCGAAGTTTATCTGTAAAGAACGAGCAATCATGTGTGGGATACTTGCCGCATTGGGTTGCATTGACGTATCTCAGGCCAAACGAGCTCGAATACTGGAACTCTCCCGAAGGTAAGTGCTTTATGAGATTTAAACCTTAAACCTCCATTTATGAACTAAATGGTGAGAAGTTCTGACCTCATTCACTTTAACAATCTTTCTGTTATTGAAGTACTAGGCGTTCTGTCCATTGGGTTTTTGATTGAAAACGAAAGGCATGAAGAATCTCAATGCAGAATGGAAGCCCTTAGAATTTATTAAGCATTTGAAAATAAATGTACTGAGAACGAACATTTACAGCGACTGCAGATTCATTTCCTTCATTTTACATTTGGGTTTAGGTCTTCAGTTTGTCATTAGCACATTTGTTTCAGTTATAAAAAATAAAACCCTCAATAATCTTGGTTCAGAAGGTGCAAGCCTTTAGAACTTATACAAAAATAAGTGTATTAGCAGTTAACATCCAAGATAAAGTTTCAAGGAAAACAGAGGGCTTGTTATAGCACAGGAATTTCAACAATTAATCGGATAAAAATGTCAGTACAGCCAGAATACCAAGTTGACCTAGACTCCGCCTTTGCAAAGGTAAGGTATTCGTGACAAAGAACCCCCCCCACAACACTCCAACAGTTGGTGCAAGTGAACCACTTCCAGTTCCACCTTCTGTACCTAAACAATAATCTACATTTAAAGATGGACGCAAATTAGAGAACCGTCAGTGGTCCGAAATGGATCATTATGATATTTGTTCTCTTTCTCGTTGCTTTATGAAGTGGAAAATCAGAGCTATGGCCTTGTCCAGACTGTTTTTAGGATTGATCATGAATTCTATTGAGCAAGGTCAAAACTGAAAATTGTATGTTTTGGACTTTAACCGATGTATTTTTGGGGAAATCTCGATGAAATGGGCATATCACATCTCCCAATTGTTGGCAACGAGTTAAAGAAGTCTGAAAATGAAGTTTGTATGAGAAAGTTATGCCCCGACAAGTTAACCATTGCTTTGATCACTGCAGTGTTCTGTGGAAGCCGCATCAATGCCCATTACTCACACTTGTGGAGCTAGCCACATATGGCTATGCAAGAAGATTCTAGAAAGATAGGAACCTGTATACGCTTGAATCCGTCACGACCGAAATGGAAACCTTATGAGGACATTAGTCCCCCTTCGTTTTTTGAGAGGTGGTTCTCCTCTTTGGCTAAACGATATATCTTTGAATATCTTGGATTAGGGGGAGTACTAGGCAGCAAACCCCAAATATTTAGTGCTTGTATTTATATGAAATATGGTTCTTCAATAAACCCAATATGATCTTTTTGTGCGACAAAAGTATTTTAATCAGAAAAGATTGAAGGAGGGCTTCAACATCAGAATTAATTTGTGATCAATACCACACACAATCTTCTTAATAATATATAAATACATCCATATATTCTTCATAGGAGAGAATGATTTGATCATCTCAAAGAATTTTAACAGAGTACTGCAATCAACATCAAAAGAGAATTTGATAG
>JZKD02S0113492.1:630792-643531 GCA_000966675.3 Picea glauca | reverse complement strand
GATAAATGTTGTGTACTTGTGGATGTGTATTTCTTAGTGATCTTGTGGTTGTTATGCTCTTATCTTTATGAAATGCAAAGAACTATAATATCAGCATAAAACATTAACACAATATGGTGTGGTATCCAACAAACAATTAGACCAACACTCTCTTTTACATGGTGGTTTGTTCCCCAAGTGTTGTCATGCAAGGTGCTTCTCCCCTAGCTGTGTGCCCAACACTTCTAAACATGTGTTCCAAGGTAGTTGGTTGCTCCAATGTGTTCCAATGCTTCTCCTCAACATATGTATCTAGATCCACAAGCAACCTCGATGAAGTATGCTCCTCAACACAAGTGTCCTCTAGTCAAGATCCAACATCCAAGGTGTGTGTCACTTGGTCCCATATTCTTAGGATTAAGTGCCCTCCTCTAAGTGCCTAGTGCTCATCCTCCTAGGTAGGTACCGCTCCTAATCAAACAATCGACTCCCCCATTGTGTGCACCCAATGGGTTAGTCATCATGCCAATTAGGATAACGACTTCCTAGGTAAGTGCGTTATGCTAACATTCTATCCAAGGTCAAGCATTGACTCAATTTGGGCCATCCATATGTCCATCATGTAAAATTTTCTAATAAGGCAATTAATGCAACTATCAAAATTTCACCTCAATTTTGAGGTTTCCTAGATCTATGCCTTGTGAACTTTCAGCTTGAGGGCTGATTTGAAATATTAAATTACAGTAGTGACATTTCATTTCCCTTAAACTCAATTTCACCTGACAACGCAACATAATAAATACTATATGAGTTTCCTTTAATACCACAATGTTATAGCCCTTGGGGCACAATTTTCAAGGCATATAAAAGCTCTGAAATGTTTTATTACAGTAGATTTTAGAAGCAGGAAATTTGCTCCTTTATCTTTTGGATATGTGTTAAATCACTTAACCAATTAGCTACGTGTCATGTCAATTCAACATGAACAACCAAGGTTGAATTTTACTCAATCTTGAAGATAACATAAGCTGAAATCAAATATGTCTAGGTCTCCAAACCTTAGCAAGGGAAACAATAAAAAACCTTAGCCACCAACCCTCCCTAGCTAGGAATCACACCCAATTAAAGATTGTCACTCCATCATTGATCAAAGATCCTCAACATGCTAGCATGAACACCGACAAGTTCTCCTCGACACATACAACAAGCTTGTATCATGCATCTCTCCACACTAGCACCGTTGTCTTCTTTACGGGTTACAAACCCTGGCCATGTTGCATCACACAAGTACATGGTGTCAATTTTCACATACAATCTTATGTGACTAATTTTCAGATCAGAAAATTACTTCCTAGTGATGCAACAATAGACCCTTGCTGTTATCACTAAACAATTTTACTCTGAATATTTTTGACTGAAAATATATGCAGCGGAAACAACAAGATCAGAGATGAATCATCAACACACATGAGACACAAATTTTTTGTACTATAAATTTGTCAATTGTAGAAATTCTGAGGACAAAACCAGCCCTCCCAGTTGTTGACGCCCAAAAGTGCAACATGGAATCCCTGGCTGCAAATGGGTTGCAATGCCTTATTACCTATATATATCTAATAATATGCTAAATAGGTGTGACCCCCTTATGTAAATAATGATGAAAAATGCTTCTCTAATTTGCGCTCATGACTACCTTGCAAAGTGATTCTATAGTTTGAGAATAAACCCATAAATTCGAGCTGGTTTCCATGTGAAATGGATGAATGATGAGTGTGCTGGCAATTTGATTTGAAAAGAAAAAGAGGAGGAAAATGTTTGTTTTGATAAGCATCTTGGTTCATTCTTGCTACACATATATTTTGGCATATAGTTATAATGTATTGCAATTGTGGTATACTTGTTATATATTGTGGACAATGGATATGTTTTATGGAATGGCAATCCTCCATTAGTAAGAAATGTGGGACATGTTTTGGTGCTAAGTGTTAAACATACATATAGTACTTATGAGATTAATGTGGGGGGGGGTGGAGGCGGGGAGCGATTCGATTTTTAATTGGAAATGTTATGTTGGTGGCGAATTGGATATACATGGATCATTTACCTTCCCCCTTGAATCTCGCACCAGCCACCCACCCATTACCAAAATTCAAGGATCATTTACCTAGGTTCTTGGGAAACGATACCGTTAATACAAATGAACACTTGGTAGCATTCTCTAATGCTTGTCATAACATAGGAGCTAACGATAACGACACTTGCATGCGTTTATTTGTTAATTCTCTAGAAGGGAAAGCCGCAACAAAATTCTTTGACCTCCCTCCCAAAATCCTTTCAACTTGGGAAGAATTGATTTATTGGTTCAAATCCACTTGTGGACAGCCCAAGAGCCCAACTGAGTAGTTAAGGGAATACAACAATATTGTCTATAAGGATGGTGAAACCATTAAATCTTTTAACCTTTACTTCACCAAATTATATAATCAAATCCCTGAACTAATCCGTCCTCAAAATTATGCTGCTTTCATGCATTATTACAATGCATTACCTTCCCCTTATCGTCATAGACTTGAATAGAAGGCTATTGACAATCTCGGTTCCGCCCTTTAGGCTTGCCTAGAATATGAAGAGTAACTTGAAAGAAAGGGTCTTCCTAAGAGAGACTTGGTCAAGCAAACAAACATGTCCGCCCTCCTACAACTCGTGCAAGATATGAATAATAGGATGATAGCCTACGAACGAAAATGAAATTCCTCTTCCTCTTCCCCTGGGTTTCTTCTTCTTCCCTAGCGCTTTTTAAAAACACAAATGAAAACACTTTTCAGCCGAAGGCCATAATGACTCGCAATTGGTGTAATTTCTGTGAAGAAAATCATGATGAGAGTACTTGCGAGGTTAAAAAGAATGCTAGAGATAAGATCTTTGGCAAAAGGCCTGATACTACGATCGTTGTTTTAGATTGGGCTGAACCAGAGGATGTTATGGTAATCAATACAAGGAATAAATCTTACATTGCCAAGGGCAAATTTGATATTCCCCGCACTTCTTCTGCCCCAAACTCATCTTCTCAAAGTGCTAATACACAAGCTGTTAGAACTTCGGATAATCAAGGAGTGTCTTCTCCTCTTCCCTTGTCTAAGTACAATATCCTAAACCAATTGGCTAATATCAAAGCTGATGCTACTCTTTTGGACATGGTTGCTGTCACAAAACAACAGAGGCATCTCAAGGACTTCATGGAAGGAAAGGTTTCTACCATAGCCAATCTATTTGAAGAGTCAAAGGAAGAGGACTCAGCTGTAAATAAGATAGGTGTAAATAATTTTAGGAACCTTGTAAAAAACCCCCCTTTCTATATTTCAGTAAAAATCATGGATAAAATAGCTCATTGTTGCCTAATTGATGGCGGGTCTGGTCCAAATGTGATGTCTAAAATTATCATGGAAGAGCTTGGCTTATCTTGCACTAACGAAAATTCTAGAAGCATGCTCTCTTATAACAATTTGCAGCAATCAACTATAGGTGAAATCAAGGATGTAACCTTAGTTTTGTTCGCACATCTCGAGATAAAAACAACCCTCAACATCCAAGTAATTGATATGTCGGTGAGTAACTACTCAATTATTTTGGGAAGGGATTGGCAAGCCTTAATTGGTGGATACCTTTCACTTGATGGAACACATTTGTCCGTCCCTCGAAACGGAAAGAACATTATAGTCCTTAGGGAAGGAAGAATTTCATCGTATTTAGAGAGCGTTCCCCAACCTAATGTAAATTATCTCGAAGAAGATTTGGGAGTGTACTCTATCTTTGCTGATGAAGGTGACACTATGCTTGAACCAATTGATTTTGATGATGGCATGTGGCACATGCATTTTGATGGCTCATGTTCAAACGAAGGTAATGGAGCCGTCATCATTCTATATTCTCCTATGGGTAAAATCCATAATTTCTCTTATAGGTTGGAACTTGCTTGCACAAACAATGTCACCGAGTTCGAGGCTTTATTGTTAGTCATCGGAAATGCATATAACCTTGGTTGTCGCCACCTTACAGTTTTTGGTGATTCTAAACTTGTTGTGAATCTTGTACGTAAGATTTATTCACCAAGCAATAAGTTACTTAAACGTTATACTCAAGCTGTTTGGATGCTGATTTCAAATCTGTTATCATTTAACATCACTCATGTTAAGAGGGAACTTAATTCAATGGCCGATAGGTTAGTTGTTTTTGCAACATCCCCTACCCAACAACTTTTACCTCAAAGACCTGACTGTACGTTCCAATCTCTTTATCATTCCCACATCCCTGATAACGTAGAATCATGGCAGGTTTTCTTGAGTGACGAAGGCATTTGTGTTTTCATACAAAATGAGCCGTTTAAACCTAAAGAAATCATCTCTATTGAAGATGACAAATTTCCTAAAGGCTTGACTCCTCTCGGAAGTTCATTTTCGTCAAGTGATGTAGGCAACAAAGAAACACATAAGGAAGAGGAGTTGAAAAGGAAAGTTGGTGATACCATTTCCTTGAATATTGGGACATCCGAATCTCCAAAGATCATTAAATTAGGTGCCCAATGTTCTGATGAAGAAAAAGCGAAATTTACATAATTACTCCATGAATTTCAAGATGTTTTTGCCTGGTCCTACGAGGATCTTCGTGGTTTTGATCCTGCTCTCATACAACATGCTATTCCTATCAAGGAAGGGGTAAAACCAATTAGGCAAAGACAAAGACCTATTAACCCTGTGCTCGAAGACACTATTAGAAAAGAATTGGAAAAATTGTTGAAAGCTAATATAATCTTTCTAGTTTAGTATTTCGACTGGGTTTCAAATCTGGTCCATGTTCGAAAAACTACCGGCCAGATCAGATTATGTGTCGATTTCCGTGCATTGAATAGAGCAAGTGTCAAAGACCATTTTCTGCGTCCCAATATGGAAATGATTCTACAACAGGTTGCAGGGTCTCAAATGATGTCCTTACTTGACAGTTTCTCTGGGTATAATCAAATCAAGGTAAAAATGACTAATAGGTATAAAACCACATTTACCACATGCTGGGGCACATTTGCTTATGAACGCATGCCTTTTGGCTTATCCAATGCAGGTGCCACCTTTTAAAGAGCTATGCAGATAACTTTTGACGATCTAATCGGTAAGATTATCCAAGTTTATCTTGATGATTTGACTATTTCTTCTACAAACCGATTGGATCATTTTGGTCATCTTATAAAGGTTCTCATGCACTGTAGAAAGCTTGGCATTTCTTTAAATCCTTCCAAATCTATTTTCGGTGTCACGAAGGGCAAGCTCCTCGGTCACATTGTTTCTGATTCAGGGATAATTATAGATCCCGAGAGGATTATTGCCATTCTAAACCTCCCTGCCCCCATCTCCAAGAAAGAAGTTCAAGCTTTCATGGGCATTATTAATTTTGTCCGTAGATTTTGTTCCTGATTCTGAAGAAAGATCGTTCTTTTTCTTGGACATATGATGTCGAGAATGAAGTATGCTCCTCAACCAAAGCATCCTCAAGTCAAGTGTCCAACCCCCATGGTGTTTATGATAGGGTGCCAAGCTCCAAGGGCTAAGTGCCCTCCTCCAAGTGCCCAACGCTCTTCCTCCTAGGTAGGTACCTCACCTAATTGAGCAATCGACTCCCTCGTTGTGTGCACCGATTGAGTTAGTCATCATGCCGATTAGGGTACCAACCTCCTAGGTAAGGGTGCCATGGTAGCACTCTAACCAATGTCAAAATTTTGCTCAAATTGAGCCATATATATATCTATGAAGCATCTCCAAGGGGTTAGGATACACAATGCTCTCCTAGCAAGGTGAAAACACTTTTGGATTAACCCTAAGGTCTAACACATCAAGCATCACCAAGGGACTAGAGACTTAGTGCTCTCCTTGCTAGGTGAAAATACTTGTGAAGTAACCCCAAAAGCTAACACTTCCCCTTTATGAGAAAAGTGTTTTTTGTAACACCTATCAATTCCCTCTGAAGCAACTTGTGAATTTTGTGTCTCCACAAAGTTGGAAGAATACTCCATCATGACTTGGTGAAAACACTTTTGGATTAACCCTAAGGGCTAACACATAAAGCATCACCAAGGGACTAGAGACTTAGTGCTCTCCTTGCTAGGTGAAAATACTTGTGGTGTAACCCCAAAAGCTAACACTTCCCCTTTATGAGAAAAGTGTTTTTTGTAACACCTATCAATTTCCTCTGAAGCAACTTGTGAATTTTGTGCCTCCACAAAGTTGGAAGAATACTCCATCATGACATCAACATCATAATTACTCTACAAGCATCTGCGAGAGTCACTCCCACAAATACAGGTCTGCACACCTTATCGTTCAAGCAATCATTACTCACAAAGGTGTGTCTCTCTTCGAGCAATCTGTAACTTGGCCTTTGGATGGTAAACATGCAAGGAGAACAAAAATGAACATCAAACCAAGTTAGTTCTTCATCTCGAACATCCCCTTTGCTAGGGGTTCCAAAAGAACAATGACCTTTTGTGAAACTAAAGGAACATAACCTTGGATCATTGCTTCTTGCTGAACTTTGAAATCACTTCAAAACAAGGAAGACATCAATAATAGCCTATTACAACTCTAGCATCACCGGCCAAAATCTTTGCTGAAATTTTCGTTTACTCCAATTAATGCAAATACAAAAATTTTAGCTCAACCTTGACGTTTGTTGGATTTATTTTAGGGTTGAATCTGAAATATGATTTACAACAACATATACTTCACTTCTTTTCAACCAAATACGGAAGGTGGTGCAAGAAAATAAATACCAAATAAGTGTACTTCAACGGAACGATGTTTCCAGCCCTTTGTGCACATTCCTAACATAAACCAGATTTGAAAATAACTTATTACAACAGATTTATTATGGCCACAAATCTCCCCAATTAAATTCAACTTGTTTGTCAAATCATTTAACATAAATGTGTTGATGTTTCTGGTAGCTGTGGGAGGTATTTACCTCCTGGATAACCTTTCTTATAGATGAAGATGCCAAAACGTCAAAGGAAAACCATTGAAAGAAATAAAGAAGCCCCAAAAGAATTATATTGATCTAGAAGTAAAGTCGGCTCCACAAGAATAAGATAAACAAAATTATATTTTCTAGAAAGGCCAGGTCGGCCCTGCCAGAAAGGTCAGGTCAGGTCACTATGCCTCTCAGTGTCTTAAGAAGAAGAAGGGAAAGGGTAAACAACAACAATAACAATAGGAGTTTGCAAGGAGTGCATATGCTTCCAATGTGGGCGATTTAATTGCCAAGCTAGATTTGCAATGGTGTCTAGTCTTTCCACGTACATAGTTTCAGAGGTTGGATGGTATGTGGATAGTGGAGCTTCGAGACTTATGGAGGGAGGATGGCTTGTGGAGTTGGGTGATGATGCTACGTATCCTGTGAAGGGATTGGGTTCCATATCTTTCCATATGCCTTCATGTGATTTCCTTGAGTTAGATTTTGTCTTGTATGTTCCTGATTTAACAAAGAGTCTGCTTTTAGTTTCTTGGATGACATATTTATAGTGTTTGGTTGAGTTTGATGGTCAACAAGTCACCTTAGAGATAACAAGGATGGATTTGGTCGCGTTTTCACCATGGAGTACAAGAAGGTGGCCTTTACAGGGTACTCGAAGATCGAGTTGAGAAGGTATGGAAATATGCCATGATGGAGGGGGTTTCTCTAGCCTTGAGGAGACAGTAACATAATTGATTCTGCAATCAATGATTGATTCCTTGATTGCAGTTGATGGGAGTTTTGAAGAGTGCCATGATAAGGTTGTAATAGAAGGATTGTCTCAGCATGAGGTAGTTGACCTTGATGAGACTCTTACTCTAGTTGTAGAAGGATTCTCCCAGGAAGAGGGAGTTGCCTTGGATGGGTTGATGCATGCAGCACCAATTTTGGATTTCAGTATTGATGAGATTGTACTCATGTTGGGTTGTTTTGATTTTAGTATAGATATAAATTTGTTACTTGATAGATCTAATACACTTGTCTTGGCCCTGTATGCAGATGAGTTCATTATTGCAGGAAGTCCCAAACAATTCATGATGTGGTGTGAGAAGATTTTGATTAGTGAAAATGGCATGAAGGACAAAGAAGGTTGGCAAGTTGTTGATGCAATGTTCCTTGTATAGAAGGCTTTCACCTTGAAGATTCTAAAGAGAGTTCGGAGAATAAAAGGAAGCAATGATCCAAGTTCATGTTTCTTCAGGTTTGTTGATGGTCAATTGTTTGACCAAGACCCTAGCAGAGGGGAGATTCTAGATGCAAAGGGAGTATCTTGTGCTTGGCAGAGAACAATTTCCTTGGTAAAAGGGAGTGTTAGATTTTTAGTACCTCGGAAAGTGTCCAGTAGAGTGCCATTAATGGCAGTAGTGAGCAGAAAAGATAGTGGCATATGCAAAGAAGGTGCTGTACAACAATTCGTACAAAAGCCTTAATGACAACAACTATGTTGTTGGGAGTGAGGAGTAGGAAGCACAATTTGAAGATTTTCCAGGTATCAAGCTGCCAACTGGGTCTGTCTTTGACCTCAGATTGGCTCTAAGTTTCAATTGTCTTGTGAAGGTTATGCTTCTGTTTTAGGACAGCCAACAGTTGGGGAACTTCTTGCTGATTTGTTACGGTTACATTTGCAATTTAGGTGCTCTAGCATGTAGTTTTAGTCACCAAGGGTTAGCACATGCATACCAAAATAAATGTAATACACCTAGAGATCTTTACAGCTGAAAATAAGAAGATCTAAAAGACTAACACACATAAATTTGTACACATGTATTTTTGGTCAACATGACCCTGGATAAAACCCCCCGAGGAAAACTAGTTTGGAATATATGTCTATATATGAGGAGAATAGATGGTGGAATACAAAAAGTACAAAATATAGATGAACCTGATACAATAGCAGCTTGATCCAAGCTGAAACACAAGTCCAAATGAAGCAGGTTTGCCCTAGGAAGGTGCGCCCCTCGTAAATGCTCCCAAATCCACTGAATTTGAGCCAGATGCAAACTGCGAGCTCTGAATGGAAAACCCCTCCACAGTACTTTGATATTGGTGTGTGGCCTCCCTCTGAAACTGATCCCACTGCAATCTGACAGGTGTAAGACCTCCCCACTGCTGATGCGCCCTCCTCAACAAGTGCGCCCTCCTCAACAATGGAAGCTCCTCAACAAATAAACAAGGCTCCAAGCCTGATGGCTCTCTCCATGAAAGCATGCGCCCAAGCTAGCCTCACCTAATGCTTCAAACCTCATCTCCAAGCTCTCTCTCAAACTCTCCAAGTGAGCAAATGAGTGAATGAGCTCTCCTTTGCCCTTTGCACCCCTCTTGAACCTCCATAAGGAAACCTAGGAAATCAATGGCTGAGATCATCCCATCTCCCATCTAATCAAAGGTTGAGATCTCTCCAAAAGAATCTCACTCAAAAACCCACTTTGGGTTAAGTTCCCTAAGTTCACTCTATGTCTCTAATTCACCCACAAAGTGAATTAATAGTCATTTTAGGCATAAATGACAAAATTTCACTTTTGACTTAAAACTCCTAAGTCAAAGTGAAATTAGACATAAATTACAAGGCACAAAGTACATAGTACTTCCCACATGTGTTTAGGAGACAAAAACACATGGGGAACACCTCCCAATGTACATAATCTCAACACAATTTTCCAAGGCTTCCGAGAGCAAAGTGTTTTGGGAGCGTTTTTTATATAATACATATTTTAATATATTTTTATGTATAATTATTCAAAAGAAACATGCAAATTGTCGAATTGGTTGTAGGAAACATGAAAGCATAGATTTAACTACTGGATTAATGATGATCATTAAAGCATCAACCATTTAGTACACATATAACATCGATTATTGAGCAGTTATAACTTATAACATTGTGGTCAAATGATCAATCATCAACCATGACATCGACCTTCAAGTTTCAACATATAACATTTATTATCAACAAACTGTAACAGATAACATCAACCACGAAATGAAACATAGCATCATATTCATTACCAAAGAGCTGTAAGATGCAGCCAACAGTTCAAAGGTAGGTTCAAAGTTCAAACTTAAATTGTCATATAATGTTAAAAAGATAAGCCATAATAAAGACAAAGTACAAAGTTCTAGAAACTAAATTCTAAATAGGAAAAAGACAAATAAATCTAGTATCTACTAAGCTTTCTTCTTGCCATGAGAAACTTCTAGTATATTTTTTTGTGATCTATGAATAAGAGTAGGAGTGGGTGGAAGTGGTCATGGAACATGACCAACAGCTACATGGCCCCCATGCAACGTTGTGAAGATAAATGTAAAGCTCCTGCATCTGAAAACTTGCTGGTGGATGGGGGTGGCATTTCTGCTGTGTGAACATGATCACAATCATGATCACCCAAAAGTTCAGCCTCCAAGCGCTCTAAACATATGGCTCTATCCTTCAAATTAGCTTCCTCTGGATTGTTGTTCCAAGTCATATCTGTTCTATCATTCTTCCTCCCCTCACAATAATGGGACAATAACCTCAAGTTGCAGTGCACATAAACCAAGCTTTTTGCCCACTGTACATTCGGGTTGTTTGTCTTCACACTTGTTATCACACAAATCTTCCCCAAGAAGAATGAGCATACCCAAGTGATAGTTATAGGCAATCTAAGCTTGTCATCATTAGATGCCTTTGCTTTTGGGCCAGTGCTTTTCCAGCCACAAGAGGGTGTCCCTAGGGTTTTATGTGCTGTATTTTCTGCATAGAATTTTGCATAAAAACTTAAGAGAAATCAACACACCAAGTTGCCCTCAAGCGCCCAGAAAAGGGTAAAAATTATAAATAAAATTGCATTAAGTGGGATTAGTTTCTTTAATTAAATTTCAGAAGCAAAATGGAAATGGATGTACAAGAAAATTCACTTTGAGTGAAAGAGCAATTCAAAACAAATGCATGAAAAAGAATATGCACCTTGAGTGAAAGAGAAATTCAAAACAAGTGCGTAAGAATGACAACACAAACCCCCCTGCGTGATTGCTCTCAAGGAACAACCACGAAACTCAAAGAACTAGGAGCAAGCATAATTGAATCTATCTGATATATTAATATAGAGGTAAAAATTATCTATAGATAGAATACACCAAGGGTGTCCTGTCAATCTTTGGCAAGTAGTAATGCAACTGCGTTCAAGACAGGAAGGATGGATGAAAGATGGAAGAAGTGCTCTTGAAACCTGCAAGAAGAATCCAATCTGTAAAATAATGGTCTCCAATGCTCATTTATCCAATGCATGTGCTCTAGAGGTGTGAGATAAGGAAGGGATTGAACTCCAAGGCAATTCCTTGCATGGTGTACTAACTGCCACCCTCCACTAGTAAACTTAGCCATAAACCATGCAGTCATGCATGTACGACATCTCCTAGTGCCAAATTAGACTAAGGCATGAAAACTCATGCGTGCAAGTCCAAGGTATGCAAACTCTCTCCATGCATGTAAATATTCATGTTTATGATTTTCAATATCCAAAAAGATAATGCAAGATTGAGTCAAGTGGATAAGTCTTGGAGTTAATTTGAATTTTCCGAGAATAACAACTCGCATGCATGCACATGCCAAACCAGTCAACTCAAACCTCCAAATATAACAAAGATAGCTTAGGAAAGCAATTCACTGCACTTGGATGATGTCATAAATATGCCATCATAAATCAACCATTATGAGTGCTTTGGTATATCTATATTTAGCTACCACGTGTCCAAATGTGAGGCGTTTGCCACCTGTTGATGATCATCCTAAAATCTAAACACACATCCTTGATCCAAACTGGAACCGAACAACAAATGCAACACTACACAACGAAACCATGATACCGCCTATCAACCTGCTAAAATAGACATGCCAAAGATAGCAGTTCCACCTCCTAAAAAATAAGAGTCTTAGCATGTGAAGATAACAACTTGGCAACACTTACCATAGATAGCACATATAAAAATAGACACTACTAAAAATAACAATTGCTTATATGTCATTGAAATAGTCTTGTTGGATTCATCTTCATGCAAAGAACCCAGATATGTGCTCTGATTCGACATGCAAGCCTTGTAATCCTAATTGCTAAAAACAATAGTTTCATGAAAGACCTTGCATGTTGATCGAAAGAGGCTCATTGGCATCATGAGATCACAAAGGCTAGGAATATGTAGTTAACTCTGACATGCAGGCCACAAACTCTGGCTTCTAGAAAATAGAGAACTACTAGAATAACAAGTTTTCGACATTTGAAGAACTTGATTGTGTAGCAAGCTTCGATCGTTGTGAAACCTTGGATGTACCAGTGATTGAACCAACACAATAAAATCATGATGGATCTTAACCCTCCAGTGGTCGATGCAACTTGGGGGTTACACGTTGAGGTTGAAGCTGTACATGCTCCAACACCTCTCTGCAGAAGAAGTGTTAACAACTTGTGAAAGCACCCTCACTGCCAATTTATGTAGATAGAAAAGAAAGAAAGAAAGTATTTTTAACGTCCACGAGGCTAAAAATAGCCTATGGGACAGATTGCTTTTCCATCTAGCTTTTGTATTCGGCCCTTTTCCTGTGAAGTTTTACAATAACCACTCCCAGCTTCTCGACAAACTCTTCGCTGAATAGATTATCCCAAGAACTAGCTGCCAGCATACCTGCATAATTTTCCCTGCTGTCTTTGAAGGCCTCACATTCTAAAATGAAATG